>CM061752.1:53832217-54319225 GCA_030979885.1 Lolium multiflorum | reverse complement strand
TCTGCCCTTGCGAGTCGTAGTGCATGCTAGTGCTATTTTATCTCGTTACCGTTTTTGTTATCTCATTGGTTATATGTTGGGAAGAATCATGGTTACTTTAGTTGTTGATATATGTTTAGCGGAGGCATCGGTGGGTCAGCTGCTCGTTTTGTGACGGCTCACTTGTGTTTCCTAAATATCTTAGGACCCCAGAGTTCTTGTTATACGTTAGGGGCCCGGCCACTCCGCCACTGCATGGGTATGCTTCACAAGGTCTCCCTACGATCTATCTTCTGGAATCTACATCTTTGTCAGGCTGGTATTACAACTAGTTTGGATGTTTGTTTGTTTCTCTCGTACAATACCCTTGTTGTAGTCGAGATGATATGATATTGCTTTTGGGAAGCCATGGCAGGTGCCTTGTATCTAGTTGTCTCTTGCATGTGTCGTAGGTGCGCCATGTTGTTAAGAGTCATCTCTAGTGGGCTCTGATCTCTTAACCGTTCTCGCAGCAGCTGATCCCACGTCGGAGATTCCGTCCAGACTCACAAGCAGGTTAGCAAGTTAGAGTGGCTTCTGGACATTGTTGTGGTGAAGGAGAGTGCGAGTCGTGGTATCCACATGTCGCAAGTGGGTTGAGCATGCGTGTGGCTACATTTGGGCACCCCTGCAGGGTTAAATCTTATCGATAAGCCGCGTCCGCAGTTATGGACGACTTGGAGCTGTATGACTTGACCATAGACAACTTACACCTGTTGTTTCAATCATAATAACTTGTGTAGTAAGTTAGCACAACTCTAATAATAAATGGTTAAAACTTTACAACCGTGTGAGTGCCTTTGTTAGTACTTCTTGGCGAAGGGGGAACACATTGGCTGTGTTTTGTTTGCAGAGTATAGAACTGTTAGTTACGCTCTCTCACCTTCTCTGATTAGACGACTGTTGTAGAGTGTCTCTATAGGTTTTAGTGCTTTTGTTGCCGCTTAACTCCACCATATTGCCTATGACGTTCCTCCGTCCTCTAAGTCCCCTGCGTGCCTCAAGTACAAAGGGCGACTGGTTGACGATGCTTATAAGTCTTGAAGTCTTGTTAAGTACGAGCCCGTACTTATTGCTGCTTAGGACATAACCGGGCAGGTATGAAGATATGTTCGATGAAGGCGACGTTAGCAAGGTTACCCTTCCGGCTTGGCCTGGGCAGGGTTATGGACGCCACTGGTTATCTTCTCTTAGTCCAATTTGTATCTTGTCCGTACTCGGATGTATTTGATCTTTTGTATGATTTGGATCTTTGTATTGTATATTTGTATCTTGACTCGTTGGAGTCGTTGTTTGTAATATATGTATCTTGTGGGCTCTATTGTAATCCTGTTTTAATGTTACTCGTGTTAATTCCTATGGCATCACGTGTGTTTATGCGCAAATCGTGTCGGAGCGCTGGATCGATATCGTGCGGATTTCGGAGGGATCGCTGGAATCCTCATAATTACCGATTTTTAGGCGTCACAAGTTGAAGTATCGAAACTCGAGTTATTGTTACTACTAAATCCATTAATAGGATAGCACGCAACGGACGTTGTTGTGTCTAGTGTCAAAACTATTTTCTAAAATCGTTGATAGATCTGATTAGCTCTGTTTTTCTCCTTACCTAAATTCTTTCTCCTCTTACCAACACAAGTTTGAATCTTCTCTTGCTCTTTGTTTCTGCGGTCTTAGGTTCTCACTCGGGTTGGACGATCTATGCCTTCACCTATTAGGACCGATCTTCGGTCGACAGCAGCGCATCATCAACAACGGAACAACGACTTCTTGTTGGTGGTGTCCCAGGTCAGCATGGAGCAAGAACCCTTGTTAGTGAGTGTCGAGAGATCGACCCGTCACACAAGACCTAGATAGTTCACCTCTCCCCCGTACCTTGGGGTGGAACCTCGGGCGAGTTCATATTGATGGTGTCGATTGTAACGGCCCCGGGTAGTACCCCTAATAGATTTTGCTTGTTCTTTTCTTTGTGCATCATCATGCATCATATCATCCACATGATTTTAACAAATTAAAATTATTTTAAATAAAAACTATTTTTGTTTTTCCCCTCTCATATGGTTTATGAAATGAACCTCCCCTATGTCTTTTCATTTAACCAAACCTAAAACCAATACTACAAACCAAAATAAAATACCTTCAGATATTTTCCTATTTTAAAATAAAATTGGTTTTGTTCTATTTTGTTGTTGTAATAGTTTTCCCAAGCAGTTTTAAAATAAAACAGAAAAAGAAAAACCCCTCACCCCTCCCTAGGCTCCCTCTCTCCCCTGGCCCTTTTTCCCTCTCCTCGGCGGCCCAAGTTCTTCCCTCTCTTCTCTCCTGGCCCAACCCACCTTCTCTCACCTGCAGCCCGTGCCCCCTTCACGCCTCCCCTCCTTTCTTTTCGTCCTCTGCGGGCCCGGCGCACGAAACACGAGGCGTTCCCACCATACTGTTGATACGTCTCAGCGTATCGATAATTTCTTATGTTCCATGCCACATTATTGATGTTATCTACATGTTTTATGCACACTTTATGTCATATTGTTTTGGAACTAACCTATTAACAAGATGCCGAGAGGCCAGTTGCATTTTCTGCTGTTTTTGGTTTCGAAATCCTAGTAAGGAAATATTCGCGGAATTGGGCCGAAATCAAAGGCCAGGGGCCTATTTTCTCACGAAGCTTCCAGAAGTCCGAAGGAGGGACGAAGAGGGGCCACGGAGGGGCCCCACCCTAGGGCGGCGCGGCCCCCTCTGGCCGCGCGGCCACATGGTGTGGGGCCCCCGTGCCGCATCTTCGGCCTGCCCTTTAGCCTATAAAGTCTCGTGTGGCTTGATCACAAGAACCACGTCGGAAAACCTTCCGACGCGCGCCGCCCGATCCCATCTCGAGGGATCCGAGGAGATCGCCATCCGACACCATTTGCCCGGAGAGAGATCATCTCCCGGGGAGGACTCCCTCGCCGCCATGGGCGCCTCGGTGTGATGTGTGGGTAGTCTACCCACCTGGACTATGGGTCCATAGCGGTAGCTAGATGGTTGTCTTCTCCCCATTGTGCTATCATTGTCGGATCTTGTGGGCTGCCTATCATGATCAAGATCATCTATATGTTGCGTTTGTTGGGATGCGAATGGATAGAGAATACTTGTTATGTTGATTATCAAAGCTATGCTTATGTGTTGTTTATGATCTTGCATGCTCTCGGTTATTAGTAGATGCTCTAGCCAAGTTGATGCTAGTAACTCCAAGAGGAAGTATTTTATCGATAGTGGGTTCATGCCTGAATCTGGAGGAGTGACAAGAACCACTAAGGTTATGGATGTTTTTGTTGCCACTAGGGATAAAACATTAGTGCTATGTTCCAGGATGTAGTCTTGCTAATTTACATTACGCGCAATACTTAATGCAATTGTACGACTATTGTAACTTAATGCGGAGGTTAGGATGATAACTTTGAAGGTGGACTTACAGAGGCATAGATGCGGTTGGATGACGGTCTATGTACTTTGTCGTAATACGAATTAAATCTCACTATACTCATCATGATATGTATGTGCATGGTCATACTCTCTTTATTTGTCAATTGCCCAAGCCAACAATTTGTTCACCCAACATCTTTTTATCTTATGGGAGAGCACCTCCTAGTGAGGCTAACGGACCCGGTCCAATTCTCTTTCTTGAAATACAATCTCTTTGTAATCTTTGTTCTCTTTTATTTCATATAAACAATCATCTTCCACAATCCCAGTTAATCATGTTCTGACAGCGGTGAGATTGACAGCCTCAGCATTTCGTTGGGGGCCAGGAAATGCTTTTGGTGTGTTGTGCGAGGTTCACGTTAGGCGGCAGGAATCTCTGGTGTTTGCCTTGTACTACATCCTTGCTCATCAACTAACGTGTATGGCTCCCTCCTGGTTCGATAAACCTTGATTTCAGGAAAACTAGCTGCTGTGCGCATCATACCTTCCTCTTGGGGTTGCCATGAACGTGTGAAATACACGCCATCAAGCATGTTTCTTAAAGTAATTCTTGCAATGTTTGAAGAAAAGCTACACGGAGAATTGCCTCCACGGCAACAGCCATGACTGCAGCGGCAGATTCTTGCAGTGATCAAGACAGCGCAAGGGAGTCTCCACTTCTCCAATCTCTTTACTTTGTTTTTGTCTTGCTTAGTTTATTTACTACTTTGTTTGTTGCACTAAATCAAAATACAAAAAAATTGGTTGCTAGTTTTAATTTTATTTGCTATCTTGTTTGCTATATCAAAAACACAAAATTAGTTTTACTTGTTTTTACTTTACTTAATATCATGTATGTTTTTTTACTAGTTAAGCATAATGGAAAACAACAAAAATATGAGAGATCTTTATGAACTTTATCTTGAATTAGGACATGATGTGTTTGAAGAGAGAATTAAAAAACCCATGGAACTTTATATGCATGCTAATGGGAATGTTGTTACTATGAATGCTTTGAACACCATTGTTGCTAATGCTATGGAAAATTCTAAGCTTGGGGAAGCTGGCTTTGATGAGCATGATCTTTTTAGTCCCCCAAGCATTGAGGAGAAAATTTCCTTTTATGATTACAATATGCCTCCTATATATGATGATAGCCACTTTGTTGAATTTGCTCCCACTACAACTAATAAAATTGATTATGCTTATGTGGAGAGTAATAATTTTATGCATGAGACTCATTATAAGAATGCTTTATGTGATAGTTATATTGTTGAGTTTGCTCATGATGCTGAAAAATATTATGAGAGAGGAAAATATAGTTGTAGAAATTTTCATGTTACTAAAACACCTCTCTATGTGCTGAAATTTTGAAGCTACACTTATTTATCTTTCTACGCTTGTTGCATTATGCTTCTTGAACTTGTTTATTTACAAGCTTCCTTTTCATAGGAAGCATGTTAGACTTAAATGTGTTTTGAATTTGCCTCTTGAAGCTCTCTTTTGCTTCCAAAAATGCTATTTCTTATAAGCATTTAAAACTGCTGAGCCCATCTTAATGGCTATAAAGAAAAGAACTTCTTAGGAGATAACCCATGTGTTATTTTACTACAGTAATTTTGTTTTATATTTGTGTCTTGGAAGTTGTTTACTACTGCTGGCAACCTCTCCTTATCTTAGTTTTGTGTTTTGTTGTACCAGTTAAGCCGTTGATAGAAAAGTAAGTACTAGATTTGGATTCTTTGCCACAGTTCAGTTTCTTTAGCATCACGAATGGGTCACCTCACACCAGCAGGTAACTCAGAAAATTAAGACAATTTACGTACATGATCCTCAGATATGTATGCATTCATTCAATTGAGCATTTTCATTTGAGCAAGTCTGGTGTCATTTTAAAATTCGTCAATACTTACCCATTGTTCTGTTTTGACAGATTCTGCCTTTTTATTGCGCCTTTGGCTATGTTGGATGAATTTCTTTGATCCATTAATGTCCAGGTAGCATTATGCAATGTCCAGAAGTGTTAAGGATTGTCACCTCTGAATATGTCGATTTATAATGTGCACTAACCCTCTAATAGTTGTTTGAGTTTGGTGTGGAGGAAGTTTTCAAGGATCAAGAGAGGAGTATGATGCAACATGATCCAGGATATAGAAAGCTCTAAGCTTAGGGATGCACCCGGTGGGTTCCCCCCTGCATATATCAAGAAGACTCAGCGTCTAAGCTTGGGGATGCCCAAGGCATCCTTCTTCATCGACAACATTATCAAGTTCCTCCCTGAAATTATATTTTTATTCCATCACATCTTGTGTTCTTTACTTGAAGCGTCGGTTTTGTTTTTTGTTTTTATTTATTTGGATAAAAGATCCTAGAATTCACTTTATGGGAGAGAGACACGCTCAGCTGTCAGCATATGGACAAGTATGTCCTTGGTTTCTACTCATAGTATTCATGGCGAGGTTTCCTCATCGTTAAATTGTTATATGGTTGGAATTGGAAAATGATACATGTAGTAATTGCTATAAATGTCTTGGGTAATGTGATACTTGACAATTGTGCTCATGATTAAGCTCTTCCATCATATGCTTTGCACCCATTAATGAAGAAATACATAGAGCACTAAAATTTGGTTTGCATATTTGGTTTCTCTAAGAGTCTAGATAATTTCTAGTATTGAGTTTGAACAACAAGGAAGGCGGTGTAGAGGTCTTATAATGTTTTCAATATGTCTTTTATGTGAGTTTGCTGCACCGGTTCATCCTTGTGTTTGTTTCAAATAAGCCTTGCTAGCCTAAACCTTGTATCAAGAGGGAATACTTCTCATGCATCCAAAATACTTGAGCCAACCACTATGCCATTTGTGTCCACCATACCTACCTACTACATGGTATTTTCCGCCATTCCAAAGTAAATTGCTTGAGTGTTACCTTTAAAATTCCATCATTCACCTTTGCAATATATAGCTCATGGGACAAATAGCTTTAAACTATTGTGGTATTGAATATGTAATTATGCACTTTATCTCTTATTAAGTTGCTTGTTGTGCGATAACCATGTTTCTTGGGAACGCCATCAACTACTGTTGAATATCATGTGAGTTACTATGCATGTTCGTCTTGTGCGAAGTAAGTGGACTACCATATGGTTAAACATGCATATGTTAGAAGAACATTAGGCCGCTAACTAAAGCCATGTTCCATGGTGGAAGTTTCGTTTTGGACAGCAATCCTCAAATCTCAAATGAGAAAATTATTAATTGTTGTTATATGCTTATGCATAAAAGAGAGTCCATTATCTGTTGTCTATGTTGTCCCAGTATGGATGTCTAAGTTGAAGAATAATCAATAGCGAGAAATCCAATGCGAGCTTTCTCCTTAGACCTTTGTACAGGCGCCATAGAGTGCCTTTGTGACACTTGGTAAAAACAATGCATTGTGATGATCCGGTTAGTCCAAGCTAATTAGAACAAGGTGCGGGCACTATTAGTATACTATGCATGAGACTTGCAACTTGTAAGATATAGTTTACATGATACATATGCTTTATTACTACCGTTGACAAAATTGTTTCATGTTTTCAAAATCAAAGCTCTAGCACAAATACTGTAATCGATGCTTTTCACTCTATGGAGGACCATTCTTTCACTTTCAATGTTGAGTCAGTTCACCTATTTTCTCTCACCTCAAGAAGCAAACACTTGTGTGAACTGTGCATTGGTTCCTACATACTTATTGTACTTATTATATTACTCTATGTTGACAATATCCATAAGAGATATACATATTACAAGTTGAAAGCAACTGGAACTTAATCTTCTTTTGTGTTGCTTCAATACCTTTACTTTGAATTATTGCTTTATGAGTTAACTCTTATGCAAGACTTATTGATGCTTGTCTTGAAGTGCTATTCATGAAAGACTTTTTGCTTTATGATTCACTTGTTTACTCATGTCATATACATTGTTTTGATGTGCATTCACTACATATGCTTTACAAATAGTATGATCAAGATTATGATGGCATGTCCTCAATTATCGTATTTATCGTTTTGCTCAAGGACAGCGAGACTAAGCAGGGATGCTGATACGTCTCAAACGTATCGATAATTTCTGTATTCCACATGCCACATTATTAGTGTTACATACACATGTTTTATGCACTTTGCTCTCATGTGCGTGCATTTTACGGAACTAACCTATTAACAAAAGATCTTAGAAGTGCCGATTCTTTGTTTCTAACATTTTTGGTTCGAAATCCTAGTGAGAAATATTCTCGGGAATTGGGCTGAGAATCAAAGCCAGGGGCCTATTTTCTCACGAAGCTTCCAGACGAAGGAGAGACGAAGAGGAGCCACGGAGGGCTTACACCCTGACTGGCGCGGCCACATGGCCGCGCGGCCTGTGGTGTCGGGGCCCCGTGCCGCCTCTTTCAGCCACCCCTTTCGCCTATAAAAAGTCTCGTGGCGAAAACCGATCTGAGAACCACGTCTTGGAAAACCTTCCCCGGAGAGCCTTGCCTTGTGATCCCATCTCGGGGGATCCGGAGATCGCCTCGGCACCACTGCCCGGGAGAGAGATCATCTCCGGGAGGACTCCTACGCCGCCATGGTACTTCTCCCGTTGTGATGTGTGAAGTAGTCTACCCCTGGACTATGGGTCCATAAGCGTGTAGCTAGATGTCTTCTCCCCATTTTGCTATCATTGTCGGATCTTGTAAGCTCACTAACATGATCAAGATCATCTATCTGTAATTCTATGTTGCGTTTGTTAGGATCCGATGAATAGAGAATACTTGTTATGTTGATTATCAAAGCTATGCTTATGTGTTGTTATGATCTTGCATGCTCTAAGTTATTAGTAGATGCTCTGGCGAAGTTGATGCTAGTAACTCCAAGAGGAGTATTTATGCTCGATAGTGGGTTCATGCCTACGCAGATGTTTGGAGTGACAAGAACCACTGAGTTATGGATGTCTTTGTGCCTAGGGATAAAACATTAGTGCTATGTTCAAGGATGTAGTCACTAGTTACATTACGCATAATACTTAATACAATTGTCTGTTGTTAGCAACTTATCTTTGGAGATTCAGATAATGCTTTGAGAAGGTGGACTTTGCAAACATAGATGCGGTTGGATAATGATGCTATGTGCTGTACATGTGCCAATTAAAAATCTGCTCTCTCATCATGATATGTATGTGCATGGTCATACTCTCTTTATTTATCAATTGCCCAAGCGTAATTTGTTCACCCAACATCTTCTATCTTATGGGAGGGAACACCTCTAGTGAGCCCATGGACCCCGGTCCAATTCTCTTTCCTGAAATACAATCTTGTAATACTTGTTTTACTGTTTTTCTTGCAAACAATCATCTTCCACACAATAAGTTAATCCTTTGTTCTGACAGCCAGAGTGAGATTGGCTTAACCTCACTTTGTTTCGTTGGAGCAAAGTACTTTGGTTGTCTTGTGCAGGTTCCACGTGGCGCCGGAATCCCTGGTGTTCGCCGCACTACATCCGCCGCCATCAGCCTTCAACGTGCTTCTTGGCTCCTCTGGTTCGATAAACCTTGGTTTCTTTATGAGGAAAACTTGCTGCTGTGCGCATGACACCTTCCTCTTGGGGTTGCCCAACGAACGTGTGAAATACACGCCATCACCTGTGCGCGTGAAGCCTTCCTCCCCCTTCTCGCTTTTCTTCTGGACCACTCCTGCTCCTCCTTATCCTCCCAACCACTCCACCCCGCTCCATCTAGCTTTTCCCTTCTCTTTTCTTCTCCTCCACGGAAGCAACTGAGAAGGGGAGAAACCCCACAGTACAACTCCTCCCCGCCATGGCGCCGCCGCACCACTGCGTCCCCCACCGTGCTGAGGGCACCATCGGGTGCGCCTTGACGTCCTCTGTCTCCCTGTACCTCGAATCGTCCCGAGAGGCTCCCAATCAAGCGCTAATTCGCCGATTCCCTTCTCTGGTCGCCGTCTTCCGGTGGCAATTCCGGCTGTCCCCGACCTCCTCCTCCGATTCCGAACACACCAACACGTTCCTGGTAACCTCATCTTCCTCCATGACCTACTCACCATCTTTTTCCCATCCTATTTTGGTCTATCACCGTTGACCGCCGGCATCCTCAGCAGGCACCCATCACTGGCGACACTCCGGCAAGCGCCCGGCCCCTTCTCTGCCCGCCGCAGGTCCGCCACGCCAAGACGCGTCCCCGACGCCAAGTATCCGGTCCCGGTTCGCTCGGTTTTCCCAGATCGATGTTGAAACTGCGAGTTCCGCCATGGATTTATCTGCCCGAGCTCCGCGTCTGGTTGTTTTATTTGTCGCACGCCTTCTCAGTAATCACAAAGCAATCAACTGCTTAGTGGTAAACCCGTTGGTCCCTTACACCTCAGGTCCCTGGATCAAATCCCCACTCTGGATAATTTAATCCAACCTTTTTGCCCTTCAGTGATCAGATCTGGCGCCCCATGGTCGGCCCAATTTCCCTCTCGCCCCCAGCCCATCGCGCACGCACGCAGCAGGCCTCTATCCACCGCCGTCCCTGCGCAGGTTCGGCCCAGTTCGCCCCCTGCCTTTCCTCTCTTCTTTATTTTGCAGAAAATGTTTAAATCTTGTGAAATTCATATCTTGTAAACCGTAATTCGAAATACAAAGTGTTATATATGAAAATTGATCAGAAAAATATGCTGAACATTAATATGCCATCCATTCATCTGTTTGCATCTTGCATCATGTAGTGCGTTGATAGTCGTGCATGTTCACCTAACATATATGCGGAGTATTTCGGATACCGACTATGGTTTTCCCCGCTCCGTTTAACTTTGAAGTAGCGCACCCTTGCCATGTTGTACCATGCTAATCCACCCTTAAATTTGACGATAGAAAATGCAACTCCAACTTAATTTGTTTGTCCGGATTCCGATTCCGATTAAATTGGATAAGTTGCATTGCACCATCGTTGCCATGTCATGCATATCATCTTGATCATGCTGATTCTTCTTTATCCGTAGTAGTAAGACTTGCATCCGTTGTGTGTACCAGCATTTGCTTCTTCCCGGATAGGATCACGAAGTGGTGTGGTGAGATCGGTAGAGTTCTCCAGGATGTTCCTCAACAAGCTTTAACAGGCAAGCATTTTCCCCTATACTCCTGTCCACTGAGGTGATCACCTATTTTGTTGCCTTCTCCCTCCTTACTGTATCATGGTTGCGTTCTTGTCCGTGTCCTTTCCATGACCTTAAGCGACCCATATTGCCACCACCTCCTATGGCTATTGTTTGGTTGTCGAGTGCATGCAGTGCGTAGTGCATGCCTAGTGCTATTTTATCTATAATTCCGTTTTTGTTATCTCGTGGTTATATGTTGGGAAGAATCATGGTTACTTTAGTTGTTGATATTTGTTTAGCGGAGGCATCGGTGGGTCAGCTGCTCGTTTTGTGACGGCTCACTTGTGTTTTCTAAATAACTTAGGACCCGAGTTCTTGTTATCTGTTCCGAGACTGAGCGCTCTAACCACACGTGGGTATGCTTACCGGGTCTCCCCTCGATCACTGCCGGAATCTACATCTTTGTCCAGTGGCCACAACTAGTTTGGATGTTTGTTTTGTTTCTCTCGGGCGTGCAAGCTTGTTTCTTTATGGTCAGATGATATGATATTACTTTTGGGGAAGCCATGAGTGCCTTGTCCGTTGTCTCTTGCCGTCGCGTAGGTGCGGCACGTATTATTAAGAGGTCATCCTACAGTGGGCTCACGATCCTCTTAACCATTCTACTGTGATGAGTCGCGTCAGTTAGTCAGACTCTGAAGCAGGTTAACTTAGTTAAGTGACTTCACAGACATTGACCTTGTGGTGAAGGAGAGTGCGGTCGTGATATCCATCTGTGCAAGTGGGTTGAGCGTCGTGTGGGCTGATGAGCACCTGCGAGTTCGATCTGTAGGCTAAGCCGCGTCACATGATTATAGACGTTTCAAATTTGTATGACTTAAATAGACAACTTACTGTTGTTTTAATCATAATAACTTGTGTAGTAAGTTAGCATAACTCTAATAATAAATGGTTAAAACTTTACACCGTGTGAGTGCCTTTGTTAGTACTTCTTGGCGAAGGGGAGCACATTGCCATTCATCATTTGTTTTAAATGTAGTGACCCGTTCATCTCCTTCTACGATTAGGCAGTACATTTGTGGAAGTGTCTCTATAGGTTTTAGTGCTTGCGCGCTTTAATCCCACCATATTGCCTATGACATTCCTCTTGCGTCCTCTAAGTCCCCCGCGTGCCTCAAGTACAAAGGACAACTGGTTGACGAATGCTTATAAGTCTTGAAGTCTTGTTAAGTACGAACCGTACTTATTGCTGCTTCTACGGGATATAACCGGGCAGGTATGAAGATATGTTCGATGAAGGCGACGTTAGCGAGGTTACCCTTCCGGCTTGGCCTGGGGGGTTATGAACGCACTTGCTTGGTTATCTTCGGACTCTTGGTCAAGTTGTATCTTGTCCGTGCCTAGGACGTAATCGATATTTGTATGATTTGGATCTTTGTATTTGTATATTTTGTATCTTGACTCGTTGGAGTCGTTGTTGTAATATATGTATCTTGTGGGCTCTATTGTAAATCTGTTGTTGTAATGTTACTACTCGTGGTAATTCCTCTGGCATCACGTGTACTTTGTCCGCACATCGTGTCGGAAGGCGTCTCTGGATCGATATCGTGCGGATTTGAGCGGGATCGTTGGAATCACTCATGTGGTACTGCAGTTTTGGGCGTCACATCTTGTTAAAGACTTGGATACCAACACTTGGGGATTTCCACCTATATAATGAGAGGAGGAGAGGGAGGGCTGCCCACTCTTGTCACCACCTGAGGTTGCCCTTGGCCGAGCGCCCTAGCCTACCCTCTCCCAGGCCCTAGCCTCTCCTCCTGCTGTACTCATGGCGCATGCGTGAAGCCTGTAGGAGTTCTCCGCCACCCGCCACCACGCCGTCATGCTGGCAGGAAAGGGGGAGCTACTACTTCCGCTGCCCGTTGGAGCAGGAGAAGAGCGTCGTCTTCATCAACACGAACGTGTGGCTGAGAGTACGCGGAGTCTTTGGATGTGGCACCGTGATCAGATCTTCTCGCGCTTTTGCCAAGCGGCAAGTGATAAATCTCTGGCAGCAATAAGAGGCCTACTCTTATAGGCTTTGGAAATCTTCAAGGGTTAGTCTTGATCATCCCCTCGTTACTCCGCTACAATCTTCTAGATTGCATCTTGGCTTTGGATTGCCTTGTGGTAGAAAATTTTTG
Organism: Lolium multiflorum; assembly: GCA_030979885.1. Lineage (NCBI taxonomy): Eukaryota > Viridiplantae > Streptophyta > Magnoliopsida > Poales > Poaceae > Lolium > Lolium multiflorum. The sequence continues at coordinate 54,306,474 of CM061752.1, read as the reverse complement.
TTTTCTGTGCAACGAATCCCTACAGTGGTATCAGAGCGTGTCTATGCATAGATGGTTGCACGAGTAGAACACAGTGGTTGTGAGCGTTGATGCTCTTGTTATCTTTAGTTTGAGTACTTTGCATCTTTGTGGCATAGTGGGATGAGGCGGCTCGGACTAACTTTACATGAGCGCGTTCATGAGACTTTGTTCCTGGGTCAGAGCATGCAACTTGTATTGCATAAAGAACTGCGGGTATACATCTCTCCTACTATAGTAGTTAGTTACTCTTCTATTAAAGAAACATTAGTATCATCGTTGTCAGATTTCATGTCGTAGGTAGATTAGATCTCTCTCGAAAACCTTAACCCCGTAAAATATGCAAACCAAATTAGAGACCTCTAACTTGTTTTTGCGAGTTTGGTGATGTGATATGGCATAATGTGATAATGAATATGTATGAGATGATCATTATTGTGTTGTGGGAGCCTTATAGTTGTCTTTATATTTCATGTGGTTTAGTAGTATTTCAAAGTAGTTGTAATAGTTGCTACATGGTGGAACAACCATGAAGCGGCGCCACAGACCTTGGTGCAATCGATGATGGAGATCATGCGCGAAGATGATGGAGATCATGTCGGTGCTTTGGAGATGATCAAAGAGGCGCAAGACAAAGGAGCCATATCATATCATATGAGCGCAGTGATGTTAATCCTCTATGCATCTTATTTTGCTTAGGCAACATTGTTGGCATTATAAGATGATCCTAAGCCACAACTTATCAAGATAATAAAAAGTATTCTCCTAATGCACGTTGAGCTATAGTTTAATGATTTTTGACATCGTGATGATCGGATGTGATAAACTCAACATACAGCGGGTGTAAGCCATGTTGCCACTCGGAATACTTGGGTTTGCTTGGCGAGCCTAGCATGTACAGACATGACCTCGGGACAAGGAAACCGAAAGGTTGAACATGAGTCATATGGATGATATGATCAACATGTTGATCATACCATTGAAGCTACATCATCTCACGTGATGATCGGTTTTGGTGTAGTGGATTTGGATGGTGTGTAACACTTAACAACTATGAGGGATGTTGTAATAAGTGGGAGTTCATTGGTAATTAATTAAAACATGAACTAATTATCATAAACATAGACTCCGAGTAGTATTTTGAATTAATTTTGTGATATTGGCGTCTGTTTTCTATATCACTAGTCTTGTAATTGAATGAAATGTTGTTAGATCGATAAACTACGGTTGATCATTATTGTTGAAAATCAAGAAATGATTAAGTCCTATTTAGACTTTTAGTAAACCTCACATTATTGATTCAAAGAGTTGTGGTTTCCAATTAGTACCTAAAGTTATCTTGTCTCGCGTGAAACTTGAAGTTCAAATCTGTTTGAAAAGTAGGGAGCTGAAAATAGTTTTCGGAAATAATCAAGGTATGAGATATATGTGATATCTAAGACCTTATTGCAAGATGATAGAATATAATTTGATGAGACCACATAAACTCATAAGTTTTATGGGAATGTCTGAAGGCAGGCGTCCCAATCCTCCAACCATTGGGGCACTAACGATATTAGCATATCCATGAAGTAATCATCCTTAGTATGCACCGTTGCTAAGACCTCGTCGTTTAGAAGCATCACGTGATGATCGGGTGTGATAGATTCTCCGTGTGATACAACGGATGCAAGTTAGATTTGCACATGCAAATACTAAGGTTAAAACTTTACAAGCCTAGCATGTACAGATGGTCTCGGAAAGTCGTCGTGATATGATGGATAAAATTATGAGTGAAATTATTTATCACATGTATTACAAAGTTACTAATAGTGAAATCTGAAACACTTGTCATATGATGATCAACTTCAAAAAGAACCTCAAGGTTATTGGTATTTGACAACAAACCTAGAAGTTATTGATGTTGAAGTGTTTTTATGAATAATGAGGAAAGCTAAAAGAGAAACTGCAAAGATATTTTGGCAAAAGAAAGAAAAGACTAGAAAGTCTAGCTCAGGTGTATATAAATGATATACATGTTATGGTTGTATTCCTAGTTACACACAATGAAATTCTTGGGTATTAGTACTATATTGGTTGGTATGAAGTGTCATACAAAACAACAATACAAGAATACAATGGCCTAAGTGACTGACAAGGAATATGAAGGATGCACGTCTGGAACAAAATAAAGTGTTATTATGTTACGTCGTTAGCATTTTATCTAGCCCTTAGAATTTATAATAAAGAACTTAATAATTGTTATTTTGCTCTGGTCAAATGAAAACAATGAGTTGTTCAAATTATGACATTACTCCATATACGATGGATGAGTTATTATAAATCTTAATGGTGAAACACACATACATAACACGGACGCTAAAATGCCATAAGGCAAATGATTTGAAATCCACTTATTTGTGGAACCGCCATTTAGGTCATGTTAGAAAGGCACGCTGAAGGAACTCCATGCAAATGGATTTTGGAGTCATTTGATTTTTGAATCGTTTAGCTTGCAAATCTTTTCTAAAGAGAATGACTAAAATACCGTTCATAGGCCAAGAGTTGAACGAACCTTAGTGGAAAAATACATGATGATGTATGTGGTTCACTAGGCATAGTTGTGTGCGGGAGATTCTTCTACTTCATGAAAACTTCAAACAATGAATTGAGTATATATATGTGGATATATTCGATAAGGAAGAAGTTTGAAACATTTGAATAGATTCAAATAAATTCAGCATGAAGTGGAAATCATCGTAATAGAAAAGTCAAATATCTATGATTGGATCTGGTGGAAATATTTGAATTACGGGTTTTAGCGAACATAAGAGAGTTATGAAGTTGTTCTACAACTCACGTTTCTTGGAGTATCATAGTGATGATGAAGTATCCAAAAGACGTATCCAAACTTTGTTGGATCAATGATGAGATAAAATATTGATGCCATTATATTTTTTGTGGATTATGCTTTAGTGACTACCGCTTTTACACTTAATAGAGCATCATCATGATCCGTTGAAATGACACCATACGAGTTATGCATGGGTATGAATCCTAATAGTCTTTTCTTAAAATTTTGGTATGCATAGCATAAGTAAATAAGTTAACAACCAAAATCGGATGAATGTCTTTGTTGGTTATCCCAAAGAATTGATTGGGAATTCTTTCCACTATGAAGTAAACGACAAAAGTGTTTGTTAATGTTACTTATTTCAAGAATTGTTTTCTAGCGAAGTATTTGAGTGGGAGGACAATAGAACTTGATAAGGTTTATGAACACGAGCATAATGATCGATAGCGCGACATCGGAAATTGGTTAAGACGACCATGACGAACATGGCTCCCATGACTACAAAGTGTTTTAGCCATGGAGATCAGTACATATTGAACCTTGTAGGTATGGTTTACTTTGTGATCAAATAAATGATTTGTGAACAAAGTTGATTTTGAACAATGATAAACCAACTACAAACAAAGAAGTTATGATGGGCCCTGACTCCGTTAAAATGGCTATATGCCATGAAATCCAAGATAGATAAATACTTTTGAAAGTAAATGGATCTATAAAATTGATGGACTTGGATGGAATATCCTTAAAGAAGCTCGACTTGTCGAAAAATTGTTTACGACAAAGTTCAAAGAGTTGACTACGATAAGATTAGATCTTCCGTGGCAATGCTTATAGTCTATGTGGATTATTCTAGTAATCACTACATATTTCTTTTATGAGATATGCTAGTAGGATGGCAAAATACATTACTTATAAGAAGTGTATATTAAAGGTGTATACAAGATACAACCAATTGTTTTGCTAGTCCGTAGAATACTAGATAGGTATACGAACTTCAATTGGATGAAGTGAGTATCACGGGTGGAATCTTCACGGATGAAATAGTCAAAGAGTTTTTGATTTCATCAGAGACGATGAAGAGACTTGCATTTGCAAGAAAATAAGTGGGAGCGCTGAGACATATTTATAATACTTATGTAGGTGACATATAGTTGGTTATAAATGATGTAATATATACTTGATTAAAAGGTTTCATTGAGAAATTAACTTCAATGAAAGGATATGAGACAGAAACAAATTTTGTGTCAAGATCTATAAAGATAGATTAAAACACATAATATGTTTAAAGTCAATACATAGAATAGATATTGAAATAGTTCAATATAGAAAATATTCTTGTCATGTTAAGTTTTAACAAGACTTGAGTATATCTGACACTCAATGAGTAAAAACACATGAGTGATTATAGATCACAAATAATATGTACACAATCAGATGTCATGTGCTATAAAGTGTTATGAGCATATACAGAATGATTTATATGATGATCATTGGACGACAGTAAGAGTATCCTTGAGTACTTTAGAAGAAACCAAGGATATATATAAAGTTTATATGGAAATAATGACAAACAAATCGTAAGTAAGATGTTGCACCGATATTTGTTTTGTCACATGAAAAATAAAATTTCAATCTCAAATTAGACTAAGTATTGTTTTAAAGGTAGCACGATGAGCTAGAAGTTGTCTATGCTAGATTTAGAAGAGTTCTAAATATTATGACGGATTATACAAAGAAGCGGAATATGTCATTGTTTTGACAATGACAAAGGATGTTAAAGTCAAGAGGTTCTTTGAGAACTTGGTGTAGTTACGAGTGTCAGAACTTTGAAGCTATATTGTGTGTGACAATACTAGTAACATATTTCAGACCGGATTAAGGTTCCACCAGAAGACCAAACATATTTAATGCCAACTCATTTGGAAATGAGTGATGCGTTGAGACAAATGAATTACAAAATACATACGTTTCTGAGCATGTCAGATCCGTTGACTAAAACCTCTCCCATGAGCAAAACATGATAAAACACTAGAAGGCCAAGGTGTTATATCTTTACAAATGTAAACTAGATTATTGACTCTAGTGCAAGTGGGAGACTGAAGGAGATATGCCCAAGAGGCAATAATAAAAGTGGTTATTATATATCTTTATGTTTATGATAAATGTTTATATACCATGCTATAATTGTATTAACCGAAACATTGATACATGTGTGATATGTAAACAACAAAGAGTCCCTAGTATGCCTCTTAACTAGCTTGTTGATTAATGGATGATTAGTTTCATAATCATGAACATTGGATGTTATTAATAACAAGGTTATATCATTGTATGAATGATGTAATGGACACACCCAATTAAGCGTAGCATAAGATCACGTTATTAAGTTATTTGCTATAAGCTTTCGATACATAGTTACCTAGTCCTTATGACCATGAGATCATATAAATCACTTATACCGAAAAGGTACTTTGATTACATCAAACGCCCTGCGTAAATGGGTGGTTATAAAGGTGGGATTGAGTATCCGAAAGATGAGTTGAGGCATATGGATCAACGTGGGATTTGTCCATCCCGATGACGGATAGATATACTCTGGGCCTTCTCGGTGGAATGTCGTCTAATGTCTTGCAAGCATATGAATAAGTTCATAAGAGACCACATACCATGTACGAGTAAAGAGTACTTGTCGGGAGACGAGGTTGAACAAGGTATAGAGTGATACCGATGATCAAACCTCGGACAAGTAAAATATCACGTGACAAAGGGAATTGGTATCGTATGTGAATGGTTCATTCGATCACGAAGTCATCGTTGAATATGTGGGAGCCATTATGGATCTCCAGATCCCGCTATTGGTTATTGGTGGTGAGTACTCAACCATGTCGCATAGTTCGCGAGTAGTAGGTGACACACTTAAGGTTTGATGTTGAAATGGTAGAACTTGAATATGGAATGGAGTTCAATATTTGTTCGGAGTCCGGATGAGATCCCGGACATCACGAGGAGTTCCGGAATGGTCAGGAGAATAAGATTCATATATAGGAAGTCATATTCCAAGTTTGGAAATGATCCGGTGCATTTATGGTAGGTTCTAGAAGGTTCTAGAAAAGTCCGGAAGAAATCACCATGGAAAGTGGAGTCCAGGAGGGACTCCACCTGCATACCAGCCAACCCTAAGGGGAGGAGTCCAAGGTGGACTCCCCAAGGGTGGCCAAACCCCCAAGGAAGGGGTGGGAGTCCCTTGAGTGGGATTTCCCCTTGAGTAGGTTTCCCACCTATGGGAGGTTTCATTGTTGGGGTCTTATTCGAAGACTTGGATACCAACACTTGGGGATTTCCACCTATATAATGAGGAGGAGAGGGAGGGGGCTGCCCACTCTTGGCCGCACCACCTAGGGTTTCCCTTGGCCGGCGCCCTAGCCTCCCTCCCCAAACCCTAGCCTCCTCCTCCACATAATACTCCGCAGCGCATAAGCGGCTCTGCCGGAGTTCTCCACCACCACCGCCACCACGCCGTCTTTGCCGGATTCAAGGAGGAGCTACTACTTCCGCTGCCCTGGAACAGGGAAGGGACGTCGTCTTCATCAACACCGAACGTGTGACCGAGCGGAGGTCTGCCCGGTTGTGGCAGTGATCAAGATCTTCTACGCGCTTTTGCAGCGAGTGATCGTCTACCGCAGCAATAAGAGCCTACTCTTATAGGCTTTGGAAATCTTCAAGGGTTAGTCTTGATCATCCCCTCGTTGCTCCCGTCTTCTAGATTGCATCTTGGCTTGGATTGCGTTCTCGCGGTAGGAAAATTTTAGTTTTCTATGCAACGAATCCCTACACTACGTTCCCAAGGCCTCGTGGGGAGAGGCTTCAGTGATGGCTTCGGTACCTTTGTGGTCTTAGGTACATAAGGGTCCGGGTTAATGGTCCGGGTTACCTTCCAGGAGGTGGATTGGGGGGGCGTACGCTTACCCGCCGGGGCAGCAGGCGGCGGCTACCCGGGAGGTGGTTGGGGCGCGTCGGGCGACGTGAAGGAGGTGTAGTGAAGCACCACCACCACCACCCACCGCCACCACCACCGTAGGGGGGTAGACTTGTTGGCCTTGGCGCCAAACTTGATAAACTTCTTTTGCCATAGAATGAAATGGCGCTTGACATCTCCAAGTCTTCTCTCCCCTTCAGGTGTAGCAATGTCAATCTCCAGGTCCTCAAACCCTTGTACTATGTCCTCCACCATGACACGAGCATAGCCATCTTGAATGGGCTTGTTGTGTTGGAGTGCTCCAGGTTCACATGGTAAAGCACTGCCGATGGCTACCTTCATGGACATGTGTAACACCCCTCTTTTACCTACACCTAATTAGGGTTGATTGTGCATCATTTCATGAGCATCATGTTTATTTTTCCTAAGAAAAATGCATTGAAGTGAAGTTATAAAATACCCCCAAAATGTTTGAAAATTTCCAAACGAATGTATGTGAACCTTCTAAAATATCTTAGAAAGGTTCATAGATATTTTTGTAACTTCATAAACTTGTTTGAATCACCAAATGTTGCAAAACCAACCTTGTTTTTTTAGTTTCCAGGAAAACCCTGAAGTGTAGGGGCCTTTTAGCAAATCCTACCTTGTCTTCTTCACGAAGCACCTGCGTGGAGGCTTGCTGTGCTGCGCGTGCCACCTCCTGCTACCACCTTGCGAGTGGATGACGACGCCAGGAGGTTTCCTGGACGCCCTCTCTCGCCCCAGATCACATCCCATCTCTCCCCTTCGCTCTCGGTTGTCCTCCACCATGAGCTCAAAACCCTAACGCCGGCCGCCGCAAATCACCGTCGCTCCGAGCCTCCCCGAGCTCCACGGCCGACCATGTCGTCGACGTCCGAGCTCTCCGGCAACTCCCATGGCGTTCACAGCGATCATGCAGTTCTACCCAGCCTCTCTGTTCTCTCTCTCGTTCAGGTAAAGCTGGTAGTAGCAAGATCATGTTTAGAACCTTTCTTCCATAGAACGATTCTTTGCTTGTTTCTGTTGTTGTACTGTTCCTACTTGGTTCAGAAGCAATATGATTTATTGCGTGTGTAGGTAAGCCTAGATGCACACATAAACTTCAGTTTGTATGCACGCACATGTTAGAGTTAGTAATTCCTGTGCAGAGGTGGAATAAGGTTCAGACTTATGGGTGCTTTTACGCAACCAATTCATTCTATCTTGCAAATAAATAGAAGGTTCAGTTTTTGTCATCACAGCTGTTACACGTGCTGTAGAATTCTTTAGCTACACCCTTTTCCTGTGAACATTTAATCATGTCCATACAATCTACTAGTACCTAATAATCAAGTGGTGTTCAAACAAGTTTTGATCGAACGCTCCATCTCTGAAAATCCTGTAAATATCTACTCACTGTTAGAGCAGTTGTAGTGTTGCTCTGTATATGGTTATCCTAGTTTCAGGTTTGTAAGGTTTGCTATAGTCCTACCTTCTGTAACTGACATTTCTCACTAAGTTCAGTATAACCTAGGGTATGTGTAGTCGACTTCTGTCTAATCAGATGACCCGCAGAACTCCAAACTGGTGTTACCCTGAAGCTCTTCTTCCTGATAGCAAAGAAAGAATCTGACTATTTCTTTGATTGCGTCCAGCATTTCTCAAGTCTCCAGAAATCCCATTTCCTGTTGTGTCATTACATGCCAACCTGAAACATGTAATCTCGAAATTCTTCAGCAAATTCGAATTTCATTAACAAGTAGAAAACCAAGACTGCTCAGAGTTTTAGTTGTATCTCTATCCCTAAGTTAAAGTTTGTTGAGAGAAGAGAGTTCAGGAAAACATCAGCTTAGCCTCTTGTCTAAACTAGTTGATGCAACATGTTTCCAGTCTAAATGCTACAGAACCTAACATCTAAACTTCCCGCTTCCTAACTAAAGTTTGCGAGATCATTTTCAGAGAGTAACAGAGTATTTTCGTATTCTGCTGTTTTTCGTTTTCACAGAATGCTCGAATTTGTAAAAATCATATCTAATTCATATAAAATCAGAAAAATGTGTATAATATATCAAAATCTTCGGAAAAATGAGATCTACATTTTGGTACCAAAATCATGCATTCTTTCAACAATTAAAATGGTACTATTAGTGGAACTCTAATAAACCTTCTCTTTACATATGGAGTTAAATTCAAATGCTATGCTTTATGCATTTGAACTCCATTTAAATTGATAAACATGTCATAGGGTTACCTTCAGTACCTTTAATATGTCATGTCATCATTCTTGTTTGCGCATTGCATAGATGCCATGTGTTGATTGTTGTTTTATCTTTCCGGCATCTGCTTCTTCGCGATCGATAGAGCATGTGCCCGAGACGATGAAGATCGACAATGATGCAACTCAATACTTGTCCATCGACGAACAAGTCAAGCATGTGATCTTCGAAGATCCACATTGGTTTGTCAAGGACAAAGGCAAGCCCTAGCCTGGTTCATATTATGGTTTCGAAATGCTTTTACTTCTGGTTCCTACATATCGCATTCGTTTCCAATATGTTTTATCGGCAGGAATAGTTATCCTATGTGTGTTGCATTTACCATCCTTGTAGCCTAAATACTCGATCCACTGCTCCCAGCAAGACTAGGTTTGAGCTCGTGTGCATCGCTAGAGCCGTTGTATCGAATATGCTTAGCCATGCTTAGTTAATGAATTCTGATCCATCCGGTTGATGAATCAGAGCTGCGATTGAACCTAGTATGGCAGGATGACGTGGTAAGATCAGTGATGATAATAAACATGTTTAAAGGCTTGGATGGGCCGCCACATGGGGATGTGGTGATTTGACTCGTTCTCGCCGATACTAGGACCTGAGTTCTCGCCTTCGGAACCAAGACTGAGCGTACAGCCACACGGGGCCCATGGGAACCCCTTGGCCCGAACTTGCCTAGCTTACCCATGAGTCAATTAGTTTGCGAGTTCCATTTGGCATTCTGCATGGCGAAGGCGTGGAAAAGGTTTTCAAAGGTGCATCATACAGGGATGTGGCTAGGGTGAAGGATGCTGGAGGCATTGAACTGGATCCCCTGCGCACAATGACCGGGACCGCCTCGGAGAATGGCTACCTACGATGACGGAGCTCCCAGTTAGTTTGACTCATGGAATAGGCGAAGTAAGGGAAAGGTTTTGGTCGACCACCCTCTGCCGGCACGCCAAGGAAGCGTGTACATGACGGCGCTAAGAGTCGGTCGGCGCGTGTGGGTAAAGTTGTACACCCCTGCAGGGTAAATCTTTTCGAAAAGCCGTGTCCACGGTTACGAATGACTTGGTGATGGATTCTGTGATCATAGACGACTTGAACCTAATCGTAAAACTTGGAATCAATGTGTGATAAGGATCCCTCCTCAGGGTATCGAGGGGGTGCTCCTAGTTGATAGGTTCAGCATATGATGAAGATTCGGTGGATTCAATATGATGATCAGTAGAGCTAGAGATATCGCTCTCTTATCCCCTTTTGAAAATGATCTGAATAGACGAGCTCCTGCTCCCTCTTGTTTACAAAGGAAAACGGCTTTAAAATAAGCTCCACATAAAGCCTCGCATACCAGCTTTGCTAAAAGGTTGTACTAAGTCTTGCTGAGTCCCTGTACTCAGCTTTGCATGCTTTGTTTCAGATGAAGTCGCTCCAGCAGATGAAGGTTTCTAGGTCGACATCGACGAGTAGCTTGGGATTCCCAGGTAGCAGCCTGGAATCTATGGGTTGGGACGTCGCCGTTATGCTCCTGGCCTCTTAGGCCTTTTGCTATCTTGCTATTTAGAATAGCATAACTTCGCTTCCGTTGATTGATGAAATGTCAGGTCAGTGACCTCTGCTTGTAATACTTTGGTTTTTCGCTCAGTTATGAGCTTGTATTACTCTTTGAGTCGTAGTAGAGTCACTGTTATGTTGCCGATTCTCACCCTGTAGGCCCTAGAGATCTAGGTTAGACTTATGCCAGATGGAGATCTGGGTTTGTCTAGCCTACGACCCCCGGGGTCCCACAGGTTTTGGTATCAGAGCAGGATTGCCTGTAGGAAACCCTTTCTATTGGTCGATGTTGTGTCTAGTGTTTGTGAAAACTATTTGAAAGCTAAAAAGTACTTGCGAAAGTCTGATTAGGATTCTTTTTACTCCTTATCTGGTATCGCTCTAATTCAGTGTCACACCTTACCTTGTGTTGATTTGAAAAAGTTTTAATATCTTTTCTGGTCTTTCAAAACTTAGGCGCTCCAAGAGCAGGTCGTTTCTTAACCAATTGACCTAGTGTTGAGTTCTCTAAAGTCTTGTGTGTTCTTTGTTCTCTCTTTGTTTCGTTTCAAGCAAGAGATTTTTTTTCCATCATGATCTCTCTACTTTGTGGGTTACACATAATTCTGTTCTAGGCTTCGATGTTTCCTTTCACCTGGAATGCCTCCTTTTTTTGGATACTTATGAAGCTATGTATGGATTCTTGAAAGTTACCTTGTGATCACTACCTCTTAGTGTCCTTCGTGTCACTCAGATAGTAGTTACACCTTTCTTTGTGTTCTAAACCTTGGACTTGAACCGAAGGTCCCGGATTGTGTTGGGTTCTTTTGAACCTTAGTACATGATGCTGACCTTTAATCCAAGATCCATTCCATTGACACATGTTGTCCATGGTCAAACCATACATCAGGATGGCTAACTTCAAATTCACCTAGCCCTCAAGTCTTTGGTTGTTGTCGTGATTGAATTGTGGCAACAAAAGATGTTTCCTACCATTAGCTATGGCAGAGGTTCTTTTATGGAATCAAATGGATCACGACAATAGTTCTCTTTGTGAGTCTCACATCTATGTCTATGACTCTGCCACACATCCCTTTTCTGCATGAGTTTCACAAGAATGTTATCTTGTGCATCTACATCTCAGGATTTCTAATTCTGATCATGTCCTCCTCCTAGTTTCTTTCTGACCTTTGTCTGCTAGTTAGCAGCCAAGTTGTAATTGTGCATTGGAATCTTCCAGTGCATGTTACTCTTGTGGTCCATCAAGACATATCACTTTGAGATGTCAGGAGAAACAAACTCTAGTACCTCGTTCATTTCTAGAACCTTGTCAAAGTGTTGTAATCCGCAGAATGTGAGGTTTATGTACTTTCTATTATGTTCAATCTTAGAGTATCACACTCTTTCATATCTATAGGTCGTGCTAAGTCTCATGGCCTTATTGATGAAGTGATGCTTTTACACATCCTTACTCGCCCTTCCTCTAATGTCCATGGGAATGTTGGAGTGTATGTATTGATGTGGCCATCCGAGATTCTTAGTAATTCTTATTGCTTTGAAATCCAAGGACATTTGTGTCATCCTTAGCATGGTTGGTTAACCAATCACTAAGAGAAGTTTGATTGTTCTGCCAAGTCCATTTATTTCGGCACATCTTCTTCGGTCAAAGAGTTAGGTTCCCGTCGAAGCTCTCAAGACCACATCAGCTGCTTTGAAAAGCAAGCTTTCCTCTTGAAGTCAATGATATATCGGTGGTTAGTGATATTCTAGATGTCTTTCTAGAAGTATCGCCATGTTGACACATGACCGTGTTGTTAGGTTCATGAGTAAGCTGGTTATCTGAATCGCTACTTCTCCAAGAAACCGTACTGGATATCCTAGACTAGTTGATTGAGCTTAACAATAACTTGGAGAGTTGTAAGACAAGAGCTCTATCCGACTTGATTCTTTTTAAAGGGATGTCTAGTTTGGTTCATGTTGAAGTTAGGAAGTATCTCCTTTATGGATATGCTATCTTCCCCATATTTGATTTGAGCTTGGGCTATCGTCAAATCATACTCAGTTCCAAGGACTATCTTGATGGTGTTTATACTCATGGTGTTTCACTTGAGTACATCTTCATGTCCTTTGGCCTGACCAATACTCTTGCCTTATTCGTGCAACATGTGAGTCTCTAATTGGAGTATCTTGGTAAGTTTGTTGTTGAGCCCATCGATGACATTCTTATTTTCTACATGTCTAAAGAGGTTCATATTGAACAACTGGCAGTTATGTTGGAAACTTTTAAGAATCATCTTTGTGTTTATCACGAAGTATGTGTTCTGGATGTTGGAAGTAACCTTCTCTGGTTCACGTGAAATTGTTGAAAGATGTCGCCGTGGATCCGAGTAGAGTTCCCTTTCCTTTCCTCGGGAATCATCACAAGTCAGTTATGCATGTGCGGAATATTCTTGAGATGGCAGGTTGTTACCTCCATTCTTTGAAAAGTTCATCTATGCACACTAAGCCACTGACTGGTTTGTTCAAGAAAGAGAAGAAGCTTAATAGCTTCAATATCTTATATGAGGTCCCCACCATGACTCAATTGTGTTACATTGCAAGCTCATGTGCACGCAATTGCCTTCGGCAGTCGCAACCACATGGTTTCCGCAATCTAGCTCGATATTTTGGAGCTTGACGTTGTAGTCTATATCTTGAGAATCTAGCAGCTTGACCTTGGTGGTAGTTGTTCCAAATTTCTATTCGGACATGCTGAGTCTGAAATATATTTACACCTAACCTAAGCCGAATCTCAAGCAGCAATGATGGTTAGTGTTTCTCAAGGATTCATGACATAGGTCTCTTTGTAATTCTGGCAAGATTGATGTTGTGGTTAACATAATTAGTCGGAAGACCTCCATAATCTCTTGAAACAGCAAGAATAACCACTCTCCATAAGGATATCGTGCAACTTATTCTAGGAGTTGCCCTTGTGATGTCTTTTCAATCCGAAAGTCTGACCTTCACTTGAAGACTTATTGAAGGCTTTTCAATCGCCTGATATGGTGTCTAGAACATCAAGGAGAACAATAGAAGCAGCGTTGCTAAATGTCTATCGGTCAATCACTCGAAATCATTTTTTTTCGGTGATAACAACTCCGTTAGGAGAAAATTTCACTCCCCGATGATTCTTACTACGTCGTTCGACAATGCTTTTCCCCTTCCTTTGGATTTTACTTGAAGCTCTCTTAAATTCACACGTTGTGTGAATTCGTCAGTCATATGTGACCCCAGTACTTTTGAGCAAGCCTTAACCGAATGACAATCCTCTTTTCACATTCAAAGTTCAAATCCTGGGAGAAGTATCATTTCTTAGGATGCCAAATCTCCGTTGTCTATTCGTTCAAGTAACATGAAGTTATATCATGAACCTTGGCACTTTAGTAGCCAGTGCTCTTTCCCTTCCTTTGGTTTGTACCTGAAGTTCTATTCAATTCACACGTTGTGTGAATTCGTCAGTCCTCTAGGCCCCCAGCCTTTTGAAGAGACAACAATCATTTCATATACCCATACCAAAAGAGTGACTACGATTTTTAAATCCAAAGTTGCTCTCGTTAGATAATCATTTGTGCTTCTACGAGTCGCCCTCTCTAAGAGTGCCTCGTCATGGTATCGAAGGCAGTTTAACTCCTCGCTACCTTGTCCCTTCGTAATCTTGTCAAGCGTGGAGCAATTGCCTACCAAAATTTTAAACTTCTTTCATCTCCTCCGTTACCTTGATGTGTTTCATGTTTATTAGCTCAAGAGTTGTTTTAAAACACTCATTCTATGAGTTGACCATGAGATACTCGATCTTTGTGAAGATCCATCGTCCAGTGTCATTCCCTCTTTCCTTTAGAGTGAAGAAAGCAAAATGAAGAGCTTGTCATGGTGTTGTGGATCAACTTCTTCATGATGTCGTGAATCAACCTCTTCAAGAAGAAAATCATCGTGGTATAGACAAGATCGTTGAAGACCGGTGTAGTCCTTATTACTTTCTCTATTCCTACCTTGGAATCTCGGGACGAGATTCTTTTAAGGAGGATAGATCTGTAACACCCCTCTTTTACCTACACCTAATTAGGGTTGATTGTGCATCATTTCATGAGCATCATGTTTATTTTTCCTAAGAAAAATGCATTGAAGTGAAGTTATAAAATACCCCCAAAATGTTTGAAAATTTCCAAACGAATGTATGTGAACCTTCTAAAATATCTTAGAAAGGTTCATAGATATTTTTGTAACTTCATAAACTTGTTTGAATCACCAAATGTTGCAAAACCAACCTTGTTTTTTTAGTTTCCAGGAAAACCCTGAAGTGTAGGGGCCTTTTAGCAAATCCTACCTTGTCTTCTTCACGAAGCACCTGCGTGGAGGCTTGCTGTGCTGCGCGTGCCACCTCCTGCTACCACCTTGCGAGTGGATGACGACGCCAGGAGGTTTCCTGGACGCCCTCTCTCGCCCCAGATCACATCCCATCTCTCCCCTTCGCTCTCGGTTGTCCTCCACCATGAGCTCAAAACCCTAACGCCGGCCGCCGCAAATCACCGTCGCTCCGAGCCTCCCCGAGCTCCACGGCCGACCATGTCGTCGACGTCCGAGCTCTCCGGCAACTCCCATGGCGTTCACAGCGATCATGCAGTTCTACCCAGCCTCTCTGTTCTCTCTCTCGTTCAGGTAAAGCTGGTAGTAGCAAGATCATGTTTAGAACCTTTCTTCCATAGAACGATTCTTTGCTTGTTTCTGTTGTTGTACTGTTCCTACTTGGTTCAGAAGCAATATGATTTATTGCGTGTGTAGGTAAGCCTAGATGCACACATAAACTTCAGTTTGTATGCACGCACATGTTAGAGTTAGTAATTCCTGTGCAGAGGTGGAATAAGGTTCAGACTTATGGGTGCTTTTACGCAACCAATTCATTCTATCTTGCAAATAAATAGAAGGTTCAGTTTTTGTCATCACAGCTGTTACACGTGCTGTAGAATTCTTTAGCTACACCCTTTTCCTGTGAACATTTAATCATGTCCATACAATCTACTAGTACCTAATAATCAAGTGGTGTTCAAACAAGTTTTGATCGAACGCTCCATCTCTGAAAATCCTGTAAATATCTACTCACTGTTAGAGCAGTTGTAGTGTTGCTCTGTATATGGTTATCCTAGTTTCAGGTTTGTAAGGTTTGCTATAGTCCTACCTTCTGTAACTGACATTTCTCACTAAGTTCAGTATAACCTAGGGTATGTGTAGTCGACTTCTGTCTAATCAGATGACCCGCAGAACTCCAAACTGGTGTTACCCTGAAGCTCTTCTTCCTGATAGCAAAGAAAGAATCTGACTATTTCTTTGATTGCGTCCAGCATTTCTCAAGTCTCCAGAAATCCCATTTCCTGTTGTGTTATTACATGCCAACCTGAAACATGTAATCTCGAAATTCTTCAGCAAATTCGAATTTCATTAACAAGTAGAAAACCAAGACTGCTCAGAGTTTTAGTTGTATCTCTATCCCTAAGTTAAAGTTTGTTGAGAGAAGAGAGTTCAGGAAAACATCAGCTTAGCCTCTTGTCTAAACTAGTTGATGCAACATGTTTCCAGTCTAAATGCTACAGAACCTAACATCTAAACTTCCCGCTTCCTAACTAAAGTTTGCGAGATCATTTTCAGAGAGTAACAGAGTATTTTCGTATTCTGCTGTTTTTCGTTTTCACAGAATGCTCGAATTTGTAAAAATCATATCTAATTCATATAAAATCAGAAAAATGTGTATAATATATCAAAATCTTCGGAAAAATGAGATCTACATTTTGGTACCAAAATCATGCATTCTTTCAACAATTAAAATGGTACTATTAGTGGAACTCTAATAAACCTTCTCTTTACATATGGAGTTAAATTCAAATGCTATGCTTTATGCATTTGAACTCCATTTAAATTGATAAACATGTCATAGGGTTACCTTCAGTACCTTTAATATGTCATGTCATCATTCTTGTTTGCGCATTGCATAGATGCCATGTGTTGATTGTTGTTTTATCTTTCCGGCATCTGCTTCTTCGCGATCGATAGAGCATGTGCCCGAGACGATGAAGATCGACAATGATGCAACTCAATACTTGTCCATCGACGAACAAGTCAAGCATGTGATCTTCGAAGATCCACATTGGTTTGTCAAGGACAAAGGCAAGCCCTAGCCTGGTTCATATTATGGTTTCGAAATGCTTTTACTTCTGGTTCCTACATATCGCATTCGTTTCCAATATGTTTTATCGGCAGGAATAGTTATCCTATGTGTGTTGCATTTACCATCCTTGTAGCCTAAATACTCTGATCCACTGCTCCCAACAAGACTAGGTTTGAGCTCGTGTGCATCGCTAGAGCCGTTGTATCGAATATGCTTAGCCATGCTTAGTTAACGAATTCTGATCCATCCGGTTGATGAATCAGAGCTGCGATTGAACCTAGTATGGCAGGATGACGTGGTAAGATCAGTGATGATAATAAACATGTTTAAAGGCTTGGATGGGCCGCCACATGGGGATGTGGTGATTTGACTCGTTCTCGCCGATACTAGGACCTGAGTTCTCGCCTTCGAACCAAGACTGAGCGTACAGCCACACGGGGCCCATGGGAACCCCTTGGCCCGAACTTGCCTAGCTTACCCATGAGTCAATTAGTTTGCGAGTTCCATTTGGCATTGCATGGCGAAGGCGTGGAAAAGGTTTTCAAAGGTGCATCATACAGGGATGTGGCTAGGGTGAAGGATGCGGAGGCATTGAACTGGATCCCCTGCACAATGACCGGGACCGCCTAGGAGAATGGCTACCTACGATGACGGAGCTCCCCAGTTAGTTTGACTCATGGAATAGGCGAAGTAAGGGAAAGGTTTTGGTCGACCACCCTCTGCGGCACGCCAAGGAAGCGTGTACATGACGGCGCTAAGAGTCGGTCGGCGCGTGTGGTTAAAGTTGTACACCCCTGCAGGGTAAATCTTTTCAAAAGCCGTGTCCACGGTTACGAATGACTTGGTGATGGATTCTGTGATCATAGACGACTTGAACCTAATCGTAAAACTTGGAATCAATGTGTGATAAGGATCCCTCCTCAGGGTATCGAGGGGGTGCTCCTAGTTGATAGGTTCAGCATATGATGAAGATTCGGTGGATTCAATATGATGATCAGTAGAGCTAGAGATATCGCTCTCTTATCCCCTTTTGAAAATGATCTGAATAGACGAGCTCCTGCTCCCTCTTGTTTACAAAGAAAAACTGGCTTTCTGCAAAATAAGCTCCACATAAAGCCTCGCATACCAGCTTTGCTAAAAGGTTGTACTAAGTCTTGCTGAGTCCTGTACTCAGCTTTGCATGCTTTGTTTCAGATGAAGTCGCTCCACAGATGAAGGTTTCTAGGTCGACATCGACGAGTAGCTTGGGATTCCCAGGTGGCAGCCTGGAATCTATGGGTTGGGACGTCGCCGTTATGCTCCTGGCCTCTTAGGCCTTTTGCTATCTTGCTATTTAGAATAGCATAACTTCGCTTTCGTTGATTGATGAAATGTCGGGTAAGTGACCTCTGCTTGTAATACTTTGGTTTTTCGCTCAGTTATGAGCTTGTATTACTCTTTGAGTCGTAGTAGAGTCACTGTTATGTTGCCGATTCTCACCCTGTAGGCCCTAGAGATCTAGGTTAGACTTATGCCAGATGGAGATCTGGGTTTGTCTAGCCTACGACCCCCGGGGTCCCCACAACATGTTCCCGATTGGATAATACAGATGACATTCTTTCATCTCCTTTACATCGTCCACGGGGTAGAGGAGGCTCGGTGCAGTAATTTCAATCGCCGGAGGCTCCGGTGTATAATTCGATCGTCCATGTGCACAGCCGGTGCCCCCGTGGAAGCCACGCTGCTTCTCCGTGCTGGCTTCCGAGATCCGCTGGATGATCTTCATCTTCGCGTCCAGCTGCATCTCTTTCTTGTACTAGTACATTCACGGTTTTCTTCATCTCATCCATTTCTGATGCCAACCGCGCCACAACATCTGCATCCCGATCCATCTTTCTCTTACGGCAACCGTACGGGTCATCGTTCTGGGAGAACCCTATTTTCCACGGAATGTTCCCCATGCCTCGTACACGTCCTCCGTGTTCAGGATTCCCTTGTGTCCCTGCTTGCTTACGATTGTGTCGTATCCATGGAGCATCCTCATCATTTAACTTAATGCTTGGGTCGGTGTTCACTTTGAAGGGCGGAATTTCAGCAAACATATTATAATCTTCTGACATGTCTGTCTTGTCCTCCACTCCCACGATGTTTCTTTTCCCTGAAAGAACAATGTGGCGCTTTGGATCATCGCATGATGTACTGATCATTTCTTATCTTTCCGTTTCCTCGGTTTGCTACTCATGTCCTTCACATAGAAAACCTGAGCGACATCTTTCGCTAGGACGAATGGTTCGTCAAGGTAACCAAGATTGTTGAAATCCACCATTGTCATTCCGTATTGCTGGTCCACCTTTATCCCACCTCCTGTTAGCTTGAACCATTTGCACCGGAACAAAGGGACCTTAAAGGAGGGTCCATAGTCAAGTTCCCATATCTCCTCTATGTAACCATAATATGTGACCTTTTGCCCATTCTCGGTTGCTGCATCAAAGCGGACACCACTGTTTTGGTTGGTGCTCTTTTTATCTTGGGCGATCGTGTAAAATGTATTCCCATTTATCTCGTACCCTTGGAAAGTCGTTATAGTCGAAGATGGTGTCTTGGCCAACACGTAGCTGATCTACAACATCATTGTCATTCATTAAATGTTTTCTCAACCAGCTGCCGAAAGTCTCCATGTGGGCCTTCTAATCCAGGATTCAGGCTTCCCCGGGTTGTCCGAGCGTAAAATATTCTTGTGTTTCGAACCAAGCTACCAGTGGAAACGGTGTGGTGTGCTTCAGTCATAGAATGGCCGTCCATACATATCGTTGATTTCCTTCCGATCGTGCCTTTTCCACTTAGTCTCCCCTCGTGCCGCGATCGAGGAAGACCAATCGGCTTAAGGTCAGGAACAAAGTCAACACAAAACTCAATTACCTCCTCATTTCCATAGCCCTTGGCGATGCTTCCTTCTGGCCTAGCACGGTTACGAACATATTTCTTTAATACTCCCATGAACCTCTCGAAGGGGAACATATTGTGTAGAAATACGGAGGACCGGAAATCTCTTCGACTAGGTGAACCAGGAGGTGCGTCATAATATTGAAGAAGGATGGCGGGAACACCAACTCGGACAAGACATTGGACCACATCGTTCTGTAACCGTGGTAGAACTTACGGATTGATTACCTTCGAGAGATTGCATTGAGGAATGCACATAGCTTCACAATGGCTACTCGAACATTTTCGGCGGTACCTCAAAGCAATCGGAAGCAATTGCGTCATAATCACGTGGCACGTGAGACTTCAGTTTTGGAACTTTTTCTCATATGTTTATTATTCCCTTTATATTGGACGAGAATCCAGACGGGACCTTCATACTGCTCGGGCATTCAAAAAAGATGACCTTCTCTTGGTGAGCGTAGCTGTACGACCTTGAAACCATTCCGGATGCCGTCATCAGGTCTTTCACGTTGTTGGTCCTGCCGTGCTTCCTTTGTATCATTTTCTTCCTATACACGCCCAAGAAGCTTAGGAGGTTCACGCAAATATTCTTCGTAACATGCATCACGTCGATTGCAGAGCGGACATCTAGGACTTTCCAATATTCTAGCTCCCAGAATATAGATTTCTTCTTCCACATGGCTGCGTGCCGTCGCACCCGATTGTCGCCAGGATTTTTCCAAAGATGACTTTCAAATCCTTAACCATATCAAATACCTCAACGGGCGTTCGCAGGCTTCGGCCGGCGATCTGCCTTGCCGTTGTAATGCTTGCCTTTCTTTCTTCTGGATGAATCGAAGAAATCGACGATGTCCAAGGTACACGTTCTTCTTACAATTTGGCAAATGTACACTTCAGTCTCATGTAAGCAGTGCGTGCATTGTATCCCTTATTTGACATCCCAAAAGGTTACTAAGAGCAGCCAATCGTTGATGGTTACGAAAAGCAACGCTCGTAGGTCAAATTCCTCTTCTTTGTGCTCATCCCACACGGACACCAGGTCTGCCCCACAACCGTAAAAGTTCATCAACTAATGGCCTTAGGTACACATCGATGTCGTTGCCGGGTTGCTTCGGACCTTGGATGAGCAGCATCATAATCAACTTCCACTTCATGCACAACCAAGGAGGAAGGTTGTAGATGCATAGAGTCACGGGCCAGGTGCTATGGCTGGGCTGCTAGCCAAAAGGATTCATGCCATCTGTACTTAGACCAAATCTTATGTTCCTTGCGTCATCAAAATCTTTGAACTCTCACGATCTTTCTCCATTGCGTTCCATCTGCGGTGTCTCAACTCCCGTCCGACTTACGGTCCTCTTTGTGCCATCGCAACAACTTGGCATGCTCTTTGTTCCTGACAGACGTTTCATTGGTATTATAGGAGCATACCACATCACCTTGGCGGAACCCTCTTCCGGTTTCTCGCCCTCAACATCGTCACCAGGGTCATCGCCTCCGATCTTATAACGCAATGCAGTGCATACTGGACATTCATTCAAATTCTCGTATTCACCGGTAGAGGATGCGTCGTTGATGCATGCATGTATCTTCGAATCTCTAAGCCTAGAGGGCGGACAACCTTCTTTGCTTCGTCCTGGCGGGCAACTCGTTATTCTTTGGAAACATATTCTTCAACATTTTCAGCAAGTTTTCAAATGCAAGTCAGCTACACCTTGTGCCTTCCATTTTAGTAAATCCAGTGTGCAGCCCAGCTTTTTAGACCATTATCGCATCCTACAGCGACTGATCCTCTAACATGCGATCCAAATTCTCCCTCTCCTTTTCAGTTTCGCGTCTCCGTGCATCAGCAATGGTCCGACCAAGATCATCAACGGGCTCATCACGTGCCTCTTCTTCACCTTCCCCTTCACCTTCCCCTTCACCAGCATCCTCCATGAAAGTATCACCGAAATGATCAAGATAGTTTTCATCGATGAAATCATCCCTTCTTCATCTTCTTCCATTATAACCCCTCTTTCTCCATGCCTGGTCCAACAATTATAGGCATGAAATGCCGAAGCAGTGCAGGTGAACATCTCTTGAGGAAGAGTAACCCTTGATTCTTACAGATCAACACATGGAGATAACAAAACCCTTCCTTGTTCGCATTAGCCACTACGAGGAAATCTTTCAAACCCGTAGTGAACTCGCCGGAGAGTCGGTTACGTACATCCATTGCCATCATCTTATTATATAAAATATATAATTAACCATCATGCATTTGTTAAACTAACTAGCTATAAACAATAGAAATTAAACAATGAACTACACACATGCATATTTTATCAATGACACATATGAAAGGTTCAAGTTGCTAACCGCGATCGAGGAGGAAAAAATAAATGAGGAAGCTCAAGTGTGGCTCCAACACTTCATATCATGTTTGTTTCATGCTCTTGGGGCATTCATCAAACACCTTGTGTGCATAAGAGGAACCAAAAGCAAACCTACACCCCCTTGTGAAGCTTGTGAAAGTGGCACCAAATGGCTAAGTCTGTGGTGAGGCCTTTTAGGGATGGGCCTTTAGTCCTGGTTGGCCAGCTGCGACTAAAGGCCCAGGCTGAGGACCTTTAGTCGCGGTTGGCCTGCCCAGCGACTAAAGCCCCTCCCGTCCACCGGCTGGCCAGAGCGCCGGGCCCAGTCTTTAGTCGCGGTTCGCCACCCGAACGACTAAAGACCCCATTAGTCGCGGTTCCTATATTTTGGCGACTAATGGGGCTGGACGGAGGGCCATTTTTCTACCAGTGACTAAATCAAATGAATTACCCAAAGAAACGCCAACAATATTCAACTTAGACGAAATTTGTGGCGTGGAGAAAGCTAAAAAAGATTTACCACTAAAATTATTACCTGATGTGTCGAGATTAGACGCCGCCTTGCGCCTCATCGCCTTGGCCAGCGAGCCCTCATCCGTGGCCTCGGATCCGTCAGGCCCCACCCCATGTCGCACGCTCCTACGCGAAGGGGTGGACGACAAGGATCGGCGTGATGATGCCGCCTTAGGGGGAGGAGTTGGCGATGCAGGCCCCCCACCACGACAGCAGCGTCCGTCCTTGAGGGCGCCTCCCTCGACGATGCAGCGACGCCCGGGAACCCCATGTCCCACCCATCAGCAGCAGCACGAGGCGTCGATCATGGCCCATTCGTCGATGCAGCGACGATCGGAGCGACCATGTCCCCTCCATCCGTAGCAGCACAAGGTTGCACCACCAATATCAACGCAGCGGCGGCCTGGGGCACCATGCCGTGTCGAACAGCAGCAGCAGCGGAGGGGCGTCCCTCCGATGTCGACGCAGCACCGCCACCTGACAGCAGCGAGGCACCTGGCACCAGCTCACGGTGTTACAGAGCCCCGACAGGAGGACTGGACCGTACCAGTGGCGTGGCTGTAGCCAGCGAGGCCCAGCTGGCCAGCTCCCACGCCTAGTACCGGCCCCGTCTGCCG
Organism: Lolium multiflorum; assembly: GCA_030979885.1. Lineage (NCBI taxonomy): Eukaryota > Viridiplantae > Streptophyta > Magnoliopsida > Poales > Poaceae > Lolium > Lolium multiflorum. The sequence continues at coordinate 54,283,257 of CM061752.1, read as the reverse complement.
CCTCACCCCGGCAACGTGAGTGGTGCCTCCAGCAGCAGCGCCTGGGGCCGCTTCCTCGCAGAGTCGCCGCCGGGAGCAGCCAGCCCGCCAACCGTCTCCTGTGTAGCTGCTAGTGCGGCCGGTTGGCAAGATAGCACCATAGATCGGAGGGGGAGGTCCTGGCGAGCGTGTGCACCCTCCCCCTAGCCGGTAAGACGACCCTTTCCAGCCCTTGCACGGAAGGTGGCGAATGCGAAGCCTCCAAAGCTGCCGAAAGTTCCTCGGAAGTGACTTTTGGGCTCATAGGGGAGGGCCTCTCCAGAGTGGGATTCACAGTCCGAAGTTTCTCAACAATTTCCATGGCTGCGGGAATCTGCGGATTATTATTGAAAGGAGTTACCCGAAGACTGTACTAGCAACATGTGCCCCACCAGAGGGCGCACCACCAGAACCACTAGGCTGCAGCGGCGGTGCAACGGGAGTCCACCGAACCAATCCGCCCATCTGAAGTATCCATAACATCATCATCGTCGGCATCACCTGCGCCCCTTCATCATTACCACCGGTCTTTGTGCTCCTAACGACTACTGAGTTGTTAAGCGGGACATGCCTGCGTGGTTTGAATCGAATGAGACAGCTGCAAGCTCACCACGCCTACCATGTGGTGCCAAGACACATTGTATTTCATTTCTTATACTCTATTTATATTGCTATTATCCAAGATACGCTATATCATTTGAAGATGTTTTGAACTATATGTTCTTATACTCTTCTATTTTTCTTTTCATTTTATATCTCACATTAATACTATTCATGGCTACAATTGCCAGTCTTTTTTTCAACCAAGAGAAGGGAGCTTTTTTCCAGAATTAAAGCCAGACTGAATTACGTCTGGCTGTGTCAACCTGTGAATGTGTCGCAATGGATGTGGGACAACACTATTAAGGGGGCGAGGCGTAGCTCGCTTGTTCATCTAGTCACATACTAGTAAGCTTGCACGTGCAGCGCACGTATTTATATTTAACCAATGATAACACCAACAGTAAAATTCAAATTTCTAGATCTCGCGAAACAACACAGACGTTAAAAAGTTCTTCAAAGAATGTTCCTTCTATCATTTAAATTTAGATTTTTTCCATCTTTATATGATTGATGCTAGTAATTTCTAGTTTAATATTTTTCAAATAATAATATAACAGAGAAGACCGAACACATCTTTCCTTATTATACAAAGGCATCCAGAAGCATAGATGAGCGAGTGGCAAAAAAAACAACATGCACATTGACATAACCATAATCTCATATACTCCCTCGGTCCTAGGAAACTTGTCTTAAATTTGTTAAAATTTGAACCAAATTTTGACAAAACTAAGACAAGTTTTCTAGGACGGAGGGAGTATGTTGGAATAGAGAAAATATGTAATACACATTAACATAGGTAATCATTTCAATTTTGCACAATCTGAACAGAAGTTAACATGGGTTTCCACTTTCCACCTAAGTATGAAACAAGAAGGACCATACCACATTTTAGCCCCATCAAGCAACGGTTTTAACCTAAATTCCACCACTTAAGCTCAAATATGACTCCTTTCCGCTTTCAACAAATAGAGAAATCTCCGCTAGGCTAGCAGTGGGCAACCAACATAGTGCCCCATTCTTTTCTTGACATCCAATCAGTTCTTCTCGGATTCCAATCCAATCTCCCAATCAGTTGATAAATAGACGGTCGGATGAGATCTTGAACCTTGTCCCTACCTAAAGGACAAGGAAAATCACGAAACTTATGTAAATGGAATCACCTTGGCCACGCACTGGGGCCACTCTTGCAGCTTGTAGAAAACAGGGCACTCCTGAATGGGAAGCTCAACGGGGATCTTCTTCCGCTTACCATCCATGTCATTGATATTGACGACGGTTTATCCTTCCACATGCAACGCCTCGTTACACTTCTGAAATTTACCCATTGTTATAGAAACAAAAAAAAACGAAGACATTTCTGAACTTTTATACAGTACACATGTCATTTTAAGAGCTCTCACGTATAGGTACACCGTATATAAAAAAAGGTTAGTTGATCAAACACCAGGGATGAGAAAATCTATCAAGAAAAAATAGATGATGCAGATAAGTAACTGAATAACCAATTATTAAGTATGTACCAGTTTGTACATCGCGCCATAAGTATCAAGCACTACAAAAGTACCAATAGTACATGCGTTTTCTAATTAAACTTTCCTGAATGATACATGCGTTCATGACCTGCAACTGCAATCTTGCAGATGTTCGTCAAACGATGAGAGCTTATGCCAGGTACACAGTTGAGGCTTAATCCTGCAACAAACTTTCGTATGCTTATGATGCTCAATCATCCATTGTGTTCCCATCAATCCAGAAAGCCCGAGAAACCTGAATTGAAAAAAAAAAAGAAGAAGGATTAGTACTTTGAGTAGAAGCTCCAAATATTACGTTGTAAAGGAATTCCCGTGAGCAGTTCTCCTGAATGTATATATTTGAAAATAGCATGTCCAAACATGGATGACTCAAGAGAACTTTTTTTTAGATATGGGAGCAGAGCCCCGGCCTCTGCATCAATCGATGCACACAGCCATTTATATTAAAAAAAACGTCAATATCAAGTACTTATTACAAAGAGACAATCTGGTAACCTGAGACAAACTAAATCATCTAAACAAAACGGTAGCCGATGGACGGTAAACAAAAAACTATCCATCTAGGATTCTGCTAATGTGTCGCCATCCAGTAGCCTGGAAATAGCAATCCTGAGTGACCTCCAGGAGCCGGTTGCATCCAGTAACCATGGTATCCCGCTGGTCCACCGGGAGCAAAAATGCCCATAGTTGTAGCCAATGCGCCGCACGAAGAATAACCTGCAAAAAATTTGCGCCTTTTTGTTTATCAAAGATAATATCATTCCGGCTAGTCCAAATCGACCAACAAATTGCCGAAACACCAATTCGAATATACGTTTTGTCTTTCTTATTCACTCCATTTAGCCAATTACCAAACATATTAGTTATATTGGAAGGGGGTGGAATATTATATGTAAAGAATATCATTCGCCAAACAATTCTTGCAAAAGGACAATGAAGAAAAAGATGATCAACAGTTTCATTGTTATTACAAAAACAACATTTTTGACATCCTGTCCATTTCCTCTTTGCCAAATTATCCTTAGTAAGCAACACTCTATTACTTAAGAACCACATAAAAATCTTAATTTTTAGAGGAACCTTGATCTTCCATAAATATTTCCGTAAAAATCTAGTATGCCCATTCATAAGATCAAGGTACATAGATCTAGTATGACTCAAGAGAACTAACTGAAGTTTCTATTACTTGCTTGATCCTAGGTCAAGTATATGCATGTGAATTGACTGCATTGACAAAACTAATTAGAGGTCTCTCGTAAAAATCATACAGGGTTCATATATTGTTCTACAGTCACATATTCCTGGTGGGAATTAAAAGTCCAATTGGTGCTGCGCAAACTGGCCTCTGATCCATACTCATCCAATCCACCTCAGCCATGGGATGTTCAGTTAACCAACTTGGCGTTAAGAAAAGCCATTAGTGACAGATGTGAATGCCTGACGTGCAACTGAACATCCCCGATTGATCAACCCCGAGTCAGTATTGGAGATTCAAGTATGCGGTGGTTATTGTAGGAGCTGCACCTTGCAGCTCCCTCTTCTTCTTCCTCACAATCTCTCAATCTCACTTGTATCTACAGAGGAACACACACACTCACCAAGGAGGAAAAACCATGGCTTTGCCGAGAGGCAGTTTCTCCTTGGTATCACACGGGTGCTACATTGTTTTCTCTGCCCGCAGGCCTCTTCTTCCCATTCCTATGCTTAGCTTAAATAGGTAGTACAAGATAAGACTCCACTATCTCCTGATCCTCTCACGCCATAACTAGGTGCACGCGTGTACACGTTTCAGCACTTGCACAGCCCTCCAACGGCCACACGACCAGGCCAAAGGCGTATGCATGCATCCTAACAGAACTGACCACTAAACTCTTAGACTAACAATGCTTGCGACTAACACTCTAGCCTTGCGTGTGTGTACATGGCCACATCTCTAAATGTGCACACCGCGACACAGCTACTACTACCTGCACCCCTTTATGTCTAATTTGTCTAAAAACAACACTAATAACAAGATTTGTTCTAACAATCACCTCCCTAATCTTGTTATTTATTATTCCTCTCTCGAAGCCCATTGTCGTCGATGTTGTCGGTGCACCTCGCAGACGGCCGCCAATGCCATCTTGTCATGCCGATTGCCGTCGTCGCCGTTGGCCTCGCCGAGAGACACACCTCCTACGCCTTCACCGCGAGCGTGCCGCCATGACACACTCGATGCCGCATATGTTCGCCGCCGGTGCCGCACCTCGCCGATGACTCCCTCCATGTTGTCGTCGATGACGCACCTTGTCGACGACTCGGACATGGACGATGAACTTCTCGCGGTAATGGCCTCCGCACCTTGGCCATCACCTGACCTCCTTGCCGCCGATGACGCAACTTACCGGGCAGCATACCTTCCTCCATCGCTCGTGACGCAGCTTGACGATGATGGAGACTCCGACCTCGATCGCACGAGGCTCTGATACCAAATGTAGGAGCTGCACCTTGCAGCTCCCTCTTCTTCTTCCTCACAATCTCTCAATCTCACTTGTATCTACAGAGGAACACACACACTCACCAAGGAGGAAAAACCATGGCTTTGCCGAGAGGCAGTTTCTCCTTGGTATCACACGGGTGCTACATTGTTTTCTCTGCCCGCAGGCCTCTTCTTCCCATTCCTATGCTTAGCTTAAATAGGTAGTACAAGATAAGACTCCACTATCTCCTGATCCTCTCACGCCATAACTAGGTGCACGCGTGTACACGTTTCAGCACTTGCACAGCCCTCCAACGGCCACACGACCAGGCCAAAGGCGTATGCATGCATCCTAACAGAACTGACCACTAAACTCTTAGACTAACAATGCTTGCGACTAACACTCTAGCCTTGCGTGTGTGTACATGGCCACATCTCTAAATGTGCACACCGCGACACAGCTACTACTACCTGCACCCCTTTATGTCTAATTTGTCTAAAAACAACACTAATAACAAGATTTGTTCTAACAGTTATGTTGTTCTAACAGATCTTCATCTCTGCTACTTGGGAATACCCTAAAATTAGAGTAAGGTTTGTGTAAACTCGTGTTCTTTACACCCTTATAAATCGGAGCATTACATTCCCTGCAATTTCCTAGCAAATGCTATGGTCAGAGCGATCTAAGAAATGAATCAAAAGCTTTAGACACATGCACCTAAGACGTGAACACAGAAACTCCCCTTACATGCAACCTACACCCGTGTGGCAGCTATGAAAATCACGGATCAAATCACAGGTCATGAACGGTGGACCAGAACATATTGCAAATGGAACTCACATATCTTTTGCGGGGGAGATCTGAGATCACCTGCTCTCTCCAGGAAGGGAATCTGGTCGAGCCATAGCCAAGAGGAACGATGGAGACAGCGTCGTTGTAAGCGTCGCTCAACCCAGGCAGCGCCTCGTATGCGCCCGGCAACCCACCTCCTCACCATGGAGAATCTCTTCATGTATTGACGTCGTGATGCGCCTAGGTGCTCCCTTCATCCGGTGCATCACCAGCCGCGGCGGCTCTACTTGTGCGGCGGCGTTTGGAGGTGAGGTGCCCACGGTGGAGGGTCGTGCGCGTCTGGTGGGAGCAATGAAGGATGAGACGCAACCGTCCATAAGGAAGGGGGCGTGAAACATGGGGAAAGCTGATAGGTGCAGGCGCGGAAATTTGGGGTGGAGGGTGGGGAGAACAAATGATTTTCGACCGTATGATATACAAGATCAACGGTCTAGATTCAATTTTCCAACAACACTTCGTGCCTTCATAAGTAGTAGAGATATAGGCAGTTAGAACTGGACCAGGAGGGAGTTTCCCGCCAGAAAATGGTTAATTAATAGCTCATCAACCAACCAATAGTTATTTAAGATTGGTGTAGGAATGTTGTCAAAAAAAAGATTGGTGTAGGAATAGTATTGGTTGTATCAAATAAACACACATTGGTACCATTTTGATATATTGGCGTGTATATGACCTAGTTGCGAGGGAAAAAGAAAAACTTATAATACAACAGTTATTTTAAAAATCTCTTCACAAAAATGAGCTACCACGTACGGAGGTGCATGACTTTCAAGACAAATGAGTTAGGTCATGAAGTTAACCAAGATATAGTTTGCTGGAATGAGCTCATATTGCGCACACGCATGTGCCTTGGGACAGCAAAGAGTGTTGACTTTCTGAGTTTATTTTCAACTATGTGAAAATGCTTTTTTATTTTCCGAGTGCCAAAAGCGGGATTTTTTCATGAAGCAATTGTAGAAACCCAATCTTTAAAAATAGTAGACAACTTTTATACGATGGTTCACATACCTATTAATGACTACCTTTCTGAGAATTTCTGATTTTTTATACGTTTTTGTAATGTGCCATTTCATGTGTCTTTTTTTCCGCTTTAAAATTTCCCACTCTTTCTTCCGTCAAAATATTCCCGCTCTTCCTTTCCCGCCTTGTATTTCCCTCCTATATATATTTCTCGCTTTTTGGCCCGCCAAATAATGTCCCGCTCCTTTTTCCCGCATATATTTTCCTGCCCTTTTCCCTGCAGCATCCATTATTGGCAGAAATATGAGGGTACCATCCGAAATTCCTTACGGGATACCACTCGGTTTTTCTAAAAGAAAAACAACATGGCACCCCCTACAGAATTTGGATGTTACCTCTGTATTTGTGTAATACCGCTTACATCGAGTGAAGAGCGCATGTGGCGCTAGAAGAACCAACATAGTTAAATATGATGGTACTGTTAGGAACTCCTTAGGGATGTCATTTAATTCTTGTATGAAAAATCAGTGTGGGACCCGTATGGAGCCCCAACATTACCTATAAATGTATTTTTGAGCAACGCCGAGTGGGCTGTAACAGAACACACGGTTGAAACTGGATCATTAAACGGTGGCTCTCAGAAAGGCCATGTATGTAGCATATGACATGCCGATGTACCTGGTTTCGCCTGGATGATTTGTATTTGGCAAACAGAAAGAACACCGAGTGAGTTGTAACAAAGCACAAGATGTTATATAAGGGTCATGAGTGTTGAAAAATGGCGGTAAATAAATAGTGGAAAGGAAAGGGTGGGAAAATAAGACGGAAAAGATAGGTGGAAAGCTTTTTTGCCAAGTGTTTCCTACAAAAACACTTGGCAGACAATGGGCGGAAATTTTCCTCCCCACAGGAAGGACCGGTAGAAAAAGATCAGGGTTTGTTTGCTGAGCGACTTCTGGAGGAAACTTGGAAAACAATGGGGGCATAATGTGCTACTGCACGGGAAGAAAAGACGTGAAATTTGACGAACCTTTCGCGAGTGTCCATTATGGGAGACTCGGCAAAGTGCCACCGCCATCACGGCCATCGCTAGCTGAGGCTGCCACCGCCATGTGCCCCTAGACTTTGCCATGTTCGTCTCTTTGCCGTGTGTGTTTTTGCTAGTTTGCTGAGTGCCTTTGCCGTGTGTTTTCTTACGTGTTTGCCAATTTTGGGTGTTTCCCGCGTGTTTTTTTTTTGGACTTTGCCGTGCATGGTTTGTTTCCCTACTGTTTTCTCGGTGACACTCGGCAAGGCGGTCGTTTGCCGAGTTCCGGGACAAAAGCACTGGACAAATAACCCACCACTCAGCAGCAAATAACCCACCACTCTCAGCAGCGATGATCCCGGTAGTGATTGTGTGCTCACTGATGTAGCTCTAAACTTCCATAAGCACCACACGAGAGTTAGCACATTTTGCAAATCAGCATGAGGCTGGTTTGAGTTGAGCAAGTTCATAATTATTGTGACATAGACCGAATGCCGAGGAGCGAGGATCACTGAACCAAGCCGCTCTAGGAAAGTAGCTAGTTAAAAAAAAGGTGGGTATCATTTTCTTCCATACAAATTTTATATAATATTTAAGGACTTGTAAAAAACCATTTTTTCGATAAAGAGTATATATTAATATCGTGGAGATACCAATTAGATCCAGCCTCTGCAACAACGCATTGCTCTAGCGATATTACGGATGCGCACAACCCAAAAAAGAAAGAAGAATTACAAAAAAAAAAGTCCCGCTACAGTAATCTATTCCTTGAAACAACGACACTAACACTACCAAGACAGCACCAGAAGTTCAGCTTCTCCAAAAGCGACGCCTTCAAGAAGGAAATAGTGCACAAGCACCATCGTCGCCCGATCATAGATCTTGGGTTTTCACCCTGAAGAAAATCCTCACTCTCAAAATAATACCTTCAACAAGGACACTACCAGGTACAACGAATTAAGGTCAAACCTTGGATTTTCACCTTGAGAGGTAAGACTTTGAACTTCTCTTGTGTAGTCGCCCCCACTTACATACCGCTACTTCAAGTCACGAATCACCAAGCAACTCCTCATCGCCACCCATACTCGAACCACCATAGCTAGTCCTGAGATCTCGACTTCCATGACATTCTCCGCCAGCACCACATAACGAAAACGTGCTCCATGATATAACAGCCAGCTGAACTTCGAAGCGCCCCCTCTGAAACCAAACGGTCAGAGAAAAAAAAATATGTATGCGCACGACCGAATCTCACCCAATCCAGCAATCTCTAGGCATGAATTGCCCAATGGAGCGCCAGCGGAGTCTTCCGGAACACGATACTTCCGTCAGAACGATGGGGACAGGCACCGGTAGATCTTGATCTTGGTGCGAGAAAGAATCCTAGGACCACCACCTTTTATTCAAGCCAAGCTTGTAGAGGAGAAGCCAGAACAGGGCGCCGTTGCAGATCGCCTTTGTGAACAAGGCCACAAACAGATCCGCAGCACGCTCTGTTTGGGCTGACAGGCCCAACTAGGCCCAAAGCAGCCCAGATCTCAGCCGAAACAACGCCCTCACCCTCCTGTAACCGCTCGATAGGGAGCGAACCACCGCCGACCGACGCCGCCCCAGGTCCCCCGCGCCGCCTCCAAGACGACGGGTCTAGGCGGGGCCCTAGACCCACGGCCTGCCTCCACCACCCGACGCCGTGAAACAAACCGAGACCGGAAAGCCGCCGCCGCCTGGCCGAGATCGCCGCCCCGACCACCGCCGACAACCAACAACGTCGACGCCGCCCCAGCCGCCCCGGCGAGGAGTTCGCCGCAACCCCCATCCCCAGCACCGTTCGGCACCAGGGGCCGCCGCCACCGCGGCCCACGCCGGCGGCGGCGACGGAGGGAGGCCACGCGATCTGGACCTTTGTTGGCGGTTTGTGTCGCTCCGGAGTCGCCCCTGGGGAGACGACCCGGGAGTTACCTTCTCCTCAAGTAAAAAACAGTTTGAAGAAATTTCATTGATTGAAATGTATTGATGGTCTTTTAACTTATACTAGCACAAAACCCGTGCGTTGCTACGACGTCACATTAAATAAAGTGAACAATTTTTCATATATTTAATCCATATCTCAGTCTATTACAAATGATTTCAGAGTTTTTTGTGGGTTGTCCTCTATAGTGTCCCTAGGTTATGTATAATTTCACTAAAAAAAGGCAGGGTTCATTGCCCGTGTGCTGCTACAGAACTTAAATAAGCAAGTCATACATAAAAATTGATTTTACGCTATACGAATTTCTTTTATAAAATTATAAATATTACATTAATAAAAATAGTAATGTTCAGCAAACTACCTTGATTTTTGAGGATAATTATAGAAAAGATGACCAATCAGCTGTTTGCACCCCAAGTCAAATTACAAGACGGTATCCTACTTAGCTGATTTTAAAAATATGAAAAAATCTTTTGAACCTGGAGTGCTATGAATTCCGAAAAAAATCAAAAGAAAAAGCTGGTTGGTTCATTCCAAAATTTTGCCTATCCGAAATTTGGCAGGCTTAATGTGAAATAGTCGCAGCAAAGCAAACTTTTGATGTGAGCCAGACAACATTTGCGTTGGGTGTGATGAGCAGCAGCCGAATCATACAACGCACTTCATAAGTTAGAAAAGCATCCTACCAGGTTCTGTTAGCACTGCCCATCAGAAATTACAGATATATCATCAGAGTCACTTGCTGCGGAAATATCAAACACCACACAACTAATTAAAGTAAAGTTTATAAGTTCAAAGCTTAATGATTCATTATCCAGATTAAAGTCAGAAAACAACACCAATTGACTGCTTCCTGTTGTGAAGTAGAAAAATTCGTATGAAAACACTACCGACAGTTCTTTTAATCAACTTCCCTAGCAAGATCCGACGCACAAACTTTGACGGACAACAATCTGATTAGTGTGCGCACAGGCTGTTTTGCTATGAAAGTATGAATTTGGGCATGTTTTTGATGCCAAACTCCGACGAGCTTTTCCAACAGTAGCCATGGAGCATAACAATCAGTAGCAAAATCCAGCAAACAGAAAATTCAGCAAGAGGCAATCAAGTACCAACTTCAACTCAGCATCGCATTCTTCCTACTCTAGTCTATATGCCTGCTGGGAACTCCTATGAGACTCAACTCCTATCCCTAGCGCATGCGAAGCTGTGAAGGCATTCTGGAACTCAGGATAAGCAGAACAAAGTAAGGCATCCACGAGCAGCGACACATGACATAACCGGTCAAAATCCCCAATCAATTCCCGAGCGGAGGCGCTTGCAGTCGCCCACAGCGCTTCATCTATCCAGACCGCTCGGCCAAGCACATGGACCATGCTGCTCGACCCCGCGGCGCTCGACCACGGCGCGGAAGCGATCTACTTGTCTCCTCCCCAACTCCTCACGTGGATTTGGGCGAGGGAGCGGCCGCCCTCGATGTCTTGCTTGGAGCCGAGGGTCTCCACGAGGTCGTCTACCCGGGATCCTCAGCGCCGAGGGAGCTCGCCGTGCGCCCCGGCGGCAACCGGCGCGCGTGCACACCGCCGCCGACGCTATGGGCCCCCGGAGAGAACACTTCTGCCCAGTGCCCACGCGAGCGACGGGGTAGACTTTTCTTTTCTTCTGTTGAACCGTTGGTGACTTATCGGTGGCACACTCTGTAATTACTTGGAATTTCAGGGGTAATTTCTAACGGACGACGGAACCCCTTTTTGCTTTATTATCTTTATTACTATTATTAAATGGGAGTTGGTCGTTTGACACTCAACGCACTTTGGTGGTCGTCATTGAAAAGATCCTGACCATCCAATCAATCGCATGGACTCCGCTTCGTCCGATCTAATTTTACGATATCAATCACAATATCATTAATCACGCAATCAATTAATTAAGAAAGATATATTTCATTGCTTGGAAAAGAAAACCCCACAACCATATGACGAAGATTGTGCCATGGATTCTCAAGCGAAATCGCCCCTGCACCTTCCTTTCTTGCCAATAATCCAATCCCGCCCCTTAGAGAAAATCGGGACACAATCCCCTCTTTCTTATTATAATCTGAACGTGATCTTTAATTTCTGCTAACAAATGTAGGACTATCTAAAAAAAATCAGAACACGATCCCCTCTATCCTCTTGATCTATTGAATACCATGTCTCAACTCAGTTACTCAGACCTTCACCTGAGCACAAAGCTCCGTTGGAGATCGCAGTAGCCGCCGGGACGATGCAATTGAGGGTGTGTTCCGTCTGCCACGCCCTCAACTCAGACCTCCGCCTGAGCACAGGTCCACGGGACCTCGCCCTCGCGGTCGCGGCCAATCCGCGGCGATCCTTGCGTCCCGTCCGGCGGGGCCGGCTGGCCGTTAGTTTCGACCGATACAAGGGTGAAGAGTGCAGCGACAAGTGCGCCGCTGCCAAAGTGCCAAGGAGGTCTAGCGTCCGGCGCCGTCTTCTGCGCTCTTCTAATCTTGGATATGCTCCTCGGAAGACGGCAGGTATGTTTTGGAACTTGGAACAGGCCTCCAAGTATGAAATTGTTCTGCTTTTCAAGCAGTGACGGGAAGTCGTTTGGTATGTTCAATAAGCAGCAGGCTCTTTGGTGCCTGAACTAGGCTTCTTATGAACTTTGGTTAGTCAAGAGTTTCCCTTCGAGATGCAGTTATTCCACTACTTTCAGTGGTTTCCTTGATAATTGTTTGACATGCTAGAAACTTCACACGAATCATGAGTCGTTTCTTGTGTATGTTTTCTTTTCAGTTCAACTGATTTTCTATTCAAGGTTGTTGCCCAACAGTTGCTGTCCTTTAAGAAAACAAATGAAGTATTTCTTCATTTCTAGAAGCGTATGTTTTGTGCAATTGGAAGTAATGATTTTCTATTAAGGATATCCATTGCTGAGCAGAAAAAGACATGCAAGACCATAAAGTGGCTCAAAAAAAGACAGTGTGAATGAGGTATAACAAGTTGCTTATGGAGATGGGATATTATTGAACAAGGTATTTACTTTAATCTGATGCAAATTTCTTTTTATTATTTAAGGACATCTTTATTCTACTTTCTTCTTGATGACTACAAATTTGCATCTAGCTTTTATAATGTATGGTACTGTAGGTTTTAACCAACGCAAGATCGAGGTAGTTTGGTAGAATGACTTCAGAACACAGAAATCTGGATTACTATAACATGAGAGTTGGTTTATCCACCCAACCAAATAAAATTTTGAGTCCTCCTTTCGCCTCTCTTCCTCTCGGTATTCTGTATTTTTTTCGAATATCAATTCAATATTACCTTCCATTGAACAGATTTTGCATCCCAGTGTGATACTTGTTGTGTTATTTTGGTGCTTATTGCTGAAAATATGATTTTAAGGAGAGCATGGTATGCATTCTTTAGTAAGCCTAATCATGGTTGTGTTGTCGTGCTGTCACTCTTTTCGTAGTTCTGAATATTGTTCCAGCTTATTCGTGTGGATTTTAATCTTGTAGAAACATTGGTTTCTTTCAGTGTCAACTTTTGATGGGTACATAACATGGCTGTGAGTTATAGCTGTGATTGATTACTTTTTAGATCCTACTGCCTAATTTTTAAAATAAGTATTTACATCCTAACTGTAAAGTCTAAAAGGAGCAAAAAAGAATACAACAAATGGACTTGTTTCCAGTCTTTGAAGGATCAAGAATATTTAGTTTTTTGCTCTTTCCCTATGGATAACCATGACAAGGTTTTTTTTAGCAAGCTATGCACAGAGCATATTTTAAATTTTGATGTTCTGATAAGGTTGAATAATAGCCTTTGTGCCAACAAATGTGTCACTATCTGCATTGAAATATGATGTGTGTAATGGGCAAAAAGAATGAAATATATCAGTGAAATGAAAGGATGATCTATTTCATATTTTTGTCGTTCTGTAGCAACACACGAACACCTTACTATCTTTTCTTACATTATTTCCAATATTCTTGTCGCAACGCTTTAATAATTAAATGCCAATTTTAAAGTGTTGCGACAAGACGAGGGGATTCCTTTGGGAAGGGAGACATGAGGCCAATGGTGGCAACTGCCACGTCAATTGGCGCCGCGTTTGCCGGCCCATCTCTCTCGGTAGTCTTGGCATCCCCATCCTGGAGCGCACAGGACTCGCGCTCCGCAGACGTTGGCTTTGGTTCAGCCGCGTCGATGAGAACCGAGCCTGGAGTAGCCTCAACCTGCAGTTCACGGCGGATTAGAGGGCCTTATTCGTCGCGTCCACCACCATGACGGTGGGTAATGGCCAGCGCACCCTATTCTGGGAGGTCCGCTAGATGAGCGGTCATTCCATCGCGGAGATTGCACCACACATGTACAGCTGCATCCCTAAGCGACGCAGCAAAGCCAGAACGGTGGCAGAGGGACTGCATGAAAATTGATGGGCAACGGACATTCATGGCATCATTGGCGTGCCTAAGATCAGCAAATACCTGATGCTCCAGTAGACGATCGCGCACACTGCGCTCATCGCTAAGATTGACCAGCTCCGCTGGAAGTGGATTTCGAGCGGCGCCTACTCAGCCTACCTAGCGACCTTCCATGGCTCTGCAACGCATGGAAACTCACATAGAAATATTGGACACCGCCGCGTGTGCGCTTCTTCCACTGGCTGTCCAACCTCGACCGTTGCTAGACTGGTGATCACCTTGCTCTCCACGGCTTGCTGCACCTGACATGGTGCCCGCTCTTCGACCAGGCGCCGGAAACAATCCGCCACCTGCTCCTAGGATGCCCTTTCTCCCGACAGGTCTGGCACGAGGTCCTCACCTAGCTGCGCCTTGCCTGCAGGTCACTCGACAACGATGCCACTTTGGTGGACTGGTGGTGCACTTCCAAGCAGAGCACGCAGAAGCACATGCACAAAGATGTTGCGTCCGCAACCTTGCTCACCCCGAAGCATCGCAACAGCTGCATCTTTGCGAACGCCCAACCATTGACCACTACCTTGGTTGTTCGTATCAGAGACGAGGACGCCCTTTGGGCAAGGGCCGGAACCCTTGGCCTAGGTGCCATCTTACCGTAGACTTGGGATGTACACTAATTCCCCTTCCTTTTTTGTTCTTGGAATTTGCCTCCTAGGAGGATTCTACTGAACTCCTTCTTTCCAATGAAATTGAACACAAAAGTTTTTTGTGTTTTCTTAAAAGAAAATTAGAGAAAAAACTAATATGCTCCCTCTATCATAGTTTGCACTATCCGTTCTGAACCACAAGCTTTTGTAAATCATGACTGGATCTAAAGTTTGTTGCATACTAAAAAATTCTGGAAGTTATCAAATTGAATTCTATTGTATATATGAAACAAAAAATCAATATTTGCATCAAATTAATCCAATCTTATTTATTTAATAACAGTAATCTCAAATGTATCTAGGTACTGTCTTTTTGTATTTGGAGAGGGTTACGATAGAACCAACAACAACAAAAAGAGAAGGAGAGGAAAATAGAGTTATTAGGTTTTCATGTGTTAGTTTGATCATCAGTTAGTAGGTTTCTTAGAAGTTGAACTCTAGGTTTGATGCTATGCTTAAATATGGGAACAGGAGGTTTGTCAAAACTAAGAGAAGAGGAGAGGAAAATAGAGCCTCCTTTGACGTTTTTAACATTAAGAAACAATTTTGGAAAATTGATGCACAACTTGAGGCGGAGTGAAAAGCCACCACGAATTACCATTGTCAAAAGTGGGGTGGTGATTATTCTCTCCTAAGTCACATGCTATTGATTTTTCAAATTTGGAGAAAACACAGGTGCCATAGTGTGCGCACCACCGAGTGACATGTTTTTGGGGTGGGGTTACTACCGACTAGAAAGTATAATTGCGTTATTGCTGCAATGGGGTGACTACAAATTACAATGAAGGTACAATGCTGGTGAAGCCAAGGGGTGGTGGGATATGAGAAGAGAACAAAAATGTATCCTTGTTATACCTATGTGGGTTTGTGTTTTACGATAGAGAGAGGGAGAGGGAGAGGAACAAAGCGTTAATGTTACATGTTCGACAATAAAATAAATTTCAATGATCCGTGGCAACGCACGGGCATTCAACTAGTTAGGTATAGATTACGAGTGGCGTTCACTTTTGGAATTGCATTCCCGGGTTGCTTGTAGTGAGACCAATCATCGATTTGCTTGTATAATAGTATAACTGCTCATGTAATTACTTATAAACAACATTTTTCTGCAAGCGTTAACTCTCTGCAATTTACAGAACACCAAATGAAATATTTATTGACCGTATAGAAACACGTGGGTTCAGTTGGTGAGGGCTCCACACAGCAAGAAGTGAAAGTAGCCATGTTTGACAACTTGACCAGGTAATGCACGAGGCTAGAGAGTCTATATACTCCGTGTGCGATTAATCCTACGGTGCGTGGATTGAGTGCTGAAACTAGCGCTTTTGTTGCCCCATTGGTGGAAGTAGACTGGACGGGGATTACTGGTTGCCGCTGCTCTTTCGCGTTGTCTAAATGTAAAAAATGCACTTTTGGCTAGTCCAATCTGTGAAGTATGATCCAGTACGATGTTTGGATTGCACGATCTGGACGATTGCTAGCGATATGGACAGCAGATGTAACTGCACGTTATCGAAAGTGTACAGCATGGTTTCATTGAGGAACGACTATAATTCCCAGCAACTTCCATTCTGAATATCCACCATTCTTACAACGACTCTGGGCGACACTAGAGAAAAAAAAAATGCACCGGCCTTCGATGTGGCCATCCCTGCTCGCCCTACATTTCTGCAAGGCAAGGCAAAGAAAAACACACACATGCATATATATAAGCCAGCTAGGACTGAACACGGAGGGGGCCTCCCATCAAAATATTGGTCAATTAATTCTATATATATTAATAATTTATCAACCACCCAACAGCTACGAGTACGAATAGTATTGGTTGCATGAAATGAAGACACATTCATTTGGATCGTTTTGCTATCCTCATGTTTATTGCCTTGAGATGTTGGCAACCAGCAATCCCAAATGGACCACCACCTAGAATGAATGAATGGACGGTGTATCACCTAGACCAGAAGCTGAAAATCGCTTACACTGGCCATACTTTGTGTTTCTCACGTTCACGTATGCGAAATGGGTTGTCGAGGATCACATCATCCATGTGATGGAGTCTAGCAAAGAGAAAAAATAAAATATTATGGCATTTCAATTTTAAAAAAGTAAGGTTGCATCTTCTTTTACGAATTTGTTCATTTTCAAACTTTGACATAATACCGATTGCTTCATAACTAAGTAGTAAGTACACATTCGTAGCTATCACTGGATTCTTATAGCCATCTTAGTTGTAGCTAGATGACGGTGTATATTATCTGTACTTGTAGAGCATTTCAGGTATTTCTTTCACGAGGAGAAAAAACAAACAAGCAGGTTGTCCGTACAAAGCCAACCCGTTTCGTGGAATATCCAATTAGTTTCCGTTTAAACTTGTACTACATGCAATACATTAAGTATATTTCAAGAAAATATGGAATTAGCTGGTTAATTAGACTTATTTTGCTTGATCACTGCCCTGGTTGGTTAGTGGGCTTTGCCAATTAGTTCGGTCCATTCTGGCCGAACAACACAGGCCGATCCTCACTTCGCGGGTTTTCTCGAGAGCTTTTTCTTTCTTCGGTACTTGTCCATATTTTTTCACCACGATGTGCATATCATGTTATTGATATTCGTCATGTTTCTATTTTTCTTACTATGATCCAAACGAGCTCAGGTGCTTGAAGAGCATTCACATGTTACAACCTGATTTTGGTTTATTGCGAATATGTGGGGGACGTGTTGCAATGATTTTAGGTGTCTGTTGCAAATGTTGTGTTTGCATTGCCAATATTTGTGCCTCTGCTGAAAACATTGTTTTTGATGTTGTATACGTGGAATGATTTTTCTTTGGGATTTATTGCCATTAATGGAAGCGGGTACATACATGCTAAATGGAAGACCAACACTCCTTTTATTGTCTGACATTTATCATTGCTTATTACTCCTTCAATGTCATAAATCATAATACAAAAACATTTTGAAAAATTATTTTATTTTGTCGCATTGTAAGACGTAGAGAACATGCTTAATATTTCAAGCAACTGTGCAGGTGCAATTAGCATCCTAACCCGACAACAACAGAGGAGGCCACAATGAAGAGCGCCACATCGCATCCGGTCCAACACGACGGTCGATGCACGGCACGTGAGGCGCCTCCACGCATTAACCTTGTGTCAGACGCCCTCACGTGCATGGCACCAGCCTGCCCTGGCCCGCCACCTTGGATCCCGCCACGTGTGCACGCCCTGACCGGATTTTCTACGCAATAGGCGTACGTGCACACGTGCGGCGGTGCACATGCAGTGCAGACGTGCGTGCGACGCAGCGGCTTGCCACGAAAGCTAAAGAAGATAGAGAGAAAGAAAAAAAAAGCTGGGTTGGAACTTGGAAGTTGGGGATCCCGTGGACCATCATTTTTCAAAAGCTAAACCCACCCTGCAATCTTTCCATTACTACCTCTCTAGTCTCTACACTCACTGATCGTGTAGGCTTCGAGCCGTGTGGCTCGCTTGTCATAGAGTGATAGGCTTGTAGCAGAGGTGAAAGGTAAAAGAAAATATTGGAGTTCGGCTTCCGTACATTTGAATAGCTTTGTGGCTCGCTGTAGCAATTTTGACCGGAGATTAGGGCCATGAGACCGACAAAGCGGTGCTTAGAACCGTGAAGGATCACTGGTTAGAATAAAATAGAGGCAAGTGGCCGGTCTACTTTGGTCTGTGGTCTTGCGGAGTGAGTGAGTGTGTGTGACGACCGTACCCAAGCTAGAGCCATGATTGTAGACAGCTTGTTACAGTTACAAGCAAGAAACGACATCCCTTGCTTAGACACCACTCTTCCGCGGCAAAATTAAATTACTAGTCAAATTGAAAACGTAAAATTTTGTAGGTCAAATCGTAGGAGATAAGTGACGCGCGAATTTGAGGGGCGTAGGCTTTGGAGCTTTGCTATCGCACGTACGTGGCCTTCGGTTTGATGGGTGCATGCCGTTAGGAAGAATCGACAAGAACTAGCCTCTGTTCTTTTTTACTTGTTACTTCATACGTCTACACAATCTCCAATATATAGTTTTGATTACTACTTACCCTTTTGAAGTCACGACGAGGCAAAGGTAATAACATCCACATCACATATTAAAATACTCCCTCCATCCATACAAAGATGTCGAAGAATTGTTAAAATTCAAATGTATCTATATACTAAAGAGTGTCTAGAACTCTAGATACATCTAAATTTAGATAAACTTTCGACTTCTTTTTATGGATATAGGTAGTACATTTTTCGAAGAAAAAACTTAAATACTTGTACACATTAGTTGTCCAAATTGTATAAATTCGGCAGCAAGATTACGGAATCAACACTAGAAACTGCCAAGGGAGGATTTATGCATATATCAGTTCTTTAGTAAAAAAAAATAACTCGCTGGAAAAAGCTACAGGCATGGAAGCAAATAGTGTCACTGCAGCCTACCTGTTTCTGCACATATACGCTACTAACGATAGCATATATACACCACCGATGATAAACACAAATAACTTTAGTAGTACTGTTCATACCTCACCCACATGTAGTGTTCTATCAGACTCACCTTCAACCGACATTTTATGGGCAGTAAACATCATCATTGCCTACGACAAAGGAGTAATAAAACGCCTTTTCTCCTGAAATCACTGAATTGAACCAAACTACATGAGCTGAAAAGGAGCATTCTTGGAAACAAATAGCGAGGTAAGCGCAAATGCACGAACCGTAGACCATAGTATAAAAGAAGTTCCAGAGATGAAACTGAGCAAACCTAGCTTTTATTAGAACCATCTACAGTTGATATTCGTTTGACTTCCAGAACTGAAAGGCCACTCAGACATTTTAAGGTGGAGCTGTCCATCAGCTCACATTTCCAGGGATAGTGGTGGACCAATATCTGCAAGGACGTAAGGTTCTCTTTCGCTGTATCATGAGAAATATCACATAAACAACTCTGATCAATCTGAAGAGTACCATCTTAAACCTCTAGTACGTAAACCATGCATCTATATGAATCCTCATAGAATTCATTTTCTGCAAGCCTCATCGGATCCACACCTGGGACAAGCCATTGCGAACCTCATCGGATCCATGCCCGGAACAAGCCAAAGCCAAGATATTGGAATCTCGAAGTCTTTCATGTAAAACTAAACATAGCGACTTGCCCAAATGCAGTGCAAACTGCAATAGGCAGTAACTAGGCCAAAACAATTACCAACTATAGAGGTAGTCCATACTCCATAACAACAGACTCTAGATTCACAGGAGGTAAATGTAATCTGTCCTTAGCATACTCAATAAAACTTAACAAAGCTAAACCGCGCAAATTTGTATCTGAAGCAAGAACTGTCGGAGAGTAAAACAGAATGTAGATTCCCCAAAAATTACAGAGTGCACTCTGTAACAGATTTGAGCTACTTTAGTTCACCATTTGAGGTATAATACTCAAGTAAAACAACACCTAGCCTGTGGCAAACACGACGGGGCAAAGCCCAAGGCAGTAATTTGTTAGTGGAGACCGCAGATTTATATTGTATTCGTGTGTTGCCCAAGAAAGGCCATCCTCTACCCCCCACATAAGGCTCCAAACAAGGAATCAACGCGTCCTTGGGGAATGCATTTGTTTAGAGAGGTGAGCTCTAGAGCCAAGGCTAGAGATTTGAGCTTTGGTCATAAGTTAAAAAGTTGGCACAAGGGTTGGGAAACACTAGAAACAGCATCCACGTTCTCTTCACCTCCCCCCACCTCCCTTTCTTTCCTTTAGAGTTGTTTTTGGGTGCTTTGTTGGCTCCCTGTGTACACAAGTACATGTCATGCACATCAGCCCAATCTCCAAGAGATGCAAGAGATTTTAATGCTAAAACTTCAGACCTTGCCATGCTGTATGCCGTCCAGGATGAGCATCTGTAAAATATATAATCCTGCTTCATTGTTGAAGAAATAAACATTTATTGTTTAAAGGGAAATTTCAAGTGACTGAAATTCTACACTGAATACTTATCGACATCTATCAGGTTTAGGAGCTGAGTCCAATTATCTATTCTATCATAATTTCTCCAGAAAAGACCCACACTGCAGTAACTTAACAGTGCATACAGTAACTCACCTCATATAAAAAACTTATATCCATGATGGTAATTCACCTGTAAAAATTTCTAATCAATATAACGAAATACAACATTCTATTAGAGTTGAATTTCTCATTTGAGGATGAACCTGACAAAATTAGCATAATTAGTTGACTTTTTTCTCCGAGAAGGAAAAGCCACTTTGTGCTGTAAATTGGAAATTTTGAGAGGATCAACTTTACCAGTTAGAGTGCATTAGCAACCCTGGGTACAGAATGATATTACAGCTCCTTCCAATGAATAACTATATTTTATAAAACAGCTTTCCTTTGAAAATATCACATCCCAGCACCTGCAACGGCAATTCAGGAACATGTTCTTAGTGTGATGCACAAAGTAACTACACATACCTATGGGTACTATTGCTAAAGCAAGGTGCATCCCATGATAGTGCCATAGATTAAGGAGTCAAATGTCAAAAGCTCAAGTAACGCAGGTATATAGCCCCCTTCTTCTGGTTGATCTAATCCTTCTTAGCCCACTAAACACCCTTCATAAGGTACACTCTCTTCGTCAAAGCTCCCCACCCCTCTTCCAACAAGAAAACACATACAACACCAAAGGCTTTACACCGACATAGATAAACATGGTGAGGTTCTGATCTTCATGCTCTCTCATTCAAATTCACCTTGTACTGATGGAAAGATCATTTGGAATTTTGCAGCATCAGCAGGCAAAGTGGAAGCCAGCATGGTTAGAAGCCCTCAGTACAGAGAAGTTCTTCATAGCATGCTCCTTCCATGAGCACGCCAAGAAGAACGAGAAGAACATATGCTGCCTTGACTGCTGCACCAGCATCTGCCCACACTGTGTGGCGACACACCGAGTACACCGGCTCCTGCAGGTGCGGCGGTATGTATACCATGATGTCGTTCGGCTGGAGGACCTTGAGAAGCTTATTGATTGCTCTGGTGTTCAGGTAATATCCATAACCTATGAAGTTATTGATGGGAGTCTGATAACTGTTCTCTGAGATGCATGTGTGCTCATAATTCTATATCTACATGGTGCAGTCATACACAATTAACAGCTCTAAAGTCGTTTTCCTTAAGAAGAGACCACAGAATAGGCAATTTAAGGGGTCAGGGAATATTTGTACGTCCTGCGACAGAAGCCTTCAGGAACCCTACTTCTACTGCTCTATGGATTGCAAGGTGATTTACTAGAACTAATGATTTATCGTTATTCCATGCGATTACATGCAACTGAATTCTGATGGCTGACAAAATAAATGTGATTATGCGGAATTGAATTATGATTTCTGGCAGAATATATCCAATTGAATTATGATGACCGAGAAAATTAAAGAATATTATTCATACTAAATAAGAGTAGTACAATTACGATCTAGATCCTAGAAGGTACTTAGCAACATTTTTCATGGAATATCCATTTCACAGTATGCAGCTATCTGAAGAATCTATTAGAGAATCAGCTGATAACAACACTATAAAGGAAAGGTGAAAACTAATGTTAGAAAAAAAAATGTGTTCAGAAAGACACTAAATGCATTTGGAGCTAACTGTCGATTTCTGGACAGACACATGGAAAGTATCTGCCAAGTTCACTCATCTGCATCCTTTTCAGGTTGAGTACATATTACGGAAGAAAAAAGACTTATCAGCATACTTGCGTCCATGCAAGACATTGCAGCTTGGTCCTGACTTCTTCATTCCTCATGACGCTGATGATGAGACGACCCACTCAACCCTTGTTGATGTTGACGAGCCTATGGGATCATCCGACTCCGATAATTTGAGCACACCATACCCAAGTTTTGTCCGGAAGAAGCGGAGTGGACCATACATCTGTGCACGATCTGCAAACCGAGTCTCTGATGATGACATGGCCACAAACATGAGCAGAAGGAAAGGGGTGCCTCAACGATCGCCTTTGTGCTAATAAACATTAAAAAATAAATAGTTCTTCATTTTTTACTTGTTTCATGTTCTTTATCTCTTCGACTAAGCTGGTGCACTACTGACGGAATTTTGTCTTGATGGAACCATGTGATTTCAATGTACATCACCAGAAGCAATTGTATCCAAATTCTGCAGGTAGATGCACCAGTTCATATATATGTACGCCTTAAGATGGTTCATATTATCCCCTTATATATTACTTCTTCTCTTTAAATACTGTTATTGGCCAGAAACCAAATGTGCTCCACAACTTTTCCGCAGGTCATTAATTAAGATTTAATACCTAAACATGGTAGCCATCATGTTCTGAATTATTGACACACCTAGAACCATGGTAACAAAATCAGATAAACGAGGTTAAGTATTCAATAGCCTAGTCCTAAGAGTGTTTATAGATAACCAATAAATAAGTTTACATTTTTGTTTCATTTTACCACCATAATCTGGACCAAGGAAGAGGTTGTTCTCGAACTGAAGGCTGCTTTTGGCAGCTACAG
This sequence comes from Lolium multiflorum, assembly GCA_030979885.1. Taxonomy (NCBI): domain Eukaryota; kingdom Viridiplantae; phylum Streptophyta; class Magnoliopsida; order Poales; family Poaceae; genus Lolium; species Lolium multiflorum. Next base: position 54,260,151 of record CM061752.1, on the reverse strand, counting down.
TTGAATTTAATAGGTAAATAACCTGCCAAAAAGAAGCGTTCCAGATAATCATCATATATAGCCCCATATAGAATCAACTGATCTTCTGTGGAATCACAGGCAGATGTAGATTTCTTTGACGAACTAGCAAACCGAGTATTTCATGGAATAGAAAAATAGTGGTAAAATATTCTTTCTATAACTGATAACAGACCAACTAAAACTTTTACAAATTGCAGTTTGAGTTTCACACTGTTGAGGGACAAAATAAAAGGAAAGCATTTTGAGATTATTTTCTTCCACCCCTCATTTAAGTACTCTACCCATTTATTATCTTCTGTAATCCGAAAGTGCATGAAGCAACGTGGATCCATAAAAAACATGCAATATAGATGCTAAAAATGGCATCCTACAAATGTTTCTTAATGTAGAAAATGGAAGTCCTAATTGATTATATACTTTCATAGCCAATAGGTCTAGCAAACATATAAAAAGGCTTAACTGTACAGATCAAGTGACTGAAAGAGCAACTTTCCCTTACCATGCAGAAGCTTGCAAACTGTTACTTTACCTTCCACTGCCCATATCATGCCTACAGCGAAACGTCAGAAGGGAGTAGACTTCTTGAGATTACCACAGCCGGATGCAATCAATCATACTGGTGCAAGACAACACTGGTTCATCTTATTTGCTTACATATTGTTTCACAAGGAAGGGTTACCACTTAAGAACACAAAGTAAAAAAAAAAAAACTTAAAGCCATTGGAAGTTGAGCAATTGTAGTTTAACTAATAAAGCCCTCAGTAATGCCTAGTCAGGTCATCTCGAGATCAGAACTCGAGATTAATATTTTACCAAGCACCTCGTGATATGATTCGGCGCATATAGCTGGAAAGCTCGGGAAGTGCACTCGTGCGCGTCATCGACTAAATATTGTAAGCCTACTAAGATAATCAATGTCTACTTAAACAGTGAAATCTTTGTCATCCTCCTATGATGATGATGATGGTTATAAAAAAGGGATTGGCCTAGTTACACGAAAGTGGCCTCTCTCTCCTTGACTTTGACCGGAGCCAACCATATTATTCTCACTTGGGTTTTTCTGTAAGCATTTTAAGATTCTAAGCGCTGTAGTTTCTAGAGTAATTCCTTATTTAACACTACTTAAAAATTGGATATACGGAATCCTTATTTGGCACTGAAAAAGCTTTCCTTCCTATTTGACACTTTGTCGATTTTTTTTGCCTTATACAGTATAACACTTTCTGTCCGTCCCGTTACAGTCTGCCGTTTGTTTTTTCTTCCTTGACCAAACTACCCTTCCACCAGTAAGCGCTGGAAGAAGAAAAAGGAGAAACCACCGACCCATTGACGCATCTACTCCCCTGTCACTCAATATGGAGCCCTAGCGGGGCGCGCTGCATACCGGAAGCAATTGCCATAGGAGAACAGGGGTGGCTGCGGAAGGCGGAGCTAGGAAGGGCGGCCAATTCGGGGGCGGGCAGCGGACGTCGGGCAAGGCATGGCAGCAGAGCGCCCATCGGCGAGCTCTGATGCGTGGGCCCTGTATTCACTTTTCGCCGGCCGAAAACTCGTCCGAGCTAGCAGACCCCGTATCCCCACCCCGTAAAACAAAATCCTACGGAATATTCTGTTTTCAGCGGCGGCGTGGGTTGGCAGGCGGAAAACGGTTGGAAATTCTGAAATGTCTGTGCGCCCTAGTGAAATGGGATGAGGGGTTGGCCTTGTATTCAGCCTCCCGCCCCGTACAAGTAAGGGGCGAAGAGCCGCCCCGTAGCCAAAACTGTAAAAAATCGATGCGGGGGTCTGTTTAACGGGGTCTGCTAGACGGCCGGGTAGCTTCCTACCCCTTATTTTGGCGGTTATTATACGGGTTCGGCCCTTTTAAGGGGCCCGTTAGACATGCTCTAAGGCCATGGTGCAGCAGACACTGAGCAACTCCATCAGGCCGCTGACTCGCTACTGCTTAGCTGCTTGCAAAAAAAAAAAAAGATCAGATGTACAGATCGTGATGTGTTTTGAGCAGCTTTGGAAAGCGAAAAATTGCTTGATGTTCATGAAAAAATCAAACTTCTTCCTCCAAAATTTTGTTGCACAGCTGACAGCTCTAATTCCCATTCCCCACCAACCGCAGCCAGGAATCAGAAATAGCATAGGGAATATTCATTCCAGTCTACGGTCTACTTCCAGGCATCGCTCACACATTTTTGGCTTCATACAACAGTTTCTTGTTAAAAAAAACAGTCTATACTAGTACCAGAAGTCGGTTCATATTTGGTCATTTAACCATGGCCAAATATGTCACATTATTACTTTTGTCTTGCACAAAACTTTGGTCACATAATGCATCAAGGACAAAAGAGTCTTTCATATCCCTATTTAACACCGTTAGTACTCAAAAATGAACTAGACTGTCATATAAGGAAAAACAAATTAGACGAAGTGTTAAATAGGGAAGAGAAACTTTTTCAGTGTCAAATAAGGAATCACATTTTTAAGTAGTGTCAAATAAGGAATTCTCTTTCGCTTCTAGTACTGTCAATTGTGTTGTGATGCTACAATGCAGATTCATGCACCACCAAATTCGATGGCAGATCTCAAATTCATACAAATTGGCAGGTTTAAAGTAAATAACACTTATTGACTGGGGAAACATGCGATTTACAGAAGAACAAGTTCAGTTGTAAAGTAATACAGTAGTGTTCTTCTGGTGTTCTTCTGTAAATCGCATGATCTCAAATTCATGCAAACTGGCAGGTTTAAAGTAAATAACATTTAACGTCTGGGGTAACATGTGATTTACAGAAGCACAAGTTCAGATGTAATGTAATATTCAAATATCAACTAAACGGCGGCATGCAAGCAACTAAGTAGCAGGTAGCTGATCCTATCATGTCGATCGTGTTAAGGTAGCTTAAGTTTGCTGGACCACTCCGATAAGATCAAACAGGGCATACTCTTGTTTTAAGTCATGTTAGCATCATATGACTGAGAGACAGATGCCTAATCATGTTTTAAAAAATCACGTACTCAGCAAAATAATAGCTAGTAAAAATCTAAACAATGAAAGAATGGTCATGCAATGAGCGAAGTAACACAAAACTTGATATAAGCATAATTTCACGCACAGCCAACAAGGGTCCACTCGGTATTTATGATGGGAAAAGCATACCTAATGGTGGAAAATGCATCCAATTAAACTGGAAGAACCATAGCGCTGAGAAATTTGGACGTAGAAAAATGGTCGTGCTGAAAGGTTTTAATCCTTCAAGGATGAAAGATAAAACTCAATTTATTTGGGTTTTAGCCACCAAAGTTTCACGAAAACCGTAGCAGTAGTCGTAGCAACGTACTACTTTCTTTCTTCTCTGCCTCGAGCTGAGCCATGGAACGTCCAACTGGATGCTTCAGATTTCCTATATTAGAATGCAACCTCACATTATATAGCCCTCAATCTCTCAACGTATGTACGCTATGAGGGATTTATATTAACTGTCAAGAACTTATTTGTTCGAAAATCTCAAAAATTTCTGGTCTATGTTCGTTGACCTCCTCTGTTGTTCCAATAAAGTTGAATAGCCTCCTTTACATTGTCCCTGCAAGTTTCAATTCCGAAATTCAGCTTAGAATTCATGCAAGCAGAAACTGTTATGTACGGAAGTACATGGCCCCACCATGGCAAGTAGATGATTTCCCAATTATATCATAACATCACGAATCCCTCAGTTAGGCTGTTTAACATTTAAATTAGGAAGATATCCTTTAGATTGGGCTCTTAAGCCAATTAGACATAAGATCTTAGATTAGATTCTTAGGCCTTTATGAAGAATAAATCAGCCCCTAGTGCACAATCGAAACAATATTGTCATGCAAGTTCTTCAAATCTTTAAACAGTTTTCTTCCATTGACTTGAGCATCTTCGCATAGATCCTGTGAACCTAGAGGTTAAAACTGCTCGTTATACCCTTCAGTAAAATCATTTCCATATCCATGAGCGAGCACATGCTTATTTTCTAGAAAAAGCTACATATTTGTGTATCTTTGCTATAAAAAATGGTTGTTTTAAAGATTACAACATTAGGGGGGGTTGGTCGGCCAGAATACACACACTACCCAGGCAAGCAGATATCATACAGGTTCAATGGAACAAAAATTACAATCCAAAAACTTGGAAACCAAGAGGCCTAGCGAAGGCCACCTCCATAATTCACATCTGGTGAAGTCAACCACATGACTAAAATCCATTTAAATCATCTCAAACAGTCAACTAGATTAACAAATAACATAGTTTTCTGTTTCTGGGGATGCTCAGTCAACATATTCCTACTAACCAAATAGCAGAGGATCATTGAAACCAGATCGGTGAAGATCTCCAGGCAGGTTGACTGCAACCTTGGTAAGTGCATTATTGATCCATAGTTTCACAAATATTTAACCTCTGTATATTTAATTTATATAATATTTATCTTATCTGCTGTTTCCAGGAAAGTAATAATGACTACTTTTTGAAAACAGGACCTGATTTACCTTTTCCGATCACCACTTCCTGTTACAAAGAAGGTTCCTAGAAAACATGTATATGTTCTTCAAGGAGATTAGAACTTCACGATGAACATGTAAGCTAAATGAAAGCTGCGGCTACTGCTTTGATACACCAATATAGAAAGCATGATAAAGCCCATGCACCTTGCTCAGTAAGTAACCAAGACCAAAATATAAGCACACATATTTTAACGCCACATTAATTTAACTGTATAGACGAACATAGCTGGTTCATTAGTCTACGCCTACGAGATAAATTGCACTGAAGTAGAATAGTAGATACTTTAACAGTTCAGCTAACACACAATATAAAAACTAGGAAAATGTCAATGTACCTGTCCATGGACCAGAACGCAAGAAGAGAGATGCTTTTGCCCCATGGACAAGTTTCTGTACTTTGAACACCTGAATTTCGTGCCTATGAGTTGCTGGCCTGTAAGATACATGAGGCCAAACGAACAAGGAGCAGATCTAACAAAATCCTGCACATGACAAACCCATAGATCTCAACTTGGAGGGATGAACTCTGAAGCCCTATCCAGCAAAGACTTGGCTTCCAAGCTTCGTACTGTCATGTAGAGTTACACAGCAATGTTGTGAATCATAAGGCATTGTTAGTGTATCCTCTGGTCGGACTCAATCCACCTGATGGACATGGAAATTGAACCAAAAGGGTGAACTCTCCATGATAATCTAGTAGCAAGTCTGAATTCAAACCATGTTCTGCTCCGTACTGTCATGTAGAGTTGCACAGTAATATTTTGAGTCATAAGGCTTGTTTGTGTATCCTATATTCAGACTCAATCCACCTGATGGACATGGAAATTGAACTAAAAGGGTGAATTCTCCATGATTATCTAGTAGTCAGTCTGAATTCAAACCATGTTCTGCTCTGTACTGTCATGTAGAGTTGCACAGCAATATTCTGAATCATAAGGCTTGTTTGTGTATCCTCTAATCGGATTCAATCCACATGATGGACATGGAAATTGAACTAAAAGGTTGAATTCTCCATGATTATCCAAAATGCTACGGTGCTCCCCACCCACCACTCCAACCAAAAAACGTTGCGTCCATCCATCCCATCATCATCCGTCCTTATCCAGGCATAAGGTTCTGCCATTTCTAGGGACATTGGGCGCTAAGCTCATCATCAGGATTCTGAGAGCCCAGACACGGTTAGTGCATCGCCCACACTATCAGGCATCGGTGGATCATGAACAAAGTCAACACCTTGTACCCTGCAAACCTTAGCAGTTAGCACTTCGCATCTGGCGTTCGCACGGACGCGGTCCCTGGATAGCTGCGCTGCGCCGCAACGCGCGCGGCATTACGTCGAGCACTTCGCGGGCAGCCAACCGGCCGGCGGCAACACGCAATGCTGACCTTTTGCAAGTTTTCCGTCAAGCCGCGCCAGGAAGCAACTGCAAGACGCGCGCGGTGGCCGAGCCGCCGGAGGAAGCGGCAGCGGGGAGCTCGGGCGGCGACCAGAGCGCGGGCGCGTGCACGGCATTATGCCTTTTTTTTTCAATAGGCACTCTAAAAATTTGTGCTGGGGAAAGAGGGTTTCTCTCGCGGTCATACGCCATCGCGGTACCTCACGGCATCTCCAACGGGACGAAGTGAGCAACGGTTTTCCTCGACCGTGACCGAAAATGCGCCTGGTCCTTTTTCAGCGGTGTGACGCAAAGTGATTGGGCTGTCCGCGGTGACGCAAACATGATCCAAATATGTACCAGGTTTGCCTCTGTGGACGCTGCGCGGATGCACTGGTCCCGCAAGTTAGGGACAGCGAAATTGAGTCCTTCGATTTGTTTCTTTTTCCCCTTCTTTGCTCTCCTCGTGCGACGCCACCACCCAAACACCTCCCGCCGCAGCGGCGCAGTACTCGTCGTCGGCTCGGTTCTCGCCGCGCGGGAGAGCAAGATCGTAGTCGGGGTTTTCCGGCGCGTACCTGCCGCCTGTTCTGGGGTCAAATGTTGCCGGTTGCGCCGCCCGGCCGCGCCGCCCACGGCCTATTCGGTCAATTGCGCTGGTAGGTGTCTGCTCCGGTTTTGGCCGCTATTATGCGCGGCCATTGATCCACAGTTCGTGTACCCACGCAGATGGACATGTGGCAGATGCTAGACAAGGTCCGCGCGGAGGTCGTTGACTCCTCTTCCGACGAGGAGTCCGATCAGTCCACGCAGATATTGGCAACTACTGCAGCCTCCATGATCCATGAGTTTAATTCAAACGCGGGGCCAGTGCACCGGGGCTCTGTCAAGGGCCCGCTCAAAAAACCTGCCGCGCAACAGAGTGGAAGGGCAGCTCCGTCTCCACAAGGACTACTTCCACCTCACCGATCTGGTGTTCAAGAAAAAAATGTTTCGGCGTCGGTACATGATGTCAATGGAGTTGTTCATGGTCATTCTACGGGGCGTCAGAAACTACGACTCCTACTTCCAATGCAGGCCTGATGCAACAGGTGCGCTAGGCTTCACCTCCTACCAAAAATAATCCGCGGCTATTCGCATGCTATCATATGGAATGGCTGATATATTCGATGAGTATCTTGAATGGGTGAGAGCACCTTTGAGTCCATGTACCGGTTTTGTCGAGCCGTGATTGCGTGTTCGGACAACATTATTGTAGAGCAACTGTTGAGGATACAAGGCGGATGTTGTCTATCAACGAGTCTCGAGGGTTCCCATGATTGATGATAGATTGCATGCAGGAGTGGAAGGGTTGTCCATTTGGATGGCGAGCGTACAACGGGCATGCGGAGGGATTTGTCATTCTTGAAGCTGTCATATCTCAAGATTTATGGATTTGGCATTCATTTTTTGGTATGGCCGGTTCCAACAATGGCATCAATGTGTTGCACCGATCACCGATTTTTAACAGGCTCATGCAAGGCAAAGCTCCCCCGGGTGAGCTACGATGTCAATGAAAATGAATATGGCAAGCCATATTATCTTGCTGATGGCATCTACCCTGACTGGTTCACACTGGTGAAGTCTATCCGTAATCCAAACTCCGAGAAGACGAGGAGGTATGCCAAGATGCAAGAGGCTTGCAGGAAAGATGTGGAGCGCGAATTTGGTGTGCTCCAAGCTCGGTGGTCAATTATCCGTCACCCGGCAAGAACATGATCGCTGAAGACCATGCATGGTGATGACATGCTGCGTGATCATGCATAACATGATCGTTGAGAACGATCATCCTGATGACCGCAATGAGCATCAATGGGATTTTCAAGGTGAGCTGATTGCGCCACTCCCTGGTGCATTATCTTGGGAGGACTATCTACATATGAATGTACAAGTCACTGACGAGAACGTGTGCAAATGACTGCAGACATATCTGATTGAGCATCAGTGGGCATTGGCTGGCCATGAAGATCATGCGTAGAGAAATACCATCTTATTTTCATGTAGATTTTTTAAAATTTGAATGTAATAACTATGACTTCGTTGAAACTTATGCGTCGGGTCGCTGGAGCCTGGAGGCATCCCCAGGGGCACACACGGAGACGGTATACATACAGTCTTTTCGCGTCCACCGCGCGATGCACGCGGACACCGATTTGGGTTGCCCTCACTGAAAGGTTGGCCCCACAGTGTCCAGCAAGCTAAAGAGACTTTGGGATCAGGAACCTTTTCCGAATAACCCCTTCTTCGCCGTCGCCCTTGGCTTCTGATCCATCCTCTCCGTCTCCGGCCATGGCGACCGCCGGCGATCCCGCCGCCCTTCCCCCTTCCGCCTCTCCTTTCTCGTCCACCGGCGCCCTCGAGTCGGTCCCCTTCTCCTCGGGGAACCCCCGCATCGAGGAGACCCGCGGCGTCGTCCTCCTCCACCCCGACCCACCCGCCGCTTCCTCCTCGTCTTCTAATCTCCCGGTAAGCCATATCCTAGGGTTTATATTTTTGCTGCTCGTGAATAGGGTTTAGCCTCCTCTAACATTCGCTCGCGGCGGCGTGTTTCTAGGTCGGGAGGAAGCCGCGGGTGTGCGTGCCGGCCGTGCCCAACCACATGACCTACGCCGACTTCTGCCGCTTCTGCGGCGCCTTCGTCCCCCACATGCTCGAGATGCGCATCGTCAGGTACCTCGCTTGTTCACCACTGCGTAGCTCCTACACTTGCGTGCGGCCTCAGGCCTCAATCGCCTAGCTTGGTCCACTCCAATCTGACGGGTTTTGATAGGTTCAAGTCAACTAATCTGCGCAAATTTCCCCAATCCCATCATTTGTTGTGCTTTGGTAGACTACAAACCCTCAAAATTGTCCAGCGTAATGCCATTGGGGCTTTGAGATGCTTTGGTGTATCTGCGAATTGGAGTCCTAATTGGTTCTCATGGCGTAGGATCGACGGAGCGGAGGACCAGTACAGCGTTCTCATAAAGTTCGACACGCTGAGCTCCACCGACAGCTTCTACAAGCACTTCAATGGAAAGCGGTTCTCATCGCTGGAGGTGCTGGCTTCATTTGGTTCCGCTGAATTTATGCTGCTCTGATTAAATTTGTTGCGATGATTGATTGGAGATTGATGTGTGTTTGCAGGGTGATGTTTCTCGTGTACGCTTTGTGGAAGACGTGCACTACACTCAGTTGATTGAGCACGCGCATAGCTCGGTTACAAGCTTGGCTGAGCAGCCTAACTGCCCAGTTTGTCTAGGTATGTGGAGGTGTACTGAATTATTCTAGCTATCTGTTGGTAGAAATTTGGAATATCACATTCTCTTGTTTGAAATAACTTTGTGCAGTTTTACTTGTTTTAAAATCATTAGAATGTTCGCCTACCGCATTTTTTAATTACTCTGTAGCTCACCTAATATGAGAAACAGAGTTCATTCATGATTTGTTTGAAGACGTAGTCCACATTATGGACCTGTGCATCACACAATTAGTGAAACCTGATTCTGAAGCATGCATGTTTGCTATCTCTGTTCCATTGGTAAACTTAAGCCACATTAAGTTTTCACCTGGTGCTAGTGCTGTTGAAAACTAACTCCCATTTGATCCTCACAGATTTGCATTATTTGAGAATGCTTATGTCTTATCCTTTTGTTAACCCGGACATGTAACTTTGTGATTATTACTCAAATCATTTAAACTATTAAGTAGAGGCCAAGAAGGTAAGATGATTCTTTTCACTGTGCTATACTGTCGTCAGATAGTTCAATCTCTTTGGAAATTTGTGTCATATATGCATCTTAAAACTTTACCTGTAAACTGTCCACCACACTTTTTATGTTCACAAGGCATGATATAGGGGTCGCACTCCATGCCTATTTACTGGCTCTGTAGCTAAGTTTTTTTTTTTTTTACTTTTACATAAGCCCAACCAATAGATTTCGAGTTTATGTTGATTGCATTGTTTGTTTGTTTCTATTTTTTATCAGAACGACTTGATCAAGATCCTGGAGGCATTCTTACTACAATATGCAACCATTCTTTCCACTGTTCATGCATATCAAAATGGACAGACTCTTCATGCCCAGTAAGATCTGATATACTTGGTTCATAACTCTTGTTATTAATATTAGAGTTGATTAATTCGAATTATACTGTTTATATATACAACCAAAATCAAATTTACCACAAAAATATAAAGACATAACTGTGCTATCAATAGTTGATCTTTGATTTGCTGCTACCAAGTTGACAGTATCTCAAATTATATCACTTAGCCGCTCTTTTTTTTGTTCAGTACTATGTGTAGCTAGACCGAGGCCTACTGGCTCTAAAGGATTTGACCCTCATTGGGATTTTGTTTTCCCTTGGTCTAGAGAAACCACGCTGTTCTTTTTCTATCACTGCGAAGAATCCCTTCTGCTTACACTGGAAAGTATCGCATAGGTTTGTAGGTATTGTCAGCAGCAACCGGAGAAATCCATGTGTTCAATCTGTGGAACTTCAGAGAATCTTTGGATTTGTGTAATCTGTGGTAATGTTGGCTGTGGAAGGTAAAGTATTTCATGTTCACTCTCAGTTGCAGATTTGAGTAGTTACTTCTTCTGATCCAAAGCTTAGGTCTTCTGAAACATTGAAGAGTCTTCATGATCATACTTTGACCATCGATGTCTATGCAAACATGTTTCCTTCATAAAATTATTATGTATTATAAAATATATATAATAATACAAATCTGTAAATATCAATTTGATGTTTTGGATGCTACTACCTCCGTTCCGAAATGTAAGCCTTCTTAGAAAGCTAATTCGTAATAGTAATTATTTTCAATAGATGGTCAAACTTCGAAATGTTTGACTGGTAAAAAATGCTAAAAAATGGCCTTTATTTTAGATTGTGTGTAGTAACTTATCAAATTTGATTGGTGGGGTAACAGGTACAAAGGTGGTCATGCTATTGAACACTGGCAAGAAACTGAACACTGCTATTCACTTGAATTAGAAACACAAAAAGTTTGGGATTATGCTGGTGACAACTATGTCCATCGTTTGATTCAATCCAAAACTGATGGAAAACTGGTTGAGTACAACTGCTATGGTACCCATGGAGCAGATGGAATGTGTTCAATATGCAGTGGTGATGCAGGAATGGATGAAGCTATACTTAACAGTAAAGTTGAAGCTGTAATGTACTAAGTAAATAATCTTTGTGGAAATCATTAACAATACCTTGGTGGTATGTTTCTGCATATGTTTTCTTTGCTTATAAATTTGCTTTTCCAATTCTTTAGATTGTTGAAGAGTACAATGATCTCCTCACGTCTCAGCTTGATAAACAAAGAAATGTAAGTTCCTATGTTCTTGTGCTTACCTGGTAGATGTTTATTATCAATTAGATAACAATACACCACTTTTAGTTATTAAATTTCTACATACCATACCATTGATCTATTGTGCTTGAGAGGGTAACCAAAGTGATGTGAATCTGACTTTGATTTTGGTGCTAATGTAGTACTATGAGTCACTTCTGCTAGAAGTCAAAGAGGAGAATGAGAGAGAAGTTTCTGCTGCTACTGCGAAAGCTGTGAGCATTAAACACCCAAAGTTACAGACAAAGCTTGATAAGTGCATTGAAGAGAAACGTTTTCTTGATGACGTGAGCACTCAATTATTTGTTAGACCTTAGAATTAGTAACATTGGTTACATATGTACTCATATTTTATTTGTATTTTTTCAGATTAATGCCAATCTTGTCAAAAATCAGGAGATGTGGAGAGAAAGAATTCGGAAAGTACAAGAAAGGTATTTGTTATTTTTGAATTATCACAAGACAATGGATGAGTTAATGCTTTTATTCGATACAATCCCACAACTATTCCTGCTAGATTATAGTTAGGCTGGGTAAAAAAGCGCTTTCACTACTTGGCACAGTACTAATGCTCAATGGTACTCATGTGAAATTGTGGCTGTGAAAATTTCATGCTGATCTTATTTTGGTATAGGTTATATTGTTTAAATGTTCCTCCAAATGTTGTCATGACTCTTTTCCTGGTCATGAATATTTCTTGGTTGACTTTTTTTTATAATGTTTATGTTGACTTCTTGTGATACGCTCTTGGGCCACCGCTGCAGGTGTTGAACATAAGATATTGATCATTGAGAATTCAGAACATAGTTGTAGTTTCTGTTTTACTTTTAGTCTGAAATGGTCTAAGAAATTATTTTCAGGGAACAAGCTGCGCTTAAATTGAAAGATGAAAAGATCAAGAAGCTGGAGGCGGAGGTTAGTATGGTTAAAGTTAACATCATTAGCTTAGTCGATACTGCATGACATCTAAAAATAAAAGGTTACCAACTATATCATTGCATGTCTAAAATGCGTAGTTTTATCCTACGGCTAACTGTTCCTTGTCATCCTGTGACAGCTAAGTGATTTGATAGCCCATATTGAGTGCCGAGACGCTGTGGCAGCAGCTCCTGAATCAGTCTCAAGTGACATACAAGGGGGCACGATACTTCCTGGACCGTCGACTCCATCCTCGAGCAGCAGCCCTGTCCGTGCCGCTAGGGACAGAAAGCGGAATTGAAATGTGCATACCGTGTTTTAGTGAGTGAAACTTTAGACCATTAGGGTACATTCTGATCGCAAATCTCTGCCCTTGGCTGCTCTGCGATAGTTTGATTCAAGAGTAACATGCATACATCTGGTCTCTCCAACTCATGGTTTCTAGTATCTATTGATTGATAGTAACGTGTTGCCCATGTTGAGATTTGGCGTCTCAGATCCTTGTTGATTCGACCCTTTAATTCCATCGAAAGTTGTTGGTTTTAACTCAGCACATGTCGTTCAGGTGCATATGTTTGATTCGTATGGGCATTTTGAAAGAAGTTTTTAATGATTTCGGTAAGATATTTGTGTTGAAGAAGTCTCACTGAGATACTGATGTAGACGAAGACGGAAGGTACTAGAGGATACACTGAAGCCAAGTACGTGGTCGGTATTTTCGATGTGGTTTTGGAAGAAGATCACGACAAGCCAAGCGTGTAAGCACGCCAACAAACCACGAGTGCGACTGTCAATATCACGACATATAGATGTTTTTTACTAATTTTTCTTAGTGATTTTTTTACTGAATTTCTTAGCACAGGATCATACTATCATACTAGTATCATGTACCCAGCTCAGCACTCTCCCTACGCACATACCGATGGGCGTGCATACGCGTCCGCCCGCCGATCCGACCTCCTCTTCACGACGTCGCCACCAATATAATCATACCACGGCGGGGCCTGTCCTTCTCCGTCATTTCGCCACACTTCTTCCTCCTACTTAACAGTCACCCCTGGCTCCTAATCCCGTCGTACTATCCGACTTAATCAAACACAAACACGCTGGGCAGTCCTTGTACGTAGCAGCCAGCAGTTTTGACTTCTTGCCGTCGAGACACGGCGGAAATATCTATCCGGTCCATGGAGGTGGATTCCTCGTCGTCGCCGCCGGCGAGCTCGCTGGGGCACAGGCTGCGGGCCACCGTGTGCTGCTGCTTCGGGGGAGACCGGGCGCAGTGGGGCAGGCGGCGCGTTGGCGGTGGCGGGGGCGGGGGCGGAAAGTTCCGGTACGACCCGCTAAGCTACGCGCTCAACTTCGACGATCAGGGCCCCGACGGCGACGAGTACGAGACGTCCATCGACGACTTCGGCGACGGTGGCTTCCTGATCTACCATGGCTTCTCGTCCTCGCCGCCGCCTCTGTCGACCACTCAGGCGCGGGAGGCGGCCGTCGCGGCCGCGTAAGCGTAGCCGTACGTGGACCGATCGATCGATCTTCCGTTCGGCTGTCAGAAACATGTTGTTCGTAGTAGTGTACTGGTAGGTGGTAGTAGTATAGCTCCTGCATGCTGCATCTCCGTTTTGATCCATATGTACGTCTGTTACGTATCTACTAGTAGTGCACTAGATACAGCATGCATGTGTATATAGGAGTATGTGACTGAAAGATCTTTATTGCGTGTATGCCGATTGACATTGGATTTGGAGTAGTCGAGCTTTACATCAAAACAAGAGTGGTTACCTTGTAAGTCATTAGATGATTGTAGGAGGCAGGAAGGCTTAATTATGGTACGACAAAAATGCTTAGCGGCATTACGCAGGCTGCACGTACAATCTATGGTTTTTGGAGATGGATTAATTGGGCGATCAATTCTAAAGGCATGGCCTTCGGTAGAGCTTTCTTTTTTTGTCAGTCTTCGGCAGAGCTTTCCTTGTGACGGAGAAGGCGTGGAAGCCTAGCAAGAAAAATTAGTTTCTCGTACGGTTGCGTATTCGATCTCTTCTCGGTGAAAGCAACGGGCAGGGAAAGTATATGCCAATAGGGCGGCGGATCATCAGATGAAACTGGGTGTCGCTCAAACTTTGTGACAAGTGGATGTCTAGCAGTAGAGTAGGGGTGTGAATAGATAGAATGTCTCACCGGAATTGTTTTCGAATCCGCCTCATGTCCGATTAAAAGGAACCAATGGACAAGGACATCTTATTTCAAACTTATGAACGAAGATATAAGATATGGTATGCCAAATAGCATCTAGATATCCATATCCTGAAATAATTTAGCATTATCATATGATTTTCATCGGAATAATCCGATATTGATCCCAAATGTCGAAGCCAATAGAGCATATTTAGTAAGACATATATTTTTAGTCAAAAGTCAAAACATAGAGTTTGACTGAAATTTTACACAAAAATGACACTACTTACAATAGTAAATAAATACACTATGAAAATATGTCTTATGGTAGATCTATTGATATAGATTTGGTATTGTAGATGCTCATGTTTTTCTCTCTATACTTAGTCAAACATACACAATGTTGACTTTTGATTAAATTTGTATTTCTTGTTTTATAAAATGGAGCTAGTATTAGTTAGTGAGTTGCCGAATTTGTTTATTAAATAATAGCTCACGTATATAGTCACTCTCTATTCAACATGGAGTCCGAATTTATTAGGATACTAGGCTAGTGAAGCATGTGTCAGTGTTATCCTAACCCTTCTGTTTGCGTTATTGCATCCATCTGAACCTAATTCGTAAATATGGTTAAGTTATATTTATTAATTTTATGAGTGTTCTGCTAAACTCATTTAGTCCTCTTGAACCCGCTCCTCGTGTCGCCCCCTCCAGGCGAGTGGGGGCGAAACCCTAGCTTTCCCCGCTGCCACCCCCTTCACCTGCTCCCGCCCCTCGTCGCCCCAGCGGCCATCGCCGGAGAAGGACGTGTGGCGCCGGTGAAGGGGCGGCGGTGATTCTGGTCCCCCGGGTCTCTAGCACGACAGAAGGGAGAGAAGCTGCTATTCTCGTTCCCGGGCGCCACCACCGGTGGCTCCCTGTCCCGCGGTGACGCCTTGCTGCTTTCTCTCCCGTGTCCCTGTTGCCGCCATTCTCTCCCTCACCGTTGATGGTGATGGTTGTACCACCTTGTGCTCCTCCAAATCGATATCCGGCTGTGGCTGTCAGATTCTTTCCCCTAGGGCCAACACGGGGCTTCTCTGGTAAATCTTGGTCGGCGTCTGGGTCCATATGGTGTCTGTGAGCGACGGGTGCGCGCGGTTGCAGTGCGCAGCAGTGGGTCAGATCTTCCCGTCAGGTTGGTCACCGTCGATGGACGGCTAAGGGTTTTGCCTCTACCAGGTCTGGGGCAACGGTCTTAGCGTGTAGTCGTGGTCGGTGGAGATGGCCTTCAGGTGCAGTGGTGGTACATCACGTGGACGGAGGTCTGGTGGCTTGTTCTTCAAGATGCCTTGTCGCCGGCATGGGTAGCGATGTGGGCGCAGGTGCTGTCAGGGATGTCTGCACACGAGGTCAGGGTGACCCGTAATGCCGATGGCGTTGGAGCTTAGGTCTCTCGGCTCCCCCTTTCAAGCATGAACCCTATATGTTGCAGCTCATAGGCTTGGAGCAACCCCTCTATTTTGTCTCCTACCTCTTCCGTCTGGTTTTCGCCAGATTCTGGGAGAATATGGTCCCCTGTTGTGTTTCGCTCTTGGCGTTTTCCATGGAGTTGATGTCCATGTCTGCAGTATCTTTTGTCCATCATGCATCACCGACCTACTTCGTTCTAACACGGTGTGAGAGGGTAGAAGTGGTTGGCCTGGGTGAAACCCTTGCCCAACTGGTCTGGTGCCAACGATGATGACACCCGAGGGTGCCATTCCGCTTCTTTGAGGCGTCGTTGGTGCCGCATTTCTCCGTTCTTGCTATGTATTTCTGGGTGAAAACACCTCGCCCCTCCCGGCGAGGGCGGCGACGGCATCCTTGCGCCTGATAGGCGTCGTCTTGGAACCTAGACCCTCGACGGTGTTATACACTCCTGGTGGTTTTCGTGCGCCAGGTGTAATGCCGTGGTGAAGACATCTTGGTGATCCCGGTGAAGGTGGTGGCTGGATCCGGCAATGTGCTCGGTGCTGAAGCAGACAGGTAAAGATAGCAAACCCAGGACGTTCTTATTCATTTGTTGTTAGTGCTTGTTGTAATATTTCGCTTTGTAGTTAGTGCTTGTTCTTTTCCTTTGTGATTCTATTGTAAGTGGTATCCCCACCATGCTCGATATCTGTACTCTAATCGGTTTGGCGTTTTGTTAATTCAAAGTTGAGCTCATGGAGCCTACGTTTCTAAAAACTCATTTAGTCAATTATTTTTTAATTATATGGTTTGTTGACCTGTACTTATGCTCGTCCATGTCTGATATATTGTTTCCGCCTTGTTTTTTCTCGAATTTGAGGTCTCATATATTTGTATTCAAATCAATAATTAGTTATTATCTGATTCGCTTTGAATATATCGAAAAATATGGTATAGAATATAATAAAACTTCCTCTATTTATATTACTTGCCACTAGTATGGATGTATCTAGAACTAAAATATATCTAGATACATCTATATTAGTGGCAACTAATATGGATCAGAGAGAGCACCAAAATTCAATCCAATCCGATTACTTCCACAACCTTTTTCATTTTTTTCCGAGGGTGTAGCTGACCCTCATGCGAGCCTTTGGATCCGTCTGCGAGAAGCAGCTCAGACTAGCCGGCCCACTTCAAGTGCCGGGCTGTCGACGTGTGCGGGCCAGCCGTTCCTGGTTTTCTGCTGCGTGTAGTGCCTCGATACCGCATCGCCGTTTACATACTTGTTCTCGGCTGATGTTTAGTACCACACCGCTAAGATCGAGTAACACGTCGCGGAATAAAAGGTGGCGATCTGGAGCCTGAATCACACCGTGCGGTAACCACGGTACAACATCTAATAGAGTCAACTACGGATAAGGTAATTCGTACACTATGATTCAAACAAGCGGCCCAGCAGATTATTTACAGGAACTAACCAATGAAGCCCGTCGTTTCGATATGGTAATTTACATCAAAGCTTTGAGGCATATATCAGTGTGAAGAACTACAATGGATGTTTTTTTTTGGCTTGACTCATACTTGGTACATTCGAAAATAATATATTCAGATGTATTTTAGATACAAAGTTGAGTCACTTACTACATAGGAGATCGTACATTTGAAGTAAAAAACATGTGACCCAAATTTGATATCGTTTAGCTTGTACTCCCTCCGTTGTGTAGAATTATGAACGGAGGGAGTAGAACTCAAGGACAAACCTCTGGATATCCTCTCGGTGTGCATATAGCTGCTTCGACTATTAGCACGAGCATGGCATGGGTATCAGAAGAACCCAACTGCAACCTCCTCTTGTAGTGTGTTCCTTTCTAGTAAAAAGTATGCTAGCTCGGTTATTTGTCATTGCACTCCAGCTCAAATTTCCAATGCATCCAATTCCCATGGGACTATTCTAGACCGATCTGCAACCATCACTCTCATCCTTGAGCCATTACATCCCCACCTCTTTTCGGAGTATTTATAGACTTGAGTCTAATACAGTAGGTGCACAACCACTCAAGAGGCACAATATTTAGTCTCTCGATATATTACCTTAGTACATGTTGTGAAAAAATTATAAGAACTGGTACTCCATTAGCTAGAGAGAAGAGGCCATCCAAGAACAATTCTAGGGTTGCAGCAATGGTTCATCCTTAACGTTGAACTGCGACAACTCTTGCATTCTAAACAAGACATAGGAGACAACTGAAAGCAGATGATCCAAAATCAATGGATACCATTATAGAACAGAAGATTCAGAATCGACCTAATTACATCAGCCTGTGATTTACACATAAAGCGTTGATGGGGCATTAACCATGTATACATGACTTCCAATGGAGAAAGCAGACATCTTATTTGCAGAAACACTGTCACGTACGCGTACATTGAGAATTACAGGTCATGTATAGTTGTGTACATATGCGTTTACAAATATTCCATAATTTAGATTTCGGTACATTTTAAACAGAATAGTTTCCCACGTGGTTTCAGACCGGCAACACCATACCGTACACCACGCGGAAATATCTGTCTGGTCCATGGAGGTGGATTCATCGTCGCCGCCGCCTCTGCGCCACAGGCTGCAGGCCACCGTGTGCTGCTGCATCGGCGGTGACCAGGCGCAGTGGGGCAGGCGGAGCGTTGGTGATGGGGAGTTCCCGTACGACCCGCTCAGCTACGCGCGCTCAACTTCAACGATCAGTGTCCCGACGGCGACGAGTACGAGACGTTCATCGAAGACTTCGGCGACGCCGACGGCGATGGCGGCCTCATGATCTACCGTGGCTTCTCCTCCTCGTCGCCGCCTCGGTCGACCACCAGGGCGCGGGAGGCGGCTGTCGTGGTCACGTACGTAGCCAATAGCCATGGACCATTCCATCGATCTTCCATTCGGCCGTCAAATACATGTTGTTCATAGTAGTGTACAGTGTACTGGTAGTAGCAGCAGCAGTAGCTGCATCTTCGTTTTGATCTCCGTGTCTGTTGTGTATCCACGTAACTGAAAATATCTTGATTAATTATGAGGTCTCCAGCTTGATTTACATCGAGAATAAATACTTTCTTCATGAGATTACTATAGCGGCAGCCTTTCTTTTGCTACCAAATACTGTAGCGGCATTCTTCGGCGATGAATTCTACGGTGTTAGGGACTTTGGCAGAGCTTTCATTTCTAACGGTCTAATCTAGAGCTTTCCTTGTGATGGAGAAGGCGTGGTGGAAGTCTAGCAAGAAAATTAAGTTTACCTTTTGGTTGAGTGTTCGATCTCTATTCGGTGAAAGCAATAGCCGGGGAAATGTTGCTAGGGTGGATTATTAGATGAAATTGGCTGTCACTCAAACTTGGTGACAACTGGATGTCTAGCAGATTATATGACACCCGCTACGAGCTACGAACATCGGCACAGACCCTCGTGCGAGCCTTTTGATCCATCTGCCAAAAGCAGCCCAGACTGCTCGGTCCACTTCAAGTGCCAGGTTCTCGACGTCTGCTGGCCGGCCTGTTCCTGGTTTCCTGATGCGCGCGGTCCCTCGATACCATATCGCCGTTTGGCGTCTAGGTACATGTGCTCCTCTAATGTTCAATACCACACCGCTAGGGTCGGGTGACACCGCGCGGAATAAAAGGTGGCGATGGGGAGCCTGAATAACACCATGTGGTAAGCACGATACAACAAAACCATATAGAGTTAACTTTGGATAAGGTAAGTCCTACACTCTATGATTCAAACTAGTTGTCCACCAGTTTAACTACAGGAACTAACCAATGGAGCCCGTCGTCCTTGTAGAGGCGGCCTTTTTTTTAACGTTCATGAAATTAATCTGTCGTTTGGATGTGGTAATTTACATCAAAGCTTTGAGGCATATCATGTGAAGAACTACAATGGACGTTCTTTGCTTGACTCATCTTCCTCCGTTCGGAAATATATGACTTGATTTTGTGTAGAAACGGATGTATATAAACTAATTTCATAAATAAAGTTGAATCACTTGTTTTCAAAGTAGGTTATGCACTTGAAGAAAAGTAATGTGACACAAGTTTTGTATCGTTTAGCTCATACTCCCTCTTATGAGCAGAGAGAGTACAACTCAAGGACAAACCTCTTGATGTCCTCTAGATGTGCATATGGGCATATGGCTTCGACTATTAGCACGATGGTATGGGTGGAAGAACCCTACATCAACCTCTTCTAGTGTGTTCGTTCAGAAAAGCTCTGATTCATCTATTGGTGCTCCAGCTCACGTTTCCAATGCATCCTATTCCCAATGGACTATGCTAGATCGATGTGCAACCATCTCATCACTATCACCCTTGAGCCCCCACATCCCCACCTCTACTTGTAGTATGTATTGGCTTACTCAAATTAATACAGTAGGTGCACAACCACTCAATAGCCACTCAGTAGGAGTACAATATTTAGTGTCATATAAAAGGATTAATGCTGTTGTGATCGGTGGCCTCTCAGCGTTTTGATGGTGCATGTATGTATGTGTGGGCCTCTTGCTGAGAGTGGGGTGGCTGGCTGTGGGCCTACGCTGATCAATGTGGCCAGTGGAACTCTTGTTTAGTGTCACGCTATTACCCTAGTACACGTTGTGAAAATATTACTACACGAATCTCTACCTCCATAAGCTAGAGATGTGCATCCAAAGAACCAATCTAACAAAAACTCCAAAGGCAGCCCGAGCTTGGGTTCTCTTTTTATCGAATCCCCATCAGACCGTTCGTTTCATTAGCCCACGTCATAATGCGTTGTGTATAATTCTGTGTAGACATACATAGCCTGGACACCCCAACCACCTCACTCGTATGCATCATCAAACATGCAGGTCGAAAAGCAGGCAGGCCCATTCTATCACTACGGGAAAAAAGCTCAGTGCCGTGCACGGGTCTTTGCCGTGTGCTTCCAGCGCCCTTTGCCGTGCGGAAGTTCTTTGCCGTGCGCCTCGCGCACGGCAATGAATTCTTTGCCGTGTGGCTCCGGGGCGACGCTCGGCAAACAAACAGCGCACGGCAAAGAGCCAGTTCAGCGCTCGGCAAAGCAAGCAACGCACGGCAAAGAATCCAAAAGCTCACGGCAAAGATATCTGCACGGCAACGAGAGAGCCAAGGCGCACGGCAAAGCCGCGGGCACGGCAACGATGCCTTTGCCGTGCGTGGCAACCCTTTGCCGTGCGTTTTTGCACGGCACAGAGGGCAGTTTCATTTATTTTCCTTCTTTTGTAGTATTCATATTTATATTAATACTTATATTTGTTGTAAAATTAGTTTTTACTTTTTGTAGACTGTTTGTTAGTGTTACTTAATACAATCTGTATACCGATAAAACAAGTAATCTACATCTTCATCGACCCTCCCCCCAACATATCAGGGTTTGAGCAAATTAACGGGGGTTCGGTGTCTGCTAAGTGTTATCGCCCCCACATATTTGGTGCAATTTCTTGCAGCTTTACACCTTACACGACACTTCCAAACATATTCTTGGTCCACATGAAAGTTTGGCTGGGATTCAAAGTGCTCCGGAGGTCTCCACAAACGGTATATATGGGCCCCGGTGGTCTACCCCCCCTAGATTTCTCCGTGCGAGTTTCACCAACATACTTTTTCATAGGTTTAGTTTTGTTTATGCCATATACACATGTAAAGGTAGGTTTGGCACACTTTGGCACATTGTAGCCACCGGTATACCCGCAGCGGGACACTTCAGCCTACAAGTCGAGGAATCTTCCAAGTGTTATCGCCCGAAAGAGAGGAATGTCACACATGGGAGCAATGCCTTGCACCATTTGGTGAATCACACCTTCCAAACACACTTTGACACATATCCTAGGTCCACTTGCAAGTTTTCGTGGCATTCCGGTGCCCCGGCGGTCATTCCCCCCCGATAACGGCGGTCTGCGTGCCTCGGGGGGCCTACCCCCTAGATCTCTCCGCGAGGTTCCACCATCATACTTTTTGATAGGTTTAGTTTTGTTTAGGCCATATACACATGGAAAGCTAGGTTTGGCACACTTTGGCACACTATAGCCTCCGGTATACCCGCAGCGGGACACTTCAGCCTACAAGTCGAGGAATCTTCCAAGTGTTATCGCCCGAAAGAGAGGAATCTCACATATGGGAGCTATGTCTTGCACCATTTGGTGAATCACACCTTCCACCACACTTTCACACATATCCTAGGTCCACTTGCAAGTGTTGGTGGTATTCCGGTGCTCGGCGGCCGTTCTCCCCGAAAACAGCGGTCTGTGCCTCGGGGGTCTACCCCCTAGATTTCTCCGCACGAGGTTCCACCAACATACTTTTTGATAGGTTTAGTTTTGTTTAGGCCATATACACATGTAAAGCCAGGTTTGGCACACTTTGGCACATATCCTAGGGGTGTGAGACTCACTAACAAAATCTGGTACAATTCACATTATGTGTTAAAATTTGAAAGTACCATACAAATTCAGCATGTTCACCCCCTTATCACAAATGCCCAAATACATTAACTTTTGTAGGAAAAAGTAATTGGACACGATGTTTCTACACCAGGGTGCATATACACCCTAAACTAAAAGAAAGCATTGTTGAATGTTAAAATAAAATTCATTGCCGTGCACAAACGCACGGCAAAGACCTCTGCCGTGCAAAAGCGCACGGCAAAGATCTTTGCCGTGCAAGAGCACACGCAACGCCCCCTGGCGCACGGCAAAGCTCCTTTGCCGCACGGCAAAGGCAGCTCGCACGGCAAAGGAGGATAAGGCATTGTCGGCCCGACCCCTTTCTCCTACACGTACAAACAGCTAGAGCACACACGCACGCCGCCGCGCCGCACACCGGGCCGCCGCAGCCGCGCGCCGCACGCCGCGCCTCGATCTACCCCTCCCCGCCTGCGCGCCCCGCTCCCTCGCCCCGCCGGCCCTTCTGCTCCGCCGCTGGCCGAGCCGCCTTCGCCCGAGCCAGCCATCCCCCGTCGGCCGCTCCGCCCTCCCGTCGCTTGCTCGGCTTGCTCCCGCCGAGGGCACCTCGCCCGCCTCCCCGCCCGCACCTTGGCACCCGGGCTCCCAGCTGCTGCTGCTCGCCCGCAGAGCTGCCGCTGCTCGCCCGCAGCTGCCGCTGCTGCTCGCCCGCAAAGCGCTGCCGGCCCTCACAGTATGTGTGCATTTTTTTTTTGAAATTTGCATATTACTTATTGTATTTAGGGTAGTTAAAACATATTATGCATGCTAATTTGTAGTTAAAATAAAATTGCATAAAAAATAGAATAGTTTAGTATAGAAATTATTTTAGTAATGGGATTTAGGGCACAATTAGAAATAGTGTATTTATAATAGTTGGATTTAGAGGAAACAAATGGTCTTTATCGCTAATTAGTTTTCTCGCTATGCAGACGATGTTTCGAGGTGGACACAGGGGCCGGCGTTGTCGGGGTGCTTGAGGAGCGTTGCTCGGAGAGACCGTTTTCCCGGAGGGGAATTTGCCGGAGGGTCGTTGGTCTTCTTCGCCGGCTGTCGATCACGCTTCGAGGGTGAGAATCCGTTCGCCTCTCGTGCACCTAGGTTTTTTTTGTGGGTCTAGATCACCAAGTCTGTCGCGATACCTAGGCGTCTTTTCCCGACCGTAAGGGTTACGCGGATAAATATGCATTAGTGGTCTCGCATATTATGAAGCGTAACTCTTACGGCATTTATCGGGACAGTCGGCGGATGCGTAGTTGGGTACGTTCTCCCTGCTCTACCCCGATCCGAGTCAGGATTTCGGCGGCGCCTCCCCGTTGTTCTCCGGATGCACACCCTCTCGGCTTTCGCGAGACATCGGAGAGCAGCGGGAGGTGCTCAATTCTGTCGAGGTCAGAGCAGAGAACGTACTCAATCTCGGATCCGGCGGCTGCTAGGAGCCCACCTAGTAGAGATTCAGGTTGATGCATGCGTAAAGGAAAAATTAAAATGCGGATCATGTTTGATATAAATTCTAAGTTCGTCTGTTTTGGTGCTGGTTAGAGGATGGATAACCGTGACTGGATGTACGATGGCAGAATCGGTCCGTGGAAATATACCGAGGAATGGGGAGAAAAGACCAAGCAGTTCGTGGACAGGGCGTTTGACATCCCTAGCAGACCCAGGACAGTTTTTGCCCTTGTAGTAAGTGCGCTAACCAAAAACACAGGACAAGGAAACTATGAGTCTTCACCTGATCAAGTCCGGGTTCAAACCGTCCTACAAGATTTGGACTTTTCATGGAGAAAAGGCGAAGAAACGTGCTAGGAAGGAGGTGCGGCAGATTCAGCCTACGAGAGAATATGATACTGGGTTTGATAGGTGCCTAGAGAACTTGGCTAATGGTAATGTGCCTGAAAGCCCTCATGTAGAGGCGGAGACATCTAGGGATGCGGAGACAAGTGAGGAGCCGGAGGAAAACACAAAGAAGTATTACGAGGCTTTGTTTGCTTCGCAGAAACCCCTACACGTAAATACAGATGTCACCCAACTAGATGCCATCGCTCGCCTTTTGGCCTTTAAGTGCCACAGGAACTGTGCAGAGATGGGTTCGATGAACTTCTGGTCCTCGTTGGCAGCATTCTGCCGAAAGGGCACCTCTTGCCGCAAAACTTCTACTATTCGAAAAATTGCTCAGTGACCTCAAGATGTCATCTCAGCAGATACACGCTTGTCCAAAGGGATGCATGCTATTCAGAGAGGAGCATGCTAACACAAACTATTGCATCCATTGCAATAGATCTAGGTACTTTGAGGTTGACACCAATGGTGATGGTCAGAAGAGGCACCACGGTTGCCAAGAATATCCTCCGCTATCTTCCAGTCTAGGGATCCAGCGGCTCTTCATGACCGAGGATACTGCCCAGCAGATGAGGTGGGCTGTAGAAGGGATCAGACCAGACAGTGGCAAGATGATACATCCGTCGGATGGTACTGCATGGAAGAACTTTGTCAAGAAATATCCCTGAAAGCCGGTGACCCGAGGAGCGTAGCAATTGCGATATCAACCGATGGGTTCAATCCATATGGTATGTCGGCTGTGGTATACAGTTGTTGGCCATGTTTGTTATTCCCCTGACCTACCCCACGTCTGCACGAGATCGAGTACATGTTTGTGTCGATGATAATCCCAGGACCGAAATACCCGGGTAAGAACATGAACGTGTATCGGAACCACGATTGATGACTTGCTTGGGTGGGAAGATCGCGGGATCCGAACTTATGACGCGGCAAAGAAGGAACACTTCAATATGTATGTCTGGTACCACACGTCTCTGCATGACTTGCCAGCACGTGCTTTGTTCTGCGGGTGGTGTACACATGGGAAGTGGCCTTGTCCGGAGTGCAGGCAAGCCGTGACTTTCTTCTAGCTAAACAAGGGTGGCAAGTATTCTGCTTTGATGAAGCTCGACAGTTCCTTGAGCAGAGTCATGAATACAGAGTGATGTAAAGAGCTTCAAAAAAGGCCGCGTTGTCCATGCACCGAAGCCAATTCCGAAGACCGGACAGGAAACCAAGGCCGAGTTAGACGCTCTCCAGCCTAACCCTGATGGGAATGGTTTCTTGGGATATGGGGAGACACACCAATGGACCCACAAGCCGTGCTTCTGAAGCTTCCTTACTTTGAGTTTCTGGAGCTCCCGCATAACATTGATGTAATGCACACCGAGAAGAATATCATGAAGCCATTTGGAGCACCATAGTGGACACCGAGAAGACGAAGGATAACATAAAGGCTCGAATTGACCAAGAAAAGTTGTGCGATAGGCCAGAGTTGAACATGAAGCCACCTCAAGGTGCCAAAAAACTTGGACTAAGCCACACGCTCCGTTTTGCCTCACAAAGGCCCAAAAAAGGGAGGTCTTCCAATGGATGAAGGACTCCTTGTTTTTCCCGATGGGTTCGCAGCCAACTGGATGAGGGGTCTTAACATTGAAACGTTGCGAGTACAAGGACTGAAGAGTCATGACTACCACGTATGGATTGAGCAGATAATGCCGGTGATGATTCGAGGCTATGTCCCTGAGAAGACTTGGCGAGTGCTAGCGAGGTTGAGTTATTTCTTCCGCCAGATTTGTGCTAGGGAGTTAGACACTAAAGTGATTGAGAAGCTGGATGAACAGGCACCCATGTTGCTTTGGGATCTAGAGAAGATCTTTCCTCCAGCGTTCTTTAATCCGATGCAACATATGATCCTCCACCTCGCGAAGGAATGCTTAAAGGGGGGGCCGGGGGCGGCAGTTTGGTCCCGAGAGAGAAACACAAAAGCTTCGTCAGATGACTGGCAATAAATGCAAGATCGAAGCATCCATAGCCGAGGCAGTCCTGAACGTGGAGGTGGCAAACTTCACCACTAAGCACTATGATCCCAACATTTCCACAAAGCACAACCTGGTCCTCCGTTACAATGCCGCCAACAATGAAGATGTACCCAAGCTTAGCATCTTCATAGGGCTTGGCGGCAAGTCAAGTGGCTCGAAGCCGTACACAACGAATTTACATGAGCGGGAGTTGATCCACTCATATGTCTTGAACACCATGGTGGAAGTGAAGCCGTACATCAAGTAAGTGCTAACCATTTAGTTATTCGCAAACATTCATCGTATGTTCGTGGCTAACTCTTCCTCCGTTCACTGTTGTAGACAATTCATGACTAAATATTGGAGGTATACCCACAGGGATCCTACCTGGAAGAATCCAAGGATATTTTCGAAAGGGCGGCGGTCACGGTTTCAGTAGCTGGTTCTGTGGTTTGGTACTATCCTATCCAAATTTGTTTGTACACTGTCGACATTTCGCCGACATTTCTTGTTCTAAACTTGTCGTCCTAATCTTGTAGGCAAGAACCGACAAAGACATGAATCCCTTGCTACGAAAAATTGCTAGGGGCTTCAACCATTCCGTCGACTCGTTCAATTCTTATGACGTGAACGGGTATCGCTTCCAGACCCATCAATACACAACAAGCCGTCCAAACAAGAAGACAATAAATAGCGGGGTGGTATGTCAAGGTGATGATGGACTCCATTACTATGGAAGAGTCGAGGGTATATACGAGCTGAATTACGGGTTTGACAAAGGGCTAAATCCCGTCGTATTCAAATGCCATTGGTTCGACCCACGCCGCGTGAGACGGGATCCTGAAATTGGATTGGTCGAAGTTGAAAGAAGCTGTTTATAAGGGAGAGGATGTGTACATTATGGCCACCCAAGCCTTCCAAGTATTCTATCTCCCGTACGCGTGCCGAAACCCGACCAAACGTCTACATGGATGGGATGTTGTGATGACGGTTCCTTCACGCATTAGGCCACCCCCGCCAAACAAGGATGATTACCGCCGCGTAGACCCCTCAACAAGGAGTGTTGATTTTTATCAAGAAGAAGGGCTCCCCGGTCATTTCACTATCGACTTGTCGGCCGTTGTTGATAACATGGTCGTAGACGATGAGCAAGAAGAAGATGCGGTTATGGAGGAAGACAATGAAGAATATGAAGCTGAGGATGTGTGTGCCGTAGAAGACCTAAGTTTGCTCGAGGCGTTCAAAGCAGGCATTGACCTAGGTCCAAATGGACCACCTCCAGGTTTCATCGATGATTATTGGTTCGCTGAGCCTGATGATGATGAAACATGTGGTCCGATTACGGATGTCGACAACGGCTACTGATCTATGTAGTTGTAATAATAAACTATGTGCTATGTAGTTGTAATTGTGAGGCTATCCTATGTACTGAACTATGTGCTATTTGTAATAAACTATGTGCTATGTAGTTGTAATTGTGAGGCTATCCTATGTACTGAACTATGTGCTATTTGTAATAAACTATGATCTATGTACTGAACTATGTGCTATTTATTGTTGATTTCACTAATATTCATCTGTTTACATTGCATACTAATAAACCACTCTTTTCATTGTGTTTGCAGGTGATTGAAACATGCCGCCAAGAAAAAGAAAGGGAGGTTTCAAAAAGAAGATCAAGGCCGTGGCTGAGCTTGTGGGACTTTCGAGTGGTTCGTCGTCGCAGACACGTCCTCCTAGCGCTCCTCCTAGCCCTCCACCACGGAGGAAGAATTCCCAGCCACGGCGACTTCGTACCCCTTCTCTAGTCCTCCCCAGCCGAGATGATGACGAGGAGTGGGGTGGGGAGGACGAGGAGGACGGAGAGGAGCACGGTGGGCAGGATGAGGAGGATGGTGGGGAGGATGGTGGGGAGGACGGTGGGGAGGACGGTGGGGAGGACGGTGGGGAGGACGGTGGGGAGGAGCTCGAGGAGGATGAGGGGTTGGGGGGCTTGCCGCAGGAGCTAAACCTAGCTTGGTATCCGCCCGAGGAGGAGGTGTACGTTGCAGCCGAGGAGAGGCTGGAACCACGGGACAAGAAGCCGTATAAGCGCGGGATTACGAAACTCCCAAGCTAAAAACTTGGGCCTTCCGCGATGTTGTTCTCGTGCCCGCTGGAAAGAGGTACATGCTGATTTTGGCATTCCATTATTGAAATTTTTATCATTATACAATTTTTTATCACATGCATACTGATTTTGGCAATTCGTTGTGCAGCATGTTCAAGTATGGTGACCCGAGGAGGCTCCCGACACGTGAGTACTCGAACATCCTTGGAGGCCTAATTAGGAAGCATTTCCCTGGGATTGTCAATCTCCCTAGTGGTGGCCGCGATGTGGCTTGGACTTGGAAGCACTACAGCTACGCGGAAGATCCTAGCGGCAAGTGCGCCAACATGCAAGAGCGGGTTGTCCGCCACTTCTGGGTACGTGACTTTTGGCTTCTTAGCATTCAAACACTTCTTGACTACCAATAGTTGCTCTAATTCCTCTTGTTTTACCTATGTGCATGGTTGCAGAAAGAGGGCTGAGGGCAAGGAAATTGCGTGCGACGTTATCTTACACGAGTTGTGCAGGGGTGAGGGTGGCATGCACTACGAGGCACGTGTCAGTGCGTCGCGTGCACGCCGAGCGCAAAGTTTGGATGAGTAAGGCTGATTGTCGGGATACGCTCATGGCACCGTGGCAGTACCTGCAGGTATTAGCATCGATGTGTTCTTTATTTCCGCATTTTCATGTAGTTTATGTTCTAATAATGGGTCTATCTTGTGTATGTAGAACCCTCCTCAGTACGTCGGGGAAGACAAGGCGTGCTTTCTTGCGATGGTCATATGGTGGACATCCCGCGAGTACGCCCGGAAGCACGAGGAGGGCAAGCAGAAGCGTTTAGAGATGGGAGGTGGATCACATGTCCTGGGCAGCAAGAACTTGGCCCTTACCTTGCAGCAAGAGGTGAGCAAATGGTTTCTTCATTCTTTCGTTTCATGTTATTGTTAGCCCCGCAAGGGTGTCCCTCTTCACTTACTTGCATGTACTCTTTTGCAGGAAGTGAAGACAGGCGTGACACCAAACTTGTTTGGCCTTTTCCAAAAGTCCAAGACCAGGAGGGAGCCGCATCCTGAAACGGGGTCCGTGTGGGTCAACGGGCTAGCGGAGGCCCAGTGTGGCGCATACCGCTCGAAGTTCAAGGACAAGCACGCGAAGACGCCGACCCAACCACCGAAGACTTTGACGTTGAGGTTGCGGTGCTTGCGGGACAAGGCAAGAAGGGTGGCCGCCTATGGATTGCTGACGGGTTAGTCGACCCAACGACCATTCCATCTCTACGCCAGATCCGTCGTGGGCGTACGAGCGAGCAGCCTCGGGTAGAGACCCGCCCACGGGCTTCGGACCTAGCTGTGGAGAAGTTACGGGTAAGTTCTTCGTCGATCCTCTACGCTTCATTACATGTTTTCCATTGCAATGTTACGACATCAACGCAACGTAGGCGGAGATGGAAGAAAGGGAACAGGCACCAAGAGGAGCAGATGCAGATGCAGCAACAGCTTAGGGAGAACATGCAGATGCAGCAGCAGATGTTGCAGCAGATGCAACAACAGCAGCAGATGTAGCAGCAGATGTTGCAGCAGATGCAACAACAGCAGCAGATGTTCCAAGGATGTTCATGAACGGCCGTCAGACTTCCCCACCGGGAGTAGTGGTCCTAGCACGTCGTGTCCTCCTATGTTCCCACATTTTGTAAGTGGTTAACTTAATATCTCCGTCTCAATCTTGTTTGTTGTCTAACCGAACTTTGGATATTGCAGATCCCCACGCCCGATCCGGCTGTGATGGCGCTCCTCCAGCAAGCGCCAAGTCAGAGCCCGCTGACACCTGGCTTGACCATCAACAATACGGGCATCATCCGGAGCCTGCAGCAGTTTCTAGGTGAGTTCTCCTACACTTGTAATTCTTCAATACCATGTCACTTGTGAACTTTAGCCATTCAACCATGTCAATTTTAGCCATTATGTTCAATTTTAGCTATTCCATGTTAATTTTAGCCATTCCATGTCATTCTTAGCCATTATGTTGAATTTTAGCCATTTCATGTCAATTCTAGCGATTATGTTCAATTTTAGCCATTCCATGTCAATTCTAGTTCTTCCATGTCAATTCTTGTTCTTACATGTCAATTTTAGTCATTCCATGTCATTCTTAGCCATTATGTTGAATTTTAGCCATTTCATGTCTATTCTAGCGATTATGTTCAATTTTATCCATTCAATGTCAATTCTAGTTCTTCCATGTCAATTCTAGTTCTTACATGTCAATTTTAGCCATTGCATGTCACTTATGCATCTATGTAAGAACTTGTAGGAGGACAAGGAGATGGAGGACAAGGAGGTGGAGAAGGACAAGAAGTGGAGGACAAGGAAGTGGCGAAGGTTGACGTTGCTTGTATGAACTTTGTTGTGTGACTTGGAGCATTCTATGTATGAATTTGTTGTTGGACTACTTTGTTGTTGGTGGACTTCGTTGTTGTTGGATTGTATGGAACATTCTATGTATGGACTTTGTTGGACTATTAGTGGTTGAACTTTGTTGTTGATGATGTGCAAATGTCTATATATTGTGCTATATATGTATCTGGAAATATATGTCTATTTTGTGAATTATATGTGCAGGGATTAAACGGAAACAGCAAAAAGCTGGAATTTTTCAGCACCTTTGCCGTGCACATGCACACGGCAAAGCAAAAGACGGCAAATTCTTTGCCGTGCACATGCACACGGCAAAGGGTGCCCAGCTGTGCACTGCGCCGCCCAGCTGCCCACCTGTAGTATCTTTGCCGTGTGGGGTTGAGGGGAAGCGCACGACAAAGCCTTGTCTTTGCCGTGCGGCTTCGTGGGGAGGCGCACGGCAAAGCCGGCCGCACGGCAAAGCCTGCAAGCGCACGGCAAAGGAACGCGCACGGGAAAGGACTTCGCAGCGCACGGCAAAGCCTTTGCCGTGCGATTTTCGCTCGACGCACGGCAAAGGTGGCTTTGCCGGGCGGGTCGTTGCCGTGCATTCTTTGCCGTGCAAGGCCGCACGGCAAAGGCTTTGCCGAGCGTTTTTGGGCCTTTGCCGTGCGTTTTGGCTGCACGGCAACGCCCTGTTCTGCCGTAGTGTATTTTCTCTCTCTATCTCTCTCATCCCATGTCGAAGCGCACCTAGATCCCCACCGCCTCCGCTCTGGCCGACGCTGCCGCGACTCCCAGACCGATGGCGCTCCCGCGACTCCCCGGCCAACGGCGCCACCAGCCGCCGCCTCCCTGACGAGGTCGCGGTTGCTATCGGCGTCTCCCTCGGCTAGGTCCTCTCCCCGCGGCCACAGGAACTCGTGGCTATGCGCGTGACGGCGTGAGGCTCGCTCGATCCGTGCGACCGTGCCCATGGTTGTGGCGCGCGCCCCCACGTCGTCCACATCAGGTGCTAGTGCTACCAGGGACGGAGCGGGTCAGCGCTGGGGTGTTGGATAACCTGACCCCATCCCAGTAGAGGTTACTATTTGTCGAGCTTCGTCCCTAGGTGCTAGCTAATCAGTACTAGATACACTAGCTAATCTATGCATCATGTGCTATCTCTTTGGGCGATGCTCTTTTTTTGTTATCTGGTAATGTTGTACTAGTACGCATAAAGTTCAGAATTTGCTAGCCCCATTTGATTCAGTGCAAATTTTGATTGCAATTGTTTGGGATACACTGATTTCAGAGAGAATAGGAAATTTTGGAGTCTATGACTGTTGGAGATATGCCCAAGAGGTAATAATAAAATGGTTATTATAATATATCTTTGTGTTTATGATAATGTTTACATACCATGCTATAATTGTATTAACCGAAACATTGATACATGTGTGTTATGTGAACAACAAAGATTCCCTAGTAAGCCTCTTGTATAACTAGCTTGTTGATTAATAGATGATCATGGTTTCGTGATCATGAACATTGGATGTTATTAATAACAAGGTTATGTCATTATATGAATGATGTAATGGACACACCCAATTAAGCATAAGATCATTAAGTTATTTGCTATAAGCTTTCGATACATAGTTACCTAGTCCTTTCGACCATGAGATCATGTAAATCACTTATACCGGAAAGGTACTTTGATTACATCAAACGCCACCGTAAATGGGTGGTTATAAAGGTGGGATTAAGTATCCGGAAAGTATGAGTTGAGGCATATGGATCAACATGGGATTTGTCCATCCCGATGACGATAGATATACTCTGGGCCCTCTGGTGGAATGTCGTCTAATGTCTTGCAAGCATATGAATAAGTTCATAAGAGACCACATACCACGGTATGAGTAGAGTACTTGTCAGAGACGAGGTTGAACAAGGTATAGAGATGATCGATGATCAAACCTGGACAAGTAAAATATTGCGAGACAAAGGGAATTGGTATCGTATGTAAAGGTTCATTCGATCACTAAGTCATCGTTGAATATGTGGAGCCATTATGGATCTCCAGATCCCGCTATTGGTTATTGGTCGGAGAGAAGTCTCAACCATGTCTACATAGTTCGCGAACCGTAGGGTGACACACTTAAGGTTTGATGTCGTTTAAGTAGATATGGAATATGGAATGGAGTTCGAAGTTTTGTTTGGAGTCTCGGATGGGATCCAGGACATCACGAGGAGTTCCGGAATGGTCCAGAGAATAAGATTCATATATAGGAAGTCATATTCCAAGTTTAGAAATGATCCGGTGCATTTATGGCAGGTTCTAGAAGGTTATAGAAAAGTCCGGAAGAAAGGCACTATGGAAGGTGGAGTCCCGGAGGGACTCCACTAGCATGGCCGGCCAAACCTAAGGGAGGGAGTCCTAGGTGGGCTCCACCTTGGTGGCCAGCCCCACCTCAGGGAAAGGGAGTCCCACCTTGAGTAGGACTCCCCCTTTGAGTAGGGACCTTTGGAAGTTTTGGTGTTGGGGTCTTATTCGAAGACTTGACTACAACTCTGGGGCTTACCTATATAATGAGGGACAAGGAGGGTGGGCCACTCTTTTGCAACCTGGCTGCCTTCATGGCCGGCGGCAAGGCACTCTCCAAACCCTAGCGCCCTCCTCCACATACCCCCAAATACGCTTAGGCGAAGCCTGCCGGAGTTCTCCATCGACACCGCCACCACGCCGTCGTATTGGGATTCCGAGGAGGATCTACTTCCGCCCCGCCCGGGGAGGAAGGACGTCGTCATCAACACCGAACGTGTGACCGAGTACGGAGGTGCAGATGTGCACCGTCAAGATCTTCTACGCTTTGAAAGTGGCAAGTGATCGTCTACCGACAACGAGAGCCTCCTCTTGTAGGCTTTGAAAATCTTCAAGGGTTAGTCTCGTTCATCTCGTTGCTCCCATCTTCTAGATTGCATCTTGTTGGATTGCGTTTTGGGAAATTTTGTTTTCTATGCTACGAATCCCACAGTGGTATCAGAGCGTGTCTATGCATAGATGGTTGCACGAGTAGAACACAATTTTTTGTGGGCGTTGATGCTTATGTTGTCTTTAGTTCAGTACTTTGCATCTTTGTGGCATGGTGGGATGAATGGCTGGGCTAACTTTACATGACCGTTCATGAGACTTGCTCCACGCTCGACATGCAACTTGTATTGCATAAGTGGCTTTGCGGGTGTCTTTCCTCACCATAGTGAAGATTCAATTTACTCTTTCTATTGACAACACTAGTATCACCGTTGTGGTTCATGTTCGTAGGTAGATTAGATCTTACTCGAAAACCCTAAACCACGTAAAATATGCAAACCAAATTAGAGACATCTAACTTGTTTTTAGGGGTTTGGTGATGTGATATGGCCATGATGTGATAATGAATATGTATGAGATGATCATTATTGTATTGTGGCAACCGGCAGGAGCCTTATGGTTGTCTTTAAATTTCATGTTGAGTAGTATTTCAAAGTAGTTGTAATAGTTGCTACATGAGGTGAACAACCATGAAGACGGCACCATGGACCTTGACGCACGCCCGATGATGGAGATCATGCCCGTTGATGATGGAGATCATGTCCATGCTTTGAGATGAAGATCGAAGGCGCAAAGACTAAAGGGCCATATCATATCACATATGAATTGCATGTGATGTTAATCCTTTATGCATCTTATTTTGCTTAGATCGCGACGGTAGCATTATAAGATGATCCCTCACATTAATATCAAGATAATAAAGTGTTCTCCCTATGCGTATGCACGTTGCACAGTTCGTGGTTTGCATCTCGTGATGATCGGATGCGATAGACTCAACGTTCACATACAACGGTGTAAGCCATGTTGCACACGCGGAATACTTGGGTTTGCTTGACGAGCCTAGCATGTACAGACATGGCCTTGGGACAACGAAACCGAAAGGTTGAACACGAGTCATATGGATGATATGATCAACATGTTGATGTTCACCATTGAAGCTACATCATCTCACGTGATGATCGGTTTGGTGTAGTGGTTTGGATCGTGTACCACTTAACAACTATGAGGGATGTTGTATTAAGTGGGAGTTTATTAGTAATTAGATTAAACATGAACTAATTATCATAAATGTACTAAGTAGTATTTTAATTAATTTTGTAGTATTGGTATCGTCGTTTCTACATGCGCTAGTCTTATAATTGAGATAGAAATATTGTTAATATCTGATAAGAAACTTTACGGACTGGTACCGTATTGTTAAAGAATCAAGAAATGATTAAGTCCTATTGCAAACTTTTAGTAAACCTCACATTGTTGATTCAAAGAGCTATGGTTTCAATTAGTACCTAAAGTTATCTTGCCTCCGTGAAACTTGAAGTTCAAATCTGTTTGAAAAGTAAGGAGTTGAAAATTAGGTTTTCAGAAATAATCAAGGTATGAGATATATGTGATATCTAAGACCTTATTTCAAGATAATAGAATATAATTTGGTGAGACTACATAAACTCATAAGTTTTATGGGAATGTATGAAGGTTGAAGACGCCAGGCGTCCCAATCCTCCAACTATTGGGGCACTAACGATATTCGCATATCCATGAAGTGATCGTCCTTAGTATGCACCGTTGCTAAGACTCGCGTTTCGAAGCATCACATGATGATCGGGTGTTATAGATTCTACGTGTGCATACAACGGTGCAAGCAGATTTGCACAAATACTAAGGTTAAACTTTATGAGCCTAGCATGCAAGACATGGTCTCGGAAAGTCGTCATGAATTGATGGATAAAATTATGAGTGGGGTCATATTACAAAGTTACTAATAGTGAAATCTAAAACACTTGTTATATGATGATCAACTTCAAAGTAAGAACCTCAAGGTTATTGGTATTTGACCAACAAACTTAGAAGTTATTAAAGATGAAGTGTTTTTCTGAATAATGAGGAAAGCTAAAAGAGAAACTACAAAAGATTATTGAGAAGAAAGAAAAGACTAGAAAGTCTAGCTCAGGTGTATATAAATGATATACATGTTATGGTTGTATTCCTAGTTAGTCACAATGAAATTCTTGGGTATTTGTACCATATTGGTTGGTATGAAGTGTCATACAAAACAAGGCAATACAAGAATACAGTGGCCTAAGTGACTGATAAGGAATATGGTAATAATGCACGTCTGGAACATAACAAAGTGTTATTATGTTTGTCGTTGGCATTCTACCTAGCCCTTGGAATTTATAATAAAGAACTTAATAATTGTTATTTTGATCTGGTCAAATGAAAACAATGAGTTGTTCAAATTATGACCTTACTCCATGTACGATGGATAAGTTATTATAAATCTTAATGGTGAAACACACATACATAACACTGACGCTAAAATACCATAAGGCAAATGATTTGAATTCCAGTTATTTGTGGAACCGCCAATTAAGTCATATTAGAAAGGAACGCATGAAGGAACTCCATGCAAATGGATTTTTGGAGTCATTTGATTTTTGAATCGTTTGGCGCTTGCAATCTTTTCTAAAAGAATGACTAAAATCGTTCATAGCCAAGAGTTGAACGGGCAACTAACTTAGTGAAAACATACATGATGATATATGTGGTTCAGGGCATAGTTGTGTGCGGGAGATTCTTCTACTTCATGAAAATTTCCAACAATGAATTGAGTATATATATGTGGATATATTCGATAAGGAAGAAGTTTGAAACATTTGAATGGATTCAAATAAATTTCAGCATGAAGTGGAAATCATCGTATTAGAAAAGTCAAATATCTATGATTGGATCATAGTGGAAATATTTGAATTACTAGTTTTAGCGAACATCTAAGAGAGTTATGAAATTGTTCTACAACTCACATTTCTTGGAGTATCATAGTGATGATGAAGTATCAGAGATGTATCCAAACCTAGTTGGGTCAATGATGAGATAAAATATTAATGCCATTATATTTTTGTGGATTATGCTTAGAGACTACCGCTTTTACACTAAATAGAGCAACATCATGATCCATTGAAATGACACCATACAAGTTATGGCATGGGTATAAACCTAATAGTCCCTTTCTTTAAATTTTGGTCTAAAACTTTACAACCAAAATCGGATGAATGTCTTTGTTGGTTATCCCAAAGAATTGATTGGGAATTCTTTCCACTATGAAGTAAAAGACAAAAGTGTTTGTTAATATTACTTGCTTATTTGCAAGAAATTGTTTTCTAAGTATTTGAGTGGGAGGACAATAGAACTTAATAAGGTTTATGAACCTGAGCATAATGTTCAGAGTAGCACACATCGGAAATGGTTTTGGCGGCCACGATCATGGCTTCCATGACTACAAAGTGTTTTAGCCATGGAGATCAAGTACTATTGAACCTTGTAGGTAGGGTTTACTTTGTGATCAAATAAATGATTTGTGGACAAAGGATTGATTTTGAACAATGATAAACCAACTACAAACAAAGAAGTTATGATGGGCCCTGACTCCGTTAAAATGGCCATGTGCCATGAAATCCAAGATAATACTTTTTGAAAGTAAATGGATCTATAAAATTGATGGACTTGGATGGAATATCCTTGAATAAGCTCGACTTGTCGAAAAATTGTTTACGACAAAGTTCAAAGAGTTGACTACGATAAGATTAGATCTTCCGTAGCAATGCTTATAGTCTATGTGGATTATTCTAGTAATCGCTACATATTTCTTTATGAGATATGCTAGTAGGATGGCAAAATACATTACTTAACAGAAGTGTGTATTAAAGGTGTATACAAGATACAACCAAGATTTTTTGCTAGTCCGTAGAATACTTGATAGGTATACGAACTTCAATTGGATGAAGTGAGTATCGCGGAGTTGGAATCTTCACCGGATGAAATAGTCAAAAGAGTTTTTGATTAGAGACGATGA
This sequence comes from Lolium multiflorum, assembly GCA_030979885.1. Taxonomy (NCBI): domain Eukaryota; kingdom Viridiplantae; phylum Streptophyta; class Magnoliopsida; order Poales; family Poaceae; genus Lolium; species Lolium multiflorum. The sequence continues at coordinate 54,222,593 of CM061752.1, read as the reverse complement.
AGAGACTTGCATTTGCAAGAAATTAAGTGGGAGCGCTAAGACATATTTATAATACTTATGTAGATGACATATAGTTGGTTATAAATGATGTAATTATATACTTGATTAAAAGGTTTCATTGAGAAACTAACTTCAATGAAAGGATATGGACTGAAACAAATTTAGTGTCAAGATCTATGAAGATAGATTGAAACACATAATAAGTTTAAGTCAAAGTACATAAAATAGATATTGAAGCAGTTCAATATAGAAATATTAAGAAAATGTTCTTGTCATGTGAAGGTTTAACAAGACTTAAGTGTATCTGACACTCGATGAGTAAAAACACATGAGTGATTATAGATCACGAATAATATGTACACAATCAGATGTCCTGTGCTCTAAAAGTGTTATGAGCATGTACCAGAATGATTCATATGATGATCATTGAAAAACAGTAAGAATATTCTTGACTACTTAAGAAGAACCAAGGATATATATATAGTTTTGTATGGAGAAATGCAAACAAATCGCTGTAAGGTGTTGCACCGATAGTTGTTTTGTCACATATGAAAATAAAATTTCAATCTCAAATTAGACTAAGTGTTGTTTTAAAAGGTAGCACAATGAGCTAGAAGTTGTCTATGCTAGATTTAGAAGAGTTCTAAATATTGTGACGGATTCTACAAAAGAAGGCAGAGTATGTCATTGTTTTGACAATGACAAAGGATGTTAAGTCAAAAGGTTCTTTGAGAACTTGGTGTAGTTCCGATGAGTCAGAACTTTGAAGCTATATTGTGTATGACAATATTAGTGACATATTTCAGACCGCGGAATTAAGGTTCCACCAGAAGACCAAACATATTTAATGCCGACTCATTTGGAAATGAGTGATGCGTTGAGACGCAAATGAATTACAAAATACATACGTTTCTGAGCATGTCAGATCCGTTGACTAAAACCTCTCCCGTGAGCAAACATGATAACCAGAAGGCCAAGGTGTTATATCTTTACAAATATAAACTAGATTATTGACTCTAGTGCAAGTGGGAGACTGTTGGAGATATGCTCAAGAGGCAATAATAAAATGGTTATTATAATATATCTTTGTGTTTATGATAATGTTTTCATACCATGCTATAATTGTATTAACCGAAACATTGATACATGTGTGTTATGTGAACAACAAAGATTCCCTAGTAAGCCTCTTGTATAACTAGCTTGTTGATTAATAGATGATCATGGTTTCGTGATCATGAACATTGGATGTTATTAATAACAAGGTTATGTCATTATATGAATGATGTAATGGACACACCCAATTAAGCGTAGCATAAGATCACGTCATTAAGTTATTTGCTATAAGCTTTCGATACATAGTTACCTAGTCATTTCGACCATGAGATCATGTAAATCACTTATACCGGAAAGGTACTTTGATCAAACGCCACCGCGTAAATGGGTGGTTATAAAGGTGAGATTAAGTATCCGGAAAGTATGAGTTGAGGCATATGGATCAACGTGGGATTTGTCCATCCCGATGACGGATAGATATACTGGGCCCTCTCGGTGGAATGTCATCTAATGTCTTGCAAGCATATGAATAAGTTCATAAGAGACCACATACCACGTACGAGTAAAGAGTACTTGTCGGAGACGAGGTTGAACAAGGTATAGAGTGATACCGATGATCAAACCTCGGACAAGTAAAATATTGCGAGACAAAGGGAATTGGTATCGTATGTGAATGGTTCATTCGATCACTAAGTCATCGTTGAATATGTGGGAGCCATTATGGATCTCCAGATCCCGCTATTGGTTATTGGTCGGAGAGAAGTCTCAACCATGTCTACATAGTTCAAACCGTAGGGTGACACACTTAAGGTTTGATGTCGTTTAAGTAGATATGGAATATGGAATGGAGTTCGAAGTTTTGTTCGGAGTCTCGGATGGGATCCGGACATCACGAGGAGTTCCGAATGGTCCGAGAATAAGATTCATATATAGAAGTCATATTCCAAGTTTGGAAATGATCCGCGCATTTATGGGGTTCTAGAAGGTTCTAGAAAAGTCCGGAAGAAAGGCACTATGGAAGGTGGAGTCCCGGAGGGACTCCACTAGCATGGGCCAAACCCCAGGGGAGGAGTCCCAGGTGGGCTCCACCTTGGTGGCCGGCCAGCCCCACTCAAGGAAAGGTGGGAGTCCCACCTTGAGTAGGACTCCCCCTTGAGTAGGTTTCCACCTTTGGGAAGTTTTGGTGTTGGGGTCTTATTCGAAGACTTAGACTACAACTCTTGGGGCTTCCACCTATATAATGAGGGACAAGGGAGGGTGGCCGGCCACTCTTGCCTCCAACCTTGGCTGCCCCCTTCATGGCCGGCGCCCAAGGCACCCTCTCCCAAACCCTAGCGCCCTCCTCCACATACAACTCCCGCACGCGCACGAAGCCTCTAGTTCTCCATCGACACCGCCACCACGCCGTCGTGCTGCCGGGATTCCGAGGAGGATCTACTATTTCCGCTGCCCGCTGGAGCGGGAGAAGGACGTCGTATCAACACCGAACGTGTGACCGAGTACGGAGATGCTGCCCGATTGTGGCACCGTCAAGATCTTCTACGCGCTTTTGAAAGCGGCAAGTGATCGTCTCCGCAGCAAGAGCCTCCTCTTGTAGGCTTTGGAAATCTTCAAGGGTTAGTCTCGTTCATCCCCTCGTTGCTCCCATCTTCTAGATTGCATCTTGGCTTGGATTGCGTTCTCGCGGTAGGAAATTTTTTGTTTTCTATGCTACGAATCCCTACAATGACATGTAGACCTCAGTTGTCATTGACTAATCAATCTGACAAGTTTTTGTCCAAATGGGTCTGCCGTTGGGTGCAGACTCTTCTCCAGGACAACCCATTTCGAACAAAAATGGATATTTTGTGTCCGAAATAGATCTCCCCATTGGAGATGCCCTTAGATTATAATTAATTTTCAGTTGAATAACTCCCCACTGTAAACATTACTGAAATTATTAATATATACTAGCAGCGTGTTTTATTTTGTTGACCTGAATATTATGTTTGACTCTAAACTTGTACTCTATCAACTAACGGTCACTATAATTCCTCACACAAACAGATTATCTTATAAGATAACCTGGACAACGTACAATTGTAATTAAGCACCCGCATAGATAACTTCATTGTCAAAAAATCTGGTTCATTTACTGTCACTAGCCCACCTACAATCACCGCAACTACCCTAATTTAGCTTATAAATCATTTCTGCATACAGCTCCACACACATCTATTTACTGGCATTCCAGCAGAAATGTGAGTGTTACACATTGTATATTTGTTGATAATTATCTCCCAAGTAAGCAGTACTTTTAATTGATCCACGATTTTCATTTCGGCAGGTCATGGATCATACATGAGTACCCTAGATTAGTAGACATTCTTGGAATTTTTATCAGGACTGTTAAAGCTCAATGAATCACTAGCTTTGCTCTTGTATAATCAGGCGAATAATGCAGACCAACATCTAATGCATCACGGCATGGATTTATCATTGGAGCTATCATCTTGAGCCATAATTTGCGGTAAATTTATCCCTTTCGCATCATTTTTAGCTTACATAACTAGCACTATAACCCAGTTAGTTAGGAAATTAGACCACATTACTTATTAACATTACCAACTATAATCCATCATCTAATCACATTTAGCTGCCGTGGCAGTAATGGATTACTCAAACATGGCGTCTATCTGAAATCTATTATTTGTCTGGGGTTTACCATTAAACTCTTGCTGGCTGGTGAGTTCCACTACATTATAATTTTAGATATTAACAATTAATCAGTACACAAATGCATTCTATTCATGTTACTAATGCACACATACCTTCCCACAAATCAAAACTAATTTAGACTGTAAAACACTTCTCCATGTTGTTCCACACTCCTCTACTTCTACTTGACGGCTTTTCCAATTTTGCTTTTCAAATGCCTAACAAAATAGTTCATGTCATGGACCCTACCACTGGATCTCGCAGATTAAATGCAACAAAGAAGCTAGAACTAACTGCAGATTTAATCCAAAAGGAATTATTTGAATGCATCCAGAAATATTTCGCTGACTGGCCAGTCGATGAATTCAACTGGTCAAAGTAATTCCCTGTAAGAATACACTCATTACAAGAGATTATCATTTTATGCTTCTTGAACTTGCCTCCCTATTTCCTATGCAAATATTATAGTCACAGGAATATTTTTGATGACACGACTGTATTCAGCTCTTTTTTTACAGTGATGAATCCGACATCTGCTCATCTTTCTTTGTGAAAAAACTTTGGTGTCCAGGACTTGAAATTAGCAGTTTGCAAGGTATTACCTTGATATGATTTCTATGGTTATCATTTTCGTTTATATATTTACCCAGCCTGAAAAAATATGTAGCTACTAATCATGGCTGTTGCTGTGGGGTTCCACAAAATTTCTGAAAATTTAATTTAATTACAACATATCCCGGGCGCCACCACCGGTGGCTCCCTGTCCCGCGGTGACGCCTTGCTGCTTTCTCTCCCGTGTCCCTGTTGCCGCCATTCTCTCCCTCACCGTTGATGGTGATGGTTGTACCACCTTGTGCTCCTCCAAATCGATATCCGGCCGTGGCTGTCGGATTCTTTCCCCTAGGGCCAACACGGGGCTTCTCCGGTAATTCTTGGTCGGCGTTTGGGTCCATATGGTGTTTGTGAGCGACGGGTGCGCGCGGTTGCAGTGCGCAGCAGTGGGTCAGATCTTCCCGTCAGGTTGGTCACCGTCGATGGACGGCTAAGGGTTTTGCCTCTACCAGGTCTGGGGCAACGGTCTTAGCGTGTAGTCGTGGTCGGTGGAGATGGCCTTCAGGTGCAGTGGTGGTACATCACGTGGACGGAGGTCTGGTGGCTTGTTCTTCAAGATTCCTTGTCGCCGGCATGGGTAGCGATGTGGGCGCAGGTGCTGTTAGGGATGTCTGCACACGAGGTCATGGTGACCCGTAATGCCGATGGCGTTGGAGCTTAGGTCTCTCGGCTCCCCCTTTCAAGCATGAACCCTATCTGTTGCAGCTCATAGGCTTGGAGCAACCCCTCTATTTTGTCTCCTACCTCTTCCGTCTGGTTTCCGCCAGATTCTGGGAGAATATGGTCCCCTGTTGTGTTTCGCTCTTGGCGTTTTCCATGGAGTTGATGTCCATGTCTGCAGTATCTTTTGTCTATCATGCATCGCCGACCTACTTCGTTCTAACACGGTGTGAGAGGGTAGAAGCGGTTGGCCTGGGTGAAACCCTTGCCCAACTGGTCTTGTGCCAACGATGATGACACCTGAGGGTGCCATTCCGCTTCTTTGAGGCGTCGTTGGTGCCGCATTTCTCCGTTCTTGCTATGTATTTCTGGGTGAAAACACCTCGCCCCTCCCGGCGAGGGCGGCGACGGCATCCTTGCGCCTGATAGGCGTCTGTCTTGGAACCTAGACCCTCGACGGTGTTATACACTCCTGGTGGTTTTCGTGCGCCACGTGTAATGCTGTGGTGAAGACATCTTGGTGATCCCGGTGAAGGTGGTGGCTGGATCCGGCAATGTCCTCGGTGCTGAAGCAGACAGGTAAAGATAGCAAACCCAGGACGTTCTTATTCATTTGTTGTCAGTGCTTGTTGTAATATTTCTCTTTGTAGTTAGTGCTTGTTCTTTTCCTTTGTGATTCTATTGTAAGTGGTATCCCCACCATGCTCGATATCTGTACTCTAGTCGGTTTGGCGTTTTGTTAATTCAAAGTTGAGCTCATGGAGCCTACGTTTCTAAAAACTCATTTAGTCAATTATTTTTTAATTATATGGTTTGTTGACCTATACTTATGCTCGTCCATGTCTGATATATTGTTTCCGCCTTGTTTTTTCTCGAATTTGAGGTCTCATATATTTGTATTCAAATCAATAATTAGTTATTATCTGATTCGCTTTGAATATATCGAAAAATATGGTATAGAATATAATAATACTTCCTCTAATTTATATTACTTGTCACTAGTATGGATGTATCTAGAACTAAAATATATCTAGATACATCTATATTAGTGGCAACTAATATGGATCAGAGAGAGCACCAAAATTCAATCCAATCCGATTACTTCCACAACCTTTTTAGTTTTTTTCCGAGGGTGTAGCTGACCCTCATGCGAGCCTTTGGATCCGTCTGCGAGAAGCAGCTCAGACTAGCCGGCCCACTTCAAGTGCCGGGCTGTCGACGTGTGCGGGCCAGCCGTTCCTGGTTTTCTGCTGCGTGTAGTGCCTCGATACCGCATCGCCGTTTACATACTTGTTCTCGGCTGATGTTTAGTACCACACCGCTAAGATCGAGTAACACGTCGCGGAATAAAAGGTGGCGATCTGGAGCCTGAATCACACCGTGCGGTAACTACGGTACAACAACATCCAATAGAGTCAACTACGGATAAGGTAATTCGTACACTATGATTCAAACAAGCGGCCCAGCAGATTATTTGCAGGAACTAACCAATGAAGCCCGTCGTCCTTGCAGGGGGTGGCCTTTTTTTATCCTTCACGAAATTGATCTGTCTGTCGTTTCGATATGGTAATTTACATCAAAGCTTTTAGGCATATATCAGTGTGAAGAACTACAATGGAGGTTTTTTTGGCCACATACTTGGTACACTCGAAAATTATATATTTAGACGTATTTTAGATACAAAGTTGAGTCACTTACTACATAGGAGATCGTACATTTGAAGTAAAAACATGCGACCCGAATTTGATATCGTTTAGCTCGTAATCCCTCCGTTCTGTAGAATATGAACGGAGGGAGTAGAACTCAAGGACAAACCTCTGGATATCCTCTCGATGTGCATATAGCTTCGACTATTAGCACGAGCATGGCATGGGTATCAGAAGAACCCGACTGCAACCTCCTCTTGTGGTGTCTTCCTTTCTAGTAAAAAGTATGCTAGCTCAGTTATTTGCCATGACACTCCAGCTCAAATTTCCAATGCATCCAATTTCCAATGGACTATTCTAGACCGATCTGCAACCATCACTCTCATCCTTGAGCCCTTACAGCCCCACCTCTTTTCGGAGTATTTATAGACTTGAGTCTAATACAGTAGGTGCACAACCACTCAGGAGGCACAATATTTAGTCTCTCGATATTACCTTAGTAAATGTTGTGAAAAAATTATAAGAACTGGTACTCCATTAGCTAGAGAGAAGAGGCCATCCAACAACCAACTAGGGTTGCAGCAATGGTTCATCCTTAACGTTGAACTGCGACAACTCTTGCATTCTAAACAAGACATAGCAGACAGGCGAACAACTGAAAGCAGATGATCCAAAATCAATGGAAACCATTATAGAGCAGAAGATTCAGAATCGACCTAATTACATCAGCCTGTGATTTACACATAAAGCGTTGATGGGGCATTAACCATGTATACATGACTTCCAGTGGAGAAAGGAGACATCTCATTTGCAGAAACACTGTGACGGCGTACATTGAGCATTACAGATCATGTGTAGTTGTGTACATATGCGCTTACAAATACTCCATAATTCAATTTTCCGGCACATTTTAAATAGAATAGTTTCCCCACGTGGTTTCAGACCGGCAACGCCATACCGTACACAACGTGGAAATATCTGCCTGGTCCATGGAGGCGGACTCATAGTCGTCGCCGCTGCTGCGCCACAGGTTGCAGGCCACCATGTGCTGCTGCTTCAGCGGCGACCGGGCGCAGTGGGGCAGGCGGAGCGTTGGCAACGGGGAGTTCTGGTATGATCCGCTCAGCTACGCGCTCAACTTCTACGATCAGGGCCCCGACCACGACGAGTACGAGACGTCCATCGAAGACTTCGGTGACGCCAACGGCGATGGCGGCCTCATGGTCTACCGTGGCTTCTCCTCCTCGCCACCGCCTCGGTCGACCACCAGGGCGCGGGAGGCGGCCGTCGCGGCCGCTTATAGCCAATAGCCATGGACCGATCCATCGATCTTCCGTTCTGCCATCAAATACATGTTGTTCGTAGTAGTGTACAGTGTCTATTGCGTATCCATGTAACTGAAATATCCTGATTAATTATGATGTCTCCAGCTTGATTTACATCTATAGCGGCAGCCTTTCTTTTGCGATGAAATACTGTAGCGGCATTCTTCGGCGATTAATTCTACAGTGTTAGCCTGTTAGGTTTGGACTTTGACAGAGCTTTCATTTCTGACGGTCTTCGCTAGAGCTTTTCTTGTGACGGAGAAGACGTGGTGAAAGTCTAGGAAGAAAAATAAGTTCACCTTTTGGTTGAGTGTTCGATCTCTCTTGGTGAAAGCAACAGCCAGGAAAATGTTGCTAGGGTGGATTATTAGATGAAACTGGTTGTCACTCAAACTTGGTGACAAGTGGATGTTTAGGAAATTATACGACACCAGCTACGAGCTACGAGCACCAGCACAGACCCTGATGCTAACCTTTTGATCCATCTGCGAAAAGCAGCCCAGACTGCCAGAGCAGCGCGAGCCGGTCAACCCATGCTCGCGCTGCTTACATATTTAGCCAGACCCACTTCTTGTAGAGTGTTTATTTCGAGTAAGATGTATACCAGAAGCTTGGTTATTTGCTATGGTACTCCAGCTCAAATTTCCAATGCATCCTATTCCCACTGGACTATTCTAGACCGATATGCAACCATCACTCTCATCCTTGAGCCCTTACATCCTCACCTCGTCTTGGAGTATTTATAGACTTGAGTCTAATACAGTAGGTGCACAACCACTCAAGAGGTACAATATTTAATCTCTCTCTATTAACCTAGTACATGTTGTGAAAAAACTAGTGTACCTCCCTTAGCTAGAGAGAGGAGGCCATCCAAGAACCAATCTAGGGTTCCGTCCCCCTCCGCTCTTCCAAACACTGTTAGTAAAATAGCGTAGGCCTTGCCAGCACAATCCGACATAGGTCTGTGCGCTTTGGCAGGAACGGTTCGTCCCTCACAAGGCCTGCAACAACTCTTGCATTCTAAATAAGACATAGCAGACATGTGAACCATTGAAAACAGGGATTGAGCTTCAGTGACTTTGCCACCCCACAAAGTCATTGAATTTGTATCACTTACAAGTAGGGTCAGGTGGAACCCTTTATTATGTGAGCCCTACGTGGTCCCACTTGTAAGTGACACAAAGTCAGTGACTTTGTGGGGTGGCAAAGTCACTCAAGCTCAATCCTAAAAACAGATGATCCAAAATCCAATGAAAACCACTATAGACAAGAAGATTCAGAATCGACCTAAAAACTTAAAGCGTTGCATTAACCATGTATACATGACTTCCAATGGAGAAAGCAGACATCTCATTTGCAGAAACACTGTCACTGGTACATTGAGAATTTCAGATCATGTGTAGTTGTGTACATATGAGCTTACAAATACTCCATAATTCAGCTTTCCGGTACATTCTAAACCGAATAGTCCCCCACGTGGTTTCAGACCAAAAACACCATATCGTACATCACACCGAGTCACCCACCGAAGACACCCAATCTGTGTCTTCGGATTCTTCAGACTCTACCTAAGATATTGTTACATGATAAATAGAATACACAATTACATACACCACGATGCTTCCCTTCGGTTCCCCGGTTATACAACATGTTTACACAAATCACATTAACAACACTCACACAGTAATTCCAGGTCACTACCACTTTAAGTCAACTACTGATGACTTCTTAGCCAATGACTGCATCCTTGAGGGTGTCTCTAACTGGACTGAGATTTAACTTATATCTTGTCGAATTACATCAGTGTGTTTCAATGCAGGCCTAAACAAAGTACAAATAGGAGCAAACACGAATCTTTAAACAGAAACAAAATCCAACGTTAGAGCACGTGACTAATACATAAGCTACGTCTCAGCTAGCTGAAACTTAGTAATTCCGTATCCTTGAACGTGCTTGTGAAGGGGTCGTATTCATATCACTCTTCATGACAAAGGTATATTGTTTACATCTAGTTCCATCTGGTACCATAGTCTACCACGATTGCTCAGTGCCGTCATTTTTTTTTGCGAGGAAAAGAAATATATTAAATCATAAAAACATTACATTCTTTGTTTATAACATTCTCTAAGACAGAAGGAAAGCTTCTCATCCAGAACTGGGTACGTTTTAATTTCCTACCCATCTTTGCCATAGCATGGCTGGCTTCATTCTGACTTCTGTCAATCTTCCTGATTGTTATCTCCCTTTCTCCAAAGCTTTCTTGTATGTTGCGTAACAGATGGACTAAAGTTGATTGATCATTCTCTTTGGCAGATATCATATTTACTGCAATTGCACAGTCCATCTCCAGATCGATCGGTTCCGCCGTCATTACATGTAACATTTCTTTTTTACATGCATAGTTTTGAACAGAACAGTATCCCATGGTTTCAGTTCGACCGGCAACACCATACCGTATACGACACGGATTTATCTATCTGGTCCATGGAGACGGATTTTCCTCGTCGTCGCCGCAGCTGGGTCACAAGCTGCGGGCCGCCGTGTGCTGCTGCTTCGGCAGCGACCGGTCGCAGTGGGGGCAGGCAGAGCGTTGGCAACGGGGAGTTCCGCTACGACCCGCTCAGCTACGCTCTCAACTTTGACGATCAGGGCCCCAAACACGACGAGTACGAGACGTCCATCGAAGACTTCGGCGACGCCGACGGAGATGGCGGCCTCCTGGTCTACCGTGGCTTCTCCTCCTTGCCGCTGCCTCGGTGGACCACCAGGGCGCGGGAGGCGGCCGTCCTGGCCGGCGCTTAGCCAATAGCCATGGAACGATCCATCGATCTTCCGTTTGGCCGTCAAATACATGTTGTTCCTGTTAGGACAATATGCTTGTTGTATTATCAGGGGCTAAATGTCATAATAATATATAGTACACGTACAGGTGTAAATATGCAGGAAGCTCCCTAACATATGGGGAAACTACAATATCCAGATATATACATCTAACACCCCCCCTCAAACTCATGGTGGATCCACAACACTGAGTTTGGAGAGTAAGAAGCGCCAGCTGCGTGCTTTTGTAAAGAAATCCGCCAACTGCAAATTTGAAGGCACATAATGAACCGCAACAACCTCATCCTGCATCTGAGCACGTGTATAGAAAGCATCAACACCAATATGCTTGGTCAGCTCATGCTTGACCGGATCACGTGTAATACTGATAGCACATGTACTGTCAGACAAAAGCGGAGTGGGTGTCGTAACAGAGACCCCAAAATCTGCAAGCAACCACCGTAACCAGGTCACCTCAGCAATCAACAAAGCCATTGCCCGTAACTCAGCATCAACACTCGAACGGAAACCGCGACCTGTTTCTTCGTCTTCCAAGCAACAAGCGAACCACCAAGAAACACACAGTAAGCAGAAACGAACGACGATCCGTAGGATCACTCGCCCACGTGGCATCCGAGTAGCACCGGAGCTGGAGAGGCGGAACTAGGAAAGAAAAGGCGACGAGTGATCGTGCCACGAAGATAACGAAGAACACGGAGGAGATGACTGTAGTGAATGGTGGTAGGAGCTAAGACAAACTGACTCAGAATATGAACATGATAAGAAATATCAGGACGAGTGATAGCAAGATAAACAAGACTCCCAACAAGATGGCGATAACGGGTGGGATCAGGAAGAGGATCACCATCAGTAGGACGAAGCTTAACATTAAGCTCCATAGGAGTATCAACCGTGCGCTCATCCCCAAGAGCAGCACGAGCAAGAAGATCTTGAATGTACTTTTCCTGAGAGATAGAAAAGTCATCAGAAGTGGAGGAAACCTCAATCCCAAGAAAATAGTGAAGAGGACCAAGATCAGTCATAAGATACTGATCTCGAAGACGAGCCTTGACAAAGGTAATATACTCAGGATCATCACCAGTAATGATCATATCATCAACATAGAGAAGAAGAAGGGTGCGTCCACGAGGAGAAGTGTGAACGAAAAGCGCTGGATCATGAAGACTAGGAGAGAAACCAGCAGCAGTCACCAAAGAGGCGAAGCGCACAAACCAGGCACGAGGGGCCTGTTTGAGACCATAGAGAGAACATCAAAGACGACAAACCATCCCATCGGGAACAGCATATCCAGGAGGAGGCTGCATGTAAACCTCCTCACTCAACTCGCCATTAAGAAAAGCATTCTGAACATCAAGCTGGGACACAGACCAGCGTCGAACAGAAGCAACAACAAGGGTACGCACAGTGGTCATATGAGCCACAGGGGCAAAAGTCTCATCATAGTCACGGTCGTGCTTGATACGTCTCCGACGTATCGATAATTTCTTATGTTCCATGCCACATTATTGATGTTATCTACATGTTTTATGCACACTTTATGTCATATTCGTGCATTTTGAACTAACCTATTAACAAGATGCCAAAGTGCCATTCTTGTTTTCTGCTGTTTTTGGTTTCAGAAATCCTAGTAACGAAATATTCTCGAATTGGACGAAATCAACGCCGGGGGCCTATTTTTCCACGAAGCTTCCAGAAGTCCGAAGACGAAACGAAGTGGGGCCACAGGGTGCCCAAACCTAGGGCGGCGCGCCCTGGCGCGCCGGCCTATGGTGTGGGGCCCCTGTGCCCTCTGACTTGCCCTTCCGCCTACTTAAAGCCTCCGTGACGAAACCCCCGGTCAGAGCCACGATACGGAAAACCTTGCGGAGACGCCGCCGCCGATCCCATCTCGGGGGATCCGGGAGATCGCCTCCGGCACGCCGGAGAGGGGAATCATCTCCGGAGGACTCTACGCCGCCATGGTCGCCTCCGGAGTGATGTGTGAGTAGTCTACCCCTGGACTATGGGTCCATAGCGGTAGCTAGATGGTTGTCTTCTCCCATTGTGCTATCATTGTCGGATCTTGTGAGCTGCCTAACATGATCAAGATCATCTATCTGTAATTCTATATGTTGCGTTTGTTGGGATCCGATGAATAGAGAATACTTGTTATGTTGATTATCAAAGTTATGTCTATGTGTTGTTTAAGATCTTGCATGCTCTCCGTTATTAGTAGATGCTCTGGCCAAGTTGATGCTAGTAACTCCAAGAGGGAGTATTTATGCTCGATAGTGGGTCCATGTCTCCGTGAATCTGGAGGAGTGACAAGAACCACTAAGGTTACGGATGTGCTGTTGCCACTAGGGATAAAACATTGATGCTATGTCTAAGGATGTAGTTGTTGATTACATTACGCACCATACTTTATGCAATTGTCTGTTGTTAGCAACTTAATACTGGAAGGGGTTCGGATGATAACTGAAGGTGGACTTTTTAGGCATAGATGCGCTTGGATGGCGGTCTATGTACTTTGTCATAATGCCCAATTAAATCTCACTATACTCATCATGATATGTATGTGCATGGTCATGCCCTCTCTATTTGTCAATTGCCCAATCGTAATTTGTTCACCCAACATGCTGTTTATCTTATGGGAGAGACACCTCTAGTGAACTGTGGACCCCGGTCCAATTCTCTTTACTGAAATACAATCTACTGCAATACTGTTTTACTGTTTTCTACAAACAATCATCTTCCACACAATACGGTTAATCCTTTGTTACAGCAAGCCGGTGAGATTGACAACCTCACTGTTTCGTTGGGGCAAAGTACTTTGGTTGTGTTGTGCGGTTCCACGTTGGCGCCGGAATCCCTGGTGTTGCGCCGCACTACATCCCCCGCCATCAACCTTCAACGTGCTTCTTGGCTCCTCCTGGTTCGATAAACCTTGGTTTCTTTCGAGGGAAAACTTGCTGCTGTGCTGTAATAACCCAGAACATAGGAACAACGAAGGGTAGATTTAGAAATGGGATGTGCATTTCATCGCAAAACGGGGAAATTTTCGCCTTATTGCAACTAAACCTAAGAGGGATCGAGGTTCTCTCTCATTTTGCACTTAGGGTTAGGCATTGTGAGTTAGGGAAATTTCGACATGATCTCTTTTGTATCTTGTTGATTTGGGGAATTGATTTCATTTGACAAGTGTCAATACATTTAACAATAAGTATTGAACAATATGAAAATGGAATTCATAATTTAAAACACAACTCATGAAATCAAACAACTTTGAATTTCAAAGTGAATAATAAATACAATATTTATTCCAGAATATATATATTATATAAAGTAAAAGCTCATAAACAAAAACCTTGGGCTTTATTGATAACAACACAGATTACAAAGTCTTTACAATATTCTTGATACAAGAATTGATAAATAAGAAACAGAAATGAAAATGAAGATTACAAGTTTATTCCTAAACTAAAACCTAGACTAAATGGCTTGGAGAGTATCTTCTGGCCATGTCCATCTTCACAAACCTGCAATAATAAAGCACCAACACTAGCCAGAATATGAGTGTTAGCTCAAGATTCAGTTTAGACAGTTAGCAAGTGACACAATATTCAATTTGTCCAAAACCAGGGACAGCACAAGATAAGGGCAGCAGCAGACCAAACCTGAGCACACACCAGGGCTCAAGTTTCAGCATATGAGAGCACACAGCTCAAGTGTGCTGGGCAGCAACAGCAAGGCCATGCAAAAGCATAGTCACCAAGCATGCCAGGCTTGTGTGTCAATGCAGGGAGAGAAGTAGGGATCATATAAAAGGAGCACAAACCCTAAAACCAGTGACCAGTCGACCAGATAAGATCACCAGGTAGGGGGGAAGCAAAAATGAGCATAGTTCATCTGTTCTGAGCAAGAACAGAACCAACACACACAACCATTCAAGCCACCAGAGATCATGGTGACCTAGAAGATCATCCAAGCTCTGGAGGTGAAGGGCTGTGAACAAACCCAAGTCTGCATCAACAAAGCATTACTTTCTAGGAGCTGGAACAAGGTATACCTAGTTCCTGGAAAAGATCCAATGGATCTAATCCATCATATGCATAAGCATGGGATGAGCAGATGCTCATATGGGTAGATCATCACTTGGTTTTCACCAAGGATTACCAGTCAAAAGCTACTAAGACAGAAACCATCCAGATACAGATCATGTGCACAGAGGCTAGAAAGCATGCACGATGCACACTAGCAAGATCACATGCACAGTAGCACCAGTAGATAGCATAGATTAGCAGCTAAGACTACACAGAAGATCCTAAGCAAGCAACCATCGAAACCCTAGATTTCTTCACGGGCAAGCATATTGGCATTCATACTTACTATGATCCCCTAATATGCAAGCAAAGTTGAGTAGCCAACAAGATCCAACCAATCATGTGAGCAACCAGTCAGTAGCAAGGCTACTGAGGTCACATCACACTTAGCACCAATTAACAGAAAGCCAAATAGATCACATCACTATCCAGAAATGGATTCAGATTTTAATTGCTTGTAAAAGAATCATGAACAGCAGGGTATATCAAGCCATAAGCAAGCACAGAGCCTGGCAAGTGTAGAGCAAGCTAGGAGTAGCAGAGAAGCAAGCATAGCATGAACAACAAGCAAATCGACATGTGCCAGTACCAAGAATGGTAATCTGACCATAAGCTTGCCGAAGCACAGTAAGATTGCGCAGCAGTAGCATGACTCTAGATGATCACAAGATCACCAGAGAGTGACATAGCATGAGGAGGAAGAAGCACAGTAACAAGGGGAGGCGCACGAAGAGAAGGAGGAGGAGCATAGGACCTTACCCGCGCCTGGAGGCGAAGCTATGGCATGGCGAGCGGTGCCCGCGCGGCCATAGCAGCTGCAAAGCGAAGTCGCCGGCGTTACGCCGCGACGAACACCACCAGCGGCACAGCACGGAGACGACGGCACAGGCGCGCGGCAGCACCCGCGCCAGGTCGGTCTCGGAGGCGCACACATCGACGGCGTGGGCGAGAGCTCGTATGAGCTTCCAATCATCGCTCGAGGCGCCGAGAGATCCAGATCGATGGCGATCCGCCGGAGAGGACGAGAGGGAAAACGGCGCGGACGGTCGATAGATCGCTCGCGGGTTCAAAATCGATAGGTGGCTACGGCGGGAGAAACTCGGCGATGGCCGGAGCGGGCGGCGGCCATGGCGGCGACGCCATCGCCACGGGGTCGCCAGAGGCTAGGGTTAGATCGAGTGAGGAGAGGGCCGAGTGCGAGTGAGTGAGGTGGGCCGCTTCGGCGCCACCGAACCAAAAGGGGCCAGCCTATTTGGGCCGTCCCTGGGTTTGAGTTATTGGGCCCAATATGAGTCCAGGGGGTATTTTGGTCTTTTTACATTTAATAAAAGACCAAAACTTTACCAAATTTTAATAAATCATAAACAACTTTAAAAATCCAATAAAAATTGGATTTATGAATGAAAAATAAATCTTAACCAAAATAAAATATGAAATGGAATTTATGAAACAAATTCAAAATTATGAATTTTCAGAATTTAAATAATAACTTGGAATTTTAAATTATAATTTCCTTGTATTTAAAATTCAAGGAAAAATCTCAAATAAGTTCAAATACTTATTTTCAAATATTTCAAAATGAAATTCTATTATTCCAAGTCATTTCTTTTAAAAGGGGGATTTTACCCAGAAAAATCCTATATTCCTTTTTATTCCAAAAACTATAGAGATAACTCTATAATTTCAAATTATTTTGGAATGACTAAGGTAATTATCAAGTAAAATCATTTTACTTTAAATTGTTGTACTTTGTGTGAATTACAATGATTAATACTTTTAAATTAATTGTAAATTACCGTCAAAGACATAAATCTTAAATACAACCCTAAATTGTAATAACTCATTGGGATAAAGGGATTCAACATAAAATAATCCATCCATGATTGCATTATTTGGATTTTCATAACATTGTCCTTACCGGACAATGATGCTTCTTACAGAACCCGAGGTCCAGGTTCCATCAACTGCATTGAACTGCATTATCTCGCAGTCCACAGGCAAGTTCACCCTTGCTCATGTCAACTTGATTATTTTCTACTACTTTAATGCAAAGCTATATACTTATCATTCCTGCATCGCAAATGAAATGTTATTTTCCAACTATGAATATGACTATGTGGCTGGCAATGGAACCATGGTATGTGTTGATATGGTGGAGGTTCCATTGCAATGGGTTATATCACCCTAGGATTAATTACCAATGCCGTCCAGTGATTCTAGCGTCGTACAAATCGCGTTGACCATGAGATCTATAATGGCTCTGGGGAAGCCAGCTGTATCTTTTCCCTTCTGCACGCCAACGGATCGGAGAGACGGTGGGGTGCTGGAGGCACTGCCGCAATAGGTTGGGAAATCCTTTTAAATCCCCATCCATTGGTGATGTTAATCTCTTCCGATCTATGAAGGATTGTCCAAAGTACACCATGAGTAAAGCCGTATTATCGGGGGAAGTCTACTGGAGGTGTGCGGGTGGACAAAAGGGTGGGTTTGCAGTCGCGGAGAAGGCGGTGTGGGCTTGGATCTTTATACTGGCCTCACACCAAAGGAAGTGTGAACGGGGGCAAGTCCCTGCGGATGGCAAAAAGGGTGAGATCTCTTGTGGGAAAAGTAACGCACCTCTGCAGAGTGTATCAAATTGTGGCTGTCACTCCCTGTTCCGGGAAGGGCTGAGCGGCAGGAAAGGAACTCCACGAATTTCTAGTCAACTGTGAAGACTGACGGGCATAGTTTTCATAATAAAAGCAACCTTTTGAAGAAATGTTTTCAAAACATGCATTGACCTGCGATTTCCTGATCAATGGTCGTAGCTAGTGCATCAAACACCTTTTATTCTTTTAGAACTTGGAGTACCTCTGTACTCACTTTCTTTCGACACCCTTGCTAGACTGTGATCCGGAAGTGGAGGCTATCAACGATGGAGCACCAGAAGGAAGCTACGAGTTGGTCTACGATGAACCTGATCTTACCGGCGGAGTGGAAGGCGTAGACTATGGGATAGTCTACGGACCAGATGACACGGAGGTGGAGGAGTAGTGACATACCCTAGTATCTTAGAGCCGAGCAACGTAGAATTTACCTAAATAAGTTGTTGAGCTCTTTATATATTTGTTATGAGTTGTAATCGTACTTAAGTAATATCTTAGGTTGTTCTCATAGGACCTATGAGAATACCAACTTGTTAAGACAATGTTTGTAATAAAGTATGGAGTGTTATGACCTGCAATGTTTCTGTTGTACCACTCTGAGGGATATGGCAACTTGTGAGGAAGCCCCTTCACAAAGATCATATCAACGACTTGTATACTACAACATGCAGTGGTATGCTCACCGCAGCTGGTATCAGAGCAAATGTTGCGACCTTAGGTTGGAAAAACCTAGTATAGGGAAGAAACCTGTAGGAGTCTAGTAGAAATAGTAAAGGATTCTCTAGAAATATGGTGGTTATTCACTTGAGAATAGCAAAACCATATATTTTAGTGCGATAATTCTTTATTATAGCTATTATGATGCATTATCACCACTAATATTCTGTTTTTGTATACAGCCATAATGGCGAACACTTTTCCTAAGAGGACTTTGAGGAAAGTTGAGGGTTGGCTCGGTGATTATGATGGACCAATAACAGCTCTCCTGTGTGGGATGCTGAAGGAACTTCATTGTGATCCACGGATACCTGTTATCAAGTATACTTACTATGATGGGGAAATCCTAGCCAAGTGCAGAGTATCGGTCCAACTACCGGAAAAACTGCTGATGAGTCGTATAATGCCATACGGAGAAGCCAAAACTATCACCACAGCCTACCATATGGGCCTATTCAAGGCAATCCTTGAGATAAGGCAGCACAAGTCAGTAGAACTCCTATGTTCAGAATTTTCTCATATACCTCATGCCGAGGAAGATGAGGATCCCACTCTTAATCATTTGGTGTTAGCACACAGAAGTCCTGAAGCTGCAGCACAGCACATGGATAGCTGTAAGTCTTTATTGACCACGATGTACCTTTTACACATGAAGATGAGAGGTGAGATTGACCACATGCTAGCTGAGTTCACGGACCCTGACAAAGTCCAAACTCGGATGCGTGATTTGAGGGCACAACCACAACATACTACACCCTTCTTTAACCCAGATAGCGATGTAGATTTGAGTGACCAGTGGTTCAAGAGAAATCTACCTACAAGAGATCCACTTACACCTAACTTTGTTCCGCACTATCCACACGTGTCAGCATCATATGATACTGGATATGGGGGAGATCATTCATGGAACATAAACTGCTCGGAGTCGCCGATCGAGAACTCGACGGGTTGGCGTTTCGGGGAACCTTTCGGTGATGAGGAGGAGCCAATTCCATGTGATACAGGAGATGAGAGTGATGCGGTTAACCAGAATGTTAACCAAAGCTTTGAGCAGAAAGAGAAAAACACCAACTCCATTTCTTTAGATTTGGAGATGGGATTACCCAAAACATCCCAGTACGTCGTAGGTGAGAGTTCTGGAACAAAGAAGAAGAAGAAGAAGAAGATGAGGGGTCAAGTGAATAGGAATCCTCCATGGATGACTGGAGAAGAGGAGCTGTATTCCACTGGGGATATGTATGAGTCTTTATCTAGTTACTTTGGCATGACAGATCTCTGTCTCGGCACTTCGTCCGATTCAGACTACATACCTACGGGAAGAACTTTCATTCCGGACGGTCTTTGGAGGACAGACCGTTGTACCGGATGGACCCCAGGGATGTACGCGGAGGCGAATGAAGACGATGAGGAGTAGGGCTCCAATGAAGAATAAAGTAATCTAGGTGGTATTGTAATAGAACGTATTTTAAATTCCCGTTGGCTTGGGCTTTGAGCCAAATAAGTGGTTTATATGTACCACATGTAATATAAGTTTGTGAGTGTGTTATGTATTATACGGTGTATATACATAATAAATGTTTGTTTTGGATTTGCTTCTTGATTTCATTGTGTGACTAGTTCTGGGCATTGAGTTGAGCTCAGAAAGCATTTGCATGGTGTAATTATGAGTAATCGCTCTTTGTTACAGGACTAGGGGAAATGGCGTTAGTAGAAACCGAAGAGGCTCGCAGAGAGCGGGAAGCCAGAGAGAAAGAGGAGGCAGATGCAGCAGCTAGAGCAGAGAACGCACCACCACCACCACATCCAATGTTGCACCCAGACTTCCAACAGTATATGAGGTCAATGGAGGAAGATAGGAGGCGTTACCAGGAAAGCCAGAGCAAGAATATGCAGGATTTCTTTACCCATGTCATCAATGATAGGGGTAATGAAGGCAAGGGAGTAACACTATCGGACTTCCAAAATGCAAGACCACTACCATTTACATCAGCTCCAGAACCAATGGACGCTGAAGATTGGCTCATGGATACGGAACGGAAGTTGAAGACCGTTGGTTGCAACGATGAGGAGAAGATTAGATACACCACTTATCTGTTGTCAGGACCAGCAGCATCATGGTGGGAGAACCTTGTAGCAGTACACCCTCCGGATAAGGTATTCACCTGGGAGGAGTTCAAGAAGAAGTTTCGGGATGCTCATGTTCCGGACAGCGTGGTGGAGCTAAAGAAGAGGGAGTTTGAAGAACTAAGGCAGAATACTGCACCAATCATGCAGTATGTTCGGGATTTCAATAGGTTATCCAGGTATGCACCTGAGGATGTGGATACAGAGGAGAAGCGGAAGAAGCGGTTCATGAAAGGCATGAATCCATACATGAAGATGCAACTGAGGTTGGCACGGACTGCCG
Source organism: Lolium multiflorum (assembly GCA_030979885.1). Taxonomy (NCBI): domain Eukaryota; kingdom Viridiplantae; phylum Streptophyta; class Magnoliopsida; order Poales; family Poaceae; genus Lolium; species Lolium multiflorum. The sequence goes on along the minus strand of CM061752.1, from coordinate 54,201,908 downwards.
AATTCCAGGAACTGATTGACTCGGCAATCACTTTCGAGGATGACTACAGGCAAGTCCAGGAGGACAGGAGGAAGAGAGCTCGTATAGAGCCAAGGAAGTACCCAATCGGTAAACCATTACCTGATCGGAGTTTCAAACCTCGATGAGACCTACTACTGGTAATCAATACAACCGGGGAGGTCAGAGTCAGAACCCAATTAACCAGATCATCGCAACGGTTGTGGCCTGAGAGGGCATTTGCGAAGGACTGTCGAAACCCAGAATCATCTGCTATGGTTGTGAGAAGGAAGGACACATCAAGCCGGAGTGTCCGAACAAGTCATCTTGGAGCGGACAGAGCTCTGGAGGACGAGGTGGAAACAACAACAACAACAACAACAATCGCAACAACAACAACAACAACAACAATAACCGCAACTATAACTACAACAACAAGAAGGGAAAGCCTTATGGGAAGCTGAATTGCACATCTTTGGAACAAGCGGAAGAGTCAGATCAAACAGTCTTAGGTACGCTAAGCATTCTTACTCATCCTGGCAAAGTATTATTTGATACTGGAGCAACCACATCATTTCTTGCATTGGAATTTGTGGAAAAATTCGGGCTTAGATGTTCTAAGTTAGAAACCCCTATATCTGCGGGGGAACGATCTTAGTAACCCACGTGAAAGAAGCACAAGTCCTAACCATATGTGACTGTGTGTATTTCGCGGACCTATTCATCATACCCATGAAGGACATATCAGTCATCTTAGGGATGGATTGGTTGACAGAAAATGGAGCGGTGATTAACTGTGGAGACAAAACAGTATCACTTCGCAACTCCATAGGAGGTCGAATAGTGTTCCAAGGAGATAGGTACAGTGAGTTGGAGATCGGATTGGAACTCAATAGCTTGAAGGAAGTGAGAATTGAAGATATCCCTGTAGTGAATGAGTTTAAGGATGTATTTCCTAAGGAACTACCGGGAATGCCACCCGATAGAGAGATTGAATTCACAATCGATCTGATTCCAGGCATAGCACCAATAGCACAACCACCATATAAGATGGGACCAAAGGAGTTAGTGGAACTTAAAGCTCAGATAGATGAACTGGAACAGAAGGGATTTATTCAAGAAAGTGTGTCACCATGGGGTACACCAGTTATTTTTGTGGATAAAAGAGATGGAGGAAAGAGAATGTGTGGAGATTACAGAAATTTGAACAATGTAACTATCAAGAACAAGTATCCTTTACCTAGAATTCAAGATCTTTTTGATCAAGTTCAAGGAGCAGGAGTCTTCTCGAAGATTGATTTAAGGTCAGGATACCATCAAATCAAGATCAAGAAGGAGGATGTACCAAAAACAGCATTCGTATCAAGGTATGGACACCATGAATACTTGGTTGTACCATTTGGACTAACAAATGCACCAGCAATTTTCATGAATTTGATGAACAAGATATTCATGAAGTACTTGGACAAGTTTGTGATAGTATTCATAGATGATATTCTAATCTATTCCAAAGATAAAGAAGAACATGCCAAGCATTTGAAGATAGTTTTGCAAACTTTGAGAGAACATCAGCTATATGCAAAGTTCAGCAAGTGCAAATTTTGGTTAGATAGTGTTGAATTTCTTGGACATGTTATAACCAAAGAAGGCATAGCGGTGAATCCAAGCAAGGTTCAGTCCGTATTGGAATGGAAATCACCCAAAAATGCTAAGGAGATACGAGGATTTCTTGGTATGGCAGGCTACTATCGGAGATTCATAGAGGGATTTTCGAAGATTGCAGGACCAATGACCAAGTTACTCAAGAAAAATACTCCATTTGTGTGGACTGATGAGTGTGAAGCCAGTTTCCAAACACTCAAAGATAAGTTAACCACAGCACCGGTATTAGCAGTTCCTGAACCTGGAAAGGATTATACGGTGTATTGTGATGCTTCCAAGAATGGACTTGGATGTGTTCTTATGCAAGATCGGAAGGTAATAGCTTATGGATCAAGACAGTTGAAACCACATGAACACAACTACCCAGTACATGATCTCGAGTTAGCGGCAGTTGTGTATGCTTTGAAGAGTTGGAGACAATTTCTATATGGATCCAAGTGTGAGTTATACACCGATCACAAAAGTTTGAAATATTTCTTCACCCAGAAAGAATTAAACATGAGGCAGAAGAGATGGCTAGAGTTGATTAAGGATTACGATCTTAAGATCAACTATACCCCAGGCAAAGCTAATGTAGTAGCAGATGCTTTAAGTAGGAAGAGTATGGAGAATCAACCTACGGAATGGGAGATTCCAAAGGAACTTCGGAAAGAGTTAGAGGATGCTCAGATTTTGTTTATTCAAGGTGATGTCAAAGGAAGTATAGCAACCATGAGGATTATGGATGAGATGTACTCAGACTTGAAATATGAGATTATCCGAAAGCAAGCGGATGATTTGTTCATTCAAGAGGAGATCAAAAGGATTGGCGAAGGAAGACCATCGGAATTTCATCTAGGGGATTTTGATTCATTATACTTCCAGAAAAGGATCTGTGTACCAGATGATCCAGAAGTGAAGTCAATCATATTAAAAGAAGCACATGAAACCCCTTATTCCATACACCCGGGAAGTACGAAGATGTATATGGATTTGAAGGAGATGTTCTGGTGGAACAACATGAAAAGAGAAATAGCACAATATGTCTCGGAATGTCATACATGTCAACGAGTGAAGGCAGAGCATCAGAGTCCTGCGGGATTACTCAAACCACTAGAGATACCGGAATGGAAATGGGATGAAATAGGAATGGATTTTGTTACTGGTTTACCAATGACTAGTAAGAAGAAGGATATGATATGGGTAATAGTGGACAGACTTACCAAGAGTGCTCATTTCATAGCCGTAAACACAAAAGATACTGCGGAAAAGCTTGTGGATATATATGTAAAGGAAATTGTGAGTAAGCATGGAGTACCAAAGAAGATAGTCTCAGATAGAGGTTCGATTTTCACATCAGCATTCTGAAAACAACTACAAGAATCTTTGGGATCCAAGTTGGATTTCAGTACAGCATATCATCCACAAACCGGAGGACAAACCGAAAGAACCAATCAGATACTAGAAGACATGCTTAGAGCTTGTGCTCTAAACTTTGGAGGCTCATGGGAGGATCATTTACCTTTAGCGGAGTTCTCATATAACAATAGTTATCAGAGTAGCATTCAGATGGCACCGTACGAAGCATGTACGGAAGGAAGTGTAGATCACCAATTTGTTGGTTTGAAACCGGAGAAAACAAGGAGTTTACACCGGACTACATCAAGGAGAGACAAGACGTCATCGAGGTGATCCGAGATAGACTCAAGATAGCTCAGAGTCGTCAGAAGAGTTACGCCGACTTAAAAAGAAGAGATTGGGAACCGAAAGTGGGAGACATGGTTTATCTGAAGGTTAGCCCAATGAAAGGACTTAAGAGGTTCGGAGTGAAAGGAAAGTTAAGCCCTCGATATATCGGACCATTTAAGATACTCAGTCAGAATCGAGGAACAGCTTTTGAGTTGGAATTACCGGCACAATTAAGTCAAGTTCATAATGTATTTCATGTATCACAACTCAGAAAATGTTTGAAGGCACCGGATGATCCTATCACATATGAAGAAATAGAATTGCAATCTGACCTAACTTATGTGGAAAGGCCTGAAAAGATCTTAGAAGTTCAATGGAAGAAGTTAAGAAACAGGGCAATCAAATATTGTAAAGTGCAATGGCAACATCATCCTGAGCGAGAAGCAACTTGGGAGACGGAAGAAGAATTGAGGAAGTCTTACCCCGAGATGTTCAGGTACCAATCTTAACTTCGGGACGAAGTTTCTGTTAAGGGGGAGAGGCTGTAATAACCCAGAACATAGGAACAACGAAGGGTAGATTTAGAAATGGGATGTGCATTTCATCGCAAAACGGGGGAAATTTTCGCGCCTTATTGCAACTAAACCTAAGAGGGATCGAGGTTCTCTCTCATTTTGCACTTAGGGTTAGGCATTGTGAGTTAGGGAAATTTCGACATGATCTCTTTTGTATCTTGTTGATTTGGGGAATTGATTTCATTTGACAAGTGTCAATACATTTAACAATAAGTATTGAACAATATGAAAATGGAATTCATAATTTAAAACACAACTCATGAAATCAAACAACTTTGAATTTCAAAGTGAATAATAAATACAATATTTATTCCAGAATATATATATTATATAAAGTAAAAGCTCATAAACAAAAACCTTGGGCTTTATTGATAACAACACAGATTACAAAGTCTTTACAATATTCTTGATACAAGAATTGATAAATAAGAAACAGAAATGAAAATGAAGATTACAAGTTTATTCCTAAACTAAAACCTAGACTAAATGGCTTGGAGAGTATCTTCTGGCCATGTCCATCTTCACAAACCTGCAATAATAAAGCACCAACACTAGCCAGAATATGAGTGTTAGCTCAAGATTCAGTTTAGACAGTTAGCAAGTGACACAATATTCAATTTGTCCAAAACCAGGGACACAAGATAAGGGCAACAGCAGACCAAACCGAGCACACACCGGGCTCAAGTTTCAGCATATGAGAGCACACAGCTCAAGTGTGCTGGGCAGCAACAGCAAGGCCATGCAAAAGCATAGTCACCAAGCATGCCAGGCTTGTGTGTCAATGCAGGGAGAAAGTAGGGATCATATAAAAGGAGCACAAACCCTAAAACCAGTGACCAGTCGACCAGATAAGATCACCAGGTAGGGGGAAGCAAAAATAAGCATAGTTCATCTGTTCTTGAGCAAGAACAGAACCAACACACACAACCATTCAAGCCACCAGAGATCATGGTGACCTAGAAGATCATCCAAGCTCTGGAGGTGAAGGGCTGTGAACAAACCCAAGTCTGCATCAACAAAGCATTACTTTCTAGGAGCTGGAACAAGGTATACCTAGTTCCTGGAAAAGATCCAATGGATCTAATCCATCATATGCATAAGCATGGGATGAGCAGATGCTCATATGGGTAGATCATCACTTGGTTTTCACCAAGGATTACGCGAGTCAAAAGCTACTAAGACAGAAACCATCCAGATACAGATCATGTGCACAGAGGCTAGAAAGCATGCACAGATGCACACTAGCAAGATCACATGCACAGATAGCACCAGTAGATAGCATAGATTAGCAGCTAAGTGTTGGCGTCAGAAACCCACCGGCGGGCAGTGACTGGCCAACACGGTAGAGCCGGGAATGACTAGGGCTGCGGCTGGCCCCAGTCCTCGAGAGCGACGGCCCGCAAAGCCTCTGGTCGCGCGCCGATGCTGTCGCAGGGCGTGCCACCTGACCTATACCTGGTCAGAAGGTGTGGATGATGCCTCGCTTAGTTTCTGCAGGGCACACACGTACACGTTAAATACGAGCCTCGATCGGCTCTCGGGTTGTCTGTGAATCGGCTCAAAGAGCCGATCCACACGATTCGTCCAAGGTGGCCGAATATGTGGTGGTCCTGCTTGATCATGGTAGAGCTAATGAGATCCACGACGATGTGGGGTTTTCACCGCATAATCGGATCATCCTACTCTAGGTTGGGCCTCGCGCTCACGCACGGTGATCGTAAGCTTGCCCTAGACGAGGCCTAAAAACCAACACAAGGTTGATCCTCGGAACATCCCGTCTAGGGCTCGCAAACGACACCCTACGTGCCGCTGGATCCTCCACCCCTTTGTAAGGCCTAACTATTGCAGATATTAAACTAATCCTTGTAGAACAAGGAGCGATCGTAACGGATCAGATCTACTAAACTATGATCAAGCGGGGTGCCGCCCTGCACCCATGATGAGGCACAAGGACGGCTAGATGCGCGAGGGTTGCACTACGAAAGCATGCGGCATGAAGAACAATGCTAACCCTAACACATCTATGATAACTACGTTGCTCGCCATCAAAAGCGCTTCAGTACGAGCAACGCATGAACAACGTAGGCAGGCTTGTGCTGCCTAGATGCAAGATGCGATCTAGCGCATGATGCTTACCGGTAGAAACCCTCGAGACGAAGGAGTTGGCGATGCGAGATTTGTTTGTGGTTGAACGTTGGTTGTTGTTTATTCCATAAACCCTAGATACATATTTATAGTCCAGCGGACTTTCTAATTCGGACGTGCACCTAACCGTGCACGAGTAAATCTCTAATTTTTAATCTAAGATGCGATCTACTAAATTACAGATACATGGGCAATTCAGCCCAACTTCGTGTATAAGGCCAATTCTTGTTCTCCCTTTCATGTATATCTTCAAGTCTATCTCAATCGTGGCCCACCTCTGATTTGGTCAAATCTGGTGATAACACATGCCCCCGGTTTTGGAAATAACATTTCTAAAATCATCACGCTTTCCTTCGTCGGGTCATGTCATGATATAGCAGAGTCGTCGCAGCATCCGTCATCATTATGCTTTGTCAGCTCTTCTGGAAAACTCGATAGCTCTGCATCACTTCCTTGGAAACTGTAATGGCGTTAAATTTCCTCCAAGCTTCCCATTATTCAACCGTGCTAATTGATCAACCCTCTTCATCCTCTGATCTGGCCACCGACCTTTCTTTCCAATCTATTCCCCCAAATGAGCCAATGTTGGAGTCCGAGCGGGACTTTAGTGAGGACGATGACGATGACGCAGAGGAAGAAAACTCCAGTCACAGGCTAGAGCAGCGGTGATGAGGCATTCTTCGGAAACAGTGCTGGTGACAGCTACGATGCTGACGACGAAGGCAGCGAGGACTAGTGACATAGCACCAGCAAAATGCGAGCAATCGGCTCTTCTTCTGTTCCTCTTTGAACCATCGGCTCTTCATTGCAACAAACCCTCCTCTGTCAATGAAGAAGTATTCTTCAATCAATTGTTTTGCCGATGGTCAAAGTCACGCAGTCTCCAAAGAGAGCCGATGGCATTGCATCGGTCTCTATTATAAAAATACGAGGAAAGTCGACCTAGCCGCCCTTCCAAACGGTAACCTGCGACCTCCATCTGAAAAGGCGAACTCAGATCCCCAAATCGCCGCCTGAGCAGCTCCAACCCACAACCATTTACACAGATCTCGGCCACGCCGCCCCCGGCTCCTTCAACGCATCCCATGGCGGAATCATCCAACACCGATACCACAGCTTCCGGACTGAAGGTAATCTTCAACCCCCTCTCGCTGTTCGACTTGACATGAGGTTAATGGCAAACTCCTGAATTAATGTTTCGCTCCGCTACTAATTTAGGCTTCAGATATCCTTCTGCCACACCCTTCTCTCGCAAATTCGATGTGCCTTGGTCCTCGTTCTTCTGAGAGTCCTGCCCTGTTAATTTCGTGCGAAGCTAACAGAATCCCCTTTGTGAGCCAAAACCTAGATCTAACTTCCTGGGCCGACTGCCTACGAGCCTGGCCTAATCCTCCTGAAGGTTGGGTGGCATGGTACAATAGAGTATCAAAATCCCACTATGCCACTTGGGAAACCATAGGGATAGCCGATGCCCTGTCACTATCATTATCTCCTCTTGAGAAGAACGAGAACATCTTGAAAACCATCGGCTACTTCTGGTCTGATGCACTGAACTGCTTTGTGTTTGGTCATGGCCCTATGACACCAACCTTACTGGATGTGGCCATGATCACGGGGCTGGACATTGCATCCCCCAGCCCTTCTGCATTCAAACTGCCAAAAGTCCCTTTCACCCTCTCCTCCAAAAAAGAGTGTACCAGCTGGGGTGCCTACCTCAATCGTTACATGAAGAACAAAGGCCCCGTGACAGAGAGGGAGCACACAGCCTTTCTGAATTTCTGGCTGGAGCACTTCATATTCGTGGCCCATCACTTGCTCCTACCAAGAATTACCTCTCCCTGGCTTATGAACTTGCTAAAGGCACCCAACTCGGCCTAGGCAAACTATTCCTTGGAGAGATTTATCGATCCCTCCAACTGATGTCTGTCAAATTGTTCCATCGAAAGACAGTCAAACGGCGGCCCCTGGTGGTTCATTCAGCGTGGGCACAACTATACTTCCAAAACCAAATACCAGACTTCCCACCTGACCACCTGCACCTTTCCGGATGTGAATGGAAAGGAAATCCGATGCACCAGCTACGGCCAAGCCCTATATGGTCTCCCGGCAGCAGGCTGATCCCAGAAGCAGCAGGGTGGTTCAAGATTTTCTTCCAAGGACCCCCCTGTTTGATCCTTATACTGAATCGGCAAACTTTGAAAACCCCGTCTCTTTCCGATTGGGTGACCTTGCCGATGACGCCGGCACACAGCATTTGTACTCCATCATGATTCGCCCTTGCTTCCTCCCTGTTGGCATGAGTACCTCAAACCGGATAACAAAGCCCGGTTATGAGTGCTACCAACCGGTAGTGGCAGCCCGACAGCTTGGTCTCGGACAGGTGCCTCCGCACTTCTTCTTACATCATCTGACAGCAAGTAGAGCTGACCTGACATCATCACCGCCCAAAGGTGTTATACCTTCTTTGATGCTTTGGCCATCCCAATTCCTCACGACCTCCGCTTCTCCTTCACCACCGATGGTTTTGAAACTTGGTGGTCTATGTGGAAGACCCACGTCTTCGGAGGCTCTAGGACCGCTGCTGAGAGAGCTCGACGCCGAGTATGACATCCCTGCAGACCAGGTACCACAAGCATCTCCTGTATCCACCTTATGGTGATTATCTGTGACCTAACTCTTTCTCCTGGCAGCAACAAGATGGTCCGGCTCCCACTCAAGCTGACGGTTCCCCCTTCGTATTCCTCCCCCGCACCAGTGGTTCTCTTCTGCCAAAACTCGCCACCTCTGAAGAAAGTCATAATGCAGGGTCAGCCGATTTCACCGAAATCGGCTCCCAAGAGTAAAGCATTTTCGGGACCCCCCGAGCCTCGACTCAGGCGAGGACGTCGGTGAGGAAGGTGGCTGCCAGAAAAACCCTGAAGCGTAAAGCTCCGGCTCACGAAAGCTTGCGTGTAAGTCGGTCTCAACCCTGCAGACGCTTGTCCGCTTTCAATCATTCGTGTATGATACGCCCGTGTTCTTCCCTACAGCCCTCCACTGAAGGAACCTCCAGCAGAGCTGAGGAAACCAGTCAAGGGGACTCAAGCTCGGGCAATTCCGAGAGGTCCACCACCCAAAGCCAGACGGCTTCACCGGCGCCGGCTCTTAAGGAAAAGTTGAACACTGAACCTCCTGCCCCCCAAGCCCCGAACAGATCGGGGTCACGCACAAAGAAGCGCTGTGTCAAAAGGGCTCGCAAGAACCCACGACCCTCTTCATCAAGCCAGGAGGTCTCAAATGTAATCCTCTTCTTGGTCATGCTTAATGCTTTTCCTGTCGTTACATATAGATCGGCTAATCATTTCCTCTTGCAGGCCGAAGAAACTTCTAGCGGAGACGTTGAGGAGATACAGATTCCGTCCGCCACTCTAGACCTGGCCACCCCGGCGGTGACGGCTGCCCAAATGGTTAACCCATCTCAGTCCACAGAAAAGCCGATCGTCACTGCATCGGCTGTTCCCCCTTCCTTGGGAGAGGTATGTCCTTCTTTCTTGGCCCCATCAATTCCACCATTGCCTGCTAAACTCACTTTGTTTGCCCTGCCAGGGTTATGATCTCTCGAGCTTGCTTTCGTTCGATCCAGATCCATCGAACCAACTTCTTCCAAGGCAGGTGGGGAGCCGATCCCTAGTACGGTCCGTGGTCCACTCCAGCGCCTCAAAGATTTGCTTTCTGCCCCAACTGAGACTTTGATTGAAGATTCCGCGGAAGCCAAAGGCATTCTCGAGGATATCCAGCTTCATCTCCCTATGACCCTGCAAGTGAAGCTCTGGCCCGCTGTTACCCTGCCGGTTTTTAAGTCAAGGGTGCAATCGGCTCGCCAAAGGATTGCTCTTCGCCACTCCCAACTTCCGCTGAGGGCCGATATTGCCGAAAAAGTCGACGGCTCAATGAGAAGAAGGCTGCTTGGACGCCAAGATGGATGCCTCTGCTACTCGTGCTGAACTCGAGACCCTGCGCAAGGAGCTGGAGGATCTTGAAGAGAGGGTAAGGGTGACCAAACAGCTCATCCAGGACAAGGAAGCCCTTGTTGCCCGTTCTCAAGACGAAGCAAAAGGCCTCAGGGCCGGTCTGAAGACCGATCTGGCTGAAATCCGTACCCTGAGCAATCAGCTGGTGACGGGTAAGGACGAGGACGACAAGGCTGAGATTGCTGAGGCGGACCGCGTTCGTGTCGACGCCATTCTCGCCCTCGGTGTGTTTCTTCAGAGGGCCTTCGAGATGTTTCATCATCTTCTCGTACATTTTTTTGCCGATTTTCCATCGGCTCCACGACATTCTTTCCCATGCGTCTTGTCTATAACCGTATGACCCCTGCCAGTGAGGCAGATATCGGCTTTGTATTATGTCAATGCGCCGTACTCGTACCTCGGCTCCGTTGGGATTCGTGTAGCCGACGTGGCCGCCGGTCGTTAGATCACCGTTGAAACCAAGCAGACCGTGTAGTGAGAATAATCTTGGCCGACTCGCTGGATCGAAGCGCTCCATAAAGGTTTCGTAATATCCCTCATGTAATGCTGGAGCACTAGGCTCCGTCGGGAGGACGAGCACCGTGTTCGTACCGCCGATGTTTCGTCATCGGCTTTCCGGTCCCACGGGCGTGCGAGAATGTGTTGGCGTCGAAAACCACCGGCGGGCGTGGCCAACACGGTAGAGCGGAATGACTAGGGCTGCGGCTGGCCGGTCCCTCGAGCGACAGCGCAAAGCCTCGGTCGCGCGCCGATCTTTGGGTCGCAGGCGTGCCACGACCTATACCTCGGGAAGGTGTGGATGATGCCTCGCTTAGTTTCCTGCAGGGCACACACGTACACGTTAAATACGAGCCTCGATCGGCTCTCGGTTGTCTGTGAATCGGCTCAAAGAGCCGATCCACCACGGTTCGTCCAAGGTGGCCGAATATGTGGTGGTCCTGCTTGATCATGGTAGAGCTAATGAGATCCACGACGATGTGGGGTTTTCACCGCATAATCGGATCATCCTACTCTAGGTTGGGCCTCGCGCTCACGCACGGTGATCGTAAGCTTGCCCTAGGAGGCCTAAAAACCAACACAAGGTTGATCCTCGGAACATCCCGTCTAGGGCTCGCAAACGACACCCTACGTGCCGCTGGATCCTCCACCCCTTTGTAAGGCCTAACTATTGCAGATATTAAACTAATCCTTGTAGAACAAGGAGCGATCGTAACGGATCAGATCTAAAACTATGATCAGCGGGGTGCCGCCCCCTGCACCCATGATGAGGCACAAGGACGGCTAGATGCGCGAGGGTTGCACTACGAAAGCATGCGGCATGAAGAACAATGCTAACCCTAACACATCTATGATAACTACGTTGCTCGCCATCAAAAGTACGAGCAACGCATGAACAACGTAGGCAGGCTTGTGCTGCCTAGATCGCAAGATGCGATCTAGGCGCATGATGCTCAGTAGAAACCCTCGAGACGAAGGAGTTGGCGATGCGCCGAGATTTGTTTGTGGTTGAACGTTGGTTGTTGTTTATTCCATAAACCCTAGATACATATTTATAGTCCAGCGGACTTTCTAATTGGGACGTGCACCTAACCGTGCACGAGTAAATCTCTAATTTTTAATCTAAGATGCGATCTACTAAATTACAGATACATGGGCAATTCAGCCCAACTTCGTGTATAAGGCCAATTCTTGTTCTCCCTTTCATGTATATCTTCAAGTCTATCTCAATCGTGGCCCACCTCTGATTTGGTCAAATTCTGGTGATAACACTAAGACTACACAGAAGATCCTAAGCAAGCAACCATCAGAAACCCTAGATTTCTTCACAGGCAAGCATATTGGCATTCATACTTACTATGATCCCCTAATATGCAAGCAAAGTTGAGTAGCCAACAAGATCCAACCAATCATGTGAGCAACCAGTCAGTAGCAAGGCTACTGAGGTCACATCACACTTAGCACCAATTAACAGAAAGCCAAATAGATCACATCACTATCCAGAAATGGATTCAGATTTTAATTGCTTGTAAAAGAATCATGAACAGCAGGGTATATCAAGCCATAAGCAAGCACAGTAGAGCCTGGCAAGTGTAGAGCAAGCTAGGAGTAGCAGAGAAGCAAGCATAGCATGAACAGCAAGCAAATCGACATGTGCCAGTACCAGAACTGGTAATCTGACCATAAGCTTGCAGTAAACCGAAGCACAGTAAGATTGCGCAGCAGTAGCATGACTCTAGATGATCACAAGATCACCAGAGAGTGACATAGCATGAGGAGGAAGAAGCACAGTAACAAGGGGAGGCGCACAGAGAGAGAAGGAGGAGGAGCATAGGACCTTACCCGCGCGGAGGCGGGATGCATGGCATGGCGCGGCCATAGCAGCTGCAAAGCCAGGAAGTCGCCGGCGTTACGCCGACGAACACCACCACAGCGACACCACGGAGACGACGACACAGCGCTGAGCAACACCGCGCTGGTCGGTCTCGAGGCGCACACATCGACGGCGTGGGCGAGAGCTCGTATGAGCTTCACGATCGCTCGAGGCGATTCGCCAGAGATCCGATCGATGGCGATCCGCCAGAGAGGACGAGAGGGAAAAACGGCGCGGACAGATCGACTGCGCTCGCGGCGGTTCCGAATCGATAGGTGGCTACGGCGGAGAAACTCGGCGATGGCCGAGCGCGGCGGCCATGGCGGCGACGCCATCGCCACGGGGTCGAGGCTAGGGTTAGATCGAGTGAGGAGAGGGCCGAGTGCGAGTGAGTGAGGTGGGCGCTTGCGCCACCGAACCCAAAAGGGGGCCAGCCTATTTGGGCCGTCCCTGGTTTGAGTTATTGGGCCCAATATGAGTCCAGGGGTATTTTGGTCTTTTTACATTTAATAAAAGACCAAAACTTTACCAAATTTTAATAAATCATAAACAACTTTAAAAATCCAATAAAAATTGGATTTATGAATGAAAAATAAATCTTAACCAAAATAAAATATGAAATGGAATTTATGAAACAAATTCAAAATTATGAATTTTCAGAATTTAAATAATAACTTGGAATTTTAAATTATAATTTCCTTGTATTTAAAATTCAAGGAAAAATCTCAAATAAGTTCAAATACTTATTTTCAAATATTTCAAAATGAAATTCTATTATTCCAAGTCATTTCTTTTAAAAGGGGGATTTTTCCCAGAAAAATCCTATATTCCTTTTTATTCCAAAAACTATAGAGATAACTCTATAATTTCAAATTATTTTTGGAATGACTAAGGTAATTATCAAGTAAAATCATTTTACTTTAAATTGTTGTACTTTGTGTGAATTACAATGATTAATACTTTTAAATTAATTGTAAATTACCGTCAAAGACATAAATCTTAAATACAACCCTAAATTGTAATAACTCATTGGGATAAAGGGATTCAACATAAAATAATCCATCCATGATTGCATTATTTGGATTTTCATAACATTGTCCTTACCGGACAATGATGCTTCTTACAGAACCCGAGGTCCAGGTTCCATCAACTGCATTGAACTGCACTATCTCGCAGTCCACAGCAAGTTCACCCTTGCTCATGTCAACTTGATTATTTTCTACTACTTTAATGCAAAGCTATATACTTATCATTCCTGCATCGCAAATGAAATGTTATTTTCCAACTATGAATATGACTATGTGGCTGGCAATGGAACCATGGTATGTGTTGATATGGTGGAGGTTCCATTGCAATGGGTTATATCACCCTAGGATTAATTACCAATGAAGTAGGCTCAGAAACAACAGAGAGACCGTACTGACTAGGAGAGTAACGGGCTGGAGCACGACGCTGACGTACAGGCCGTGAAGGAGGGAGCTCATCGGCAGAGGACAACTCATCGAAGAAGAGGAAGAAGGGACAGCATCGGAAGGATCCGAAGCGGAGAACGAGGGAGTACTAGGGGAACTAGACGGGGGAGAGGATGGCGCATCGAGACTAGGAGGGGAGAGAAGGGACAGCAGGGGGTGCATCCGGAAAAAGAAGAAAAGAGATATCATCCATCGGGTAAGTACCCAAGGTGGGGCGAGGATAGAAGGGACGGGTCTCATCAAACGTGACGTCACGAGAGATGCGCAGCGGACGACCAACAGGGTCCCAACAACGATAGCCCTTATGCTCATCACTATATCCGAGAAAAACACACTCAACAGACTGAGCGGTCAGCTTGGTGCGTTCGCGAGGAGGGAGAAGGACATAGCAAACACAACCAAATAAACGAAGTCGAGTCAAGGAGAGCGACCAGAAAGACGCTCGAGAGGAATGCCACCTTGAATGGCAGCAGAAGGCCGAATGTTAATGAGGTAAGTCGACGTAGCGACAGCTTCAGTCCAGAAATGCGGCGGAAGAGAGGAAGCAATCATCATAGCACGAGTAGTCTCAAGAATATGACGATGCTTACGCTCGGCGACACCATTTTGAGCATGGGCGCCGGGACACGAAGCAAGGTGCCCTGTTCAGCAAGAACACCACGCAGGTTCTGGGAGATATACTCTGCAGAATCAACACGAAACACACGAATAGGCGTGGAATACTGAGTACGAACCATGGCTGCAAAACGCTGATAAATAGAGAGCACCTCACTGCGAGAGTGCATAAGAAACAATCAGGTGTACCGCGAAAAATCATCAATAAAATATAGTATCGATGACCCCCTTTCGAAGGAAAGGGACCCCAAACATTCGAATGAACTAAATCAAAAGGTCGCTGAGATACAGACGCACTAGTAGGATAGGGAAGCTGAAGCTGTTTGCCTAACCTACAACCCCGACACGAATGCAAAGACACGTCTCCTGAGACAGACCCCGAAGACCACTACGAACTAATGACGATAAACGGGAGCCACAGAGGTGACCCACCGATGATGCCGGCTGAAAAGATCCGGCGGCAGGCGGCAACCGCAGGAGAACGGCCGATGAAGTATCGCAAGAGGAACACGAAGTCTAACTCCCGAGCCCCGGGGACTCAAGGCTGCGAGGGCCAGCTCAACTGGGGCCCGTGTACGGCGGTCCTGAACGTAACAAGAATCCGTCAAGAATGACGCGACAACCGTAATCGTGGCGACGTGGTGGGATCCCTCGCGCAGCTAGAGATAGTGTGGCCAGACTGCCACAGTAGGTGCAGGAGGTGGTCGTACCACGAGGCCGCCGAGGCTGACTCGGCCCTGGTGGAGGAGTAGAGAGTATCAGCGGTGCTGGAGACCGCATCGAAGCTAGCGGCGTAGGGGGTCCACGAGCAGACGGCACAGGAGGGCCACGAGCAACAAGTACAGAGGGAACCTCATGAAGACCAGCACCACAAAGACGAGTCTCCTCAGCACGAAGCTAGCAGTACCTTAGAGAGCGGAACACGACCACGGGCCTGCGCGGCGCGGCTCAAACTCCTTACGAGCCGCGACAAGAACTCAAAAACATGTGAAACTCGAGATCCGCGCGCGATCAGACAGCAAGGACGGTGGCACACGGTTGTACGAAGAGAATCAAGCGCCAAATAAGCACTCTAAGTGTAGAACTCATCAATAGTAGAATCACCTGTGAAGGGCATGCTCTGGCGGACCAGGCAGGTAAAGAGCATCCCCGCGGCTGATTGCGACGAAGAAAAGCCCACTGAGCAGCAGCAGTGGGAAGACCCATGAACTCAGCGGCATACTGAGGCAGAACACTGGAGGTGAGAACAGCAGCAGCACGAGCATCCTCATCTATCCGTGAAAGCAACAGCTAGTTGAGTGTTCGATCTCTCTTCCGTGAAAGCAACGGTTGGGGAAAACGACACCAGCAACGAGCTACGAGCGTCAGCATAGACCCTCGTGCGAGCCTTTGATCCATCTGCCAAAAATAGCCCAGACTGCCCGGCCCACTTTAAGTGCCGGGTTGTTGATGTCTGCGGGCCGGCCCTTTCCCGGTTTCCTCCTGATCGATGCGCAGTGCCTCGATACTGTATCGCCGTCTAGGTACCTGTGCTCCTCTAATGTTCAGTACCACACCGCTAGGGTCAGGTGACACCGCGCGGAATGAAAGGTGGCAATGGGGAGCCTGAATCACACCGTATGGTAAGAGCATCTCCAGCCGTCTCCCCGCCGAGGTCCCCAGAACGCCTTTTTTTCATTCAAATGGACGAAAACTGTCCAGCCGCATCTCCGGCTCCTCGTTTTCGTCCGGATTAAGCCTTTCCGGAGAGCCCAGGCCATCCCCTGGTTTCCGAGGCCCGGCCGGGGACTCCGGACGAAACAAAAACACGTGAAACGTCGAGCGGACCCGCGTTGTCGGCGACACAACCGGTAGTTCCCTCCATTAATTTCGTTTTCCCTCCAAATTGCGCCGCATAGAAGCATTTTCCCCGCCGAAATTCGGACGAGCTACCGCCATTCTCCCCCCCCAGTTGCAGCTCCTCCTCTTCCTTTCCACCACCATGCCGCCGAAGAAGCTCGCCGCCGATGGCGAGGAAGCCGCGCGCGCCAAGATAGAGGCCGTCGGGCATGTCAAACGCGGAGTGGGCGGCGGATCAAGAGCGGCGGTGGAACGAAACTCGCGGCCGGGCGGAGAGGGAGAAGAAGTGCAACGCGAAGAGGGTGGCGGCGGCGGAGGAACAGGCGAGGCTGATCTCCATCAACTTCGGCCGCCCGCACATCGCCCAATTCCTCGGGCCATGGCCTACCCAAGGTATGGTCGGATCTCCTTCCTTCTCGCCGGCGTCGCCGGCCACGACCATGTACCATGACACCTACGCCGCAGCCGGCATGGCCGGGTTTACACCGTCACCGCCGGCGTACGACGGTGCGATATACGAGGGCATCTCGCTTGCCCTGAGACATGGGCCGCTCTCCTTCTCCAACCCCGGGATGTCGCCGCCAAATGAGCCTGTGATGCACGAGATGATCACGTCGGGCTCCATGGCCGCCGCGGCGAGCCCGAGCTTCACACAAGAGGAGGCAAGGGCGACAGAAGTCGTCGCATCGCGGGGCGCCTTCAACTCCAACCTCGACCAGGGAGATCACCACGCTGATGAGAACGGCGGTACCCAATACGTGGACGAAGAAGATGAGCAGACGTACGTCGACCAGGACGTCGACGAGGAGGAAGCGCTCGAAGCCCCGGAGGCGCCGTCCAAGGGAAAGAAGAAGAGAAGGAAGAATAACTCGCCGCCAGCCGAGCCGCAGATCAAATGGATGGGCAAAGAAGAGGAGTGCCTCGCCGAAGCTCCTTCGTCGACCCTACATCGCCGAGGTTTAATCTTAAATCGCCGGCCTGTTTGTCGGCCTGTTTTTGCAGATGCGGCGGGCGCTCGACTTGTACGCGGAAGACAACGACGGCCAGATGTTCAAGTACCTCAACGTGTTCGCCCGCATCTCGGAGTGCGACAAGTGGAAGGCGGTGCGCAAGAATCTCGCCAACAACAAGGGTGAAGTACAACGACGATCCAGCCTGCCGCGTCGGCGGGCCGCCCCGAGCAAGGCCAAAAGAAGCTGAAAGAGCTGAAGAAGGCCGGCCATCCAGCCGACAGGTTGCAGGCGTCCTTCGACAAGTGTTGGGCCGACACGAGGGCGCACGCCGCCGGGAGAGACGACAAGCACGACTTCCGGTGGAAGGCGATGCTCGCCAACTAGGGCGTCCGGATTTCCTTGCTCAAGGAAATAGCCGCGGCGAAGAAGAGGAACGCCGACCTGGCGTTCCTGATCGACGGCAACGACGCCAACATGGACGAGGGGACGAGGGCTTGGTACGACGCCCATCGCCAAGACATCCTCCGGCCACCGTCGGCTCCTTCGTCCTCCATTGCGACGTCTACTCCCACCGGTTCGACATCTGCAGACGCCGATGCTTTGCCTGACGATGCCACGCCAGACACCGATGCAACGCCCGATGCCGCGCCAGACGCCGTTGCTCAGGACGGGACCACCGATGAACCTGTAGTCGTCTAGTTTCGATCGCCGGAATGTGGCTGATCCGATCGCCGTACATTGGCGATTCTTTTGTGTAGCGGGAAGACAATATTTTAAATCTCTCGCCGCTAATGGGCGAAAGCCGGGGGTGCGGCTGGGAAAATATTGCCCCTCACGCCCTTTTTACATCCAATCCGGCGGTTGAAATCCAGATTTTCGCCCAGGGGTCGAACGGCTGGATGCTCTAACCACGGTACGACAAAATCATATAGAGTTAAGTTTGGATAAGGTAATTCCTACACTCTATGATTCGAACTAGCTGCCCAGCGGTTTAACTACAGGAACTAACCAATTAAACTGTCGTTTGTTCAAAAAAGAATGGAGCCGTCGTCCTTGCAGGGGCGACCTTTTTTAACGTTCAGGAAATTAATATGTCGTTTGGATGTGTTAATTTACATCAAAGCTTTGAGGCATATCATGTGAAGAACTACAATGGACGTTCTTTGCTTGACTCATCTTCCTCCATTCGGAAATATATGACTTAATTTTATATAGATACGGATGTATATAAACAAATTTCATCGATAAAATTGAGTCACTTATTTTCAACGTATGTTGTGCACTTGAAGAAAAGAAATGTGACACAACTTCGATATCATCTAGCTCATACTCCCTCTTATGAGCAGAGGGAGTAGAACTCAAGGACAAACCTCTTGATGTTCCCTAGATGTGCATATGGGCATATGGCTTCGACTATTAGCAAGATGGTATGGGCCGAAGAACCCTACATCAACCTCTTCTTGTGTGTTCATTTCGAGTAAGAAGCTTCAAACAAGCTCTGATTCCTGCAATGGTACTTCAGCTCAAGTTTCCAATACATCCTATTCCCAGTGGACTATTCTAGATCGATGTGCAACCATCTCATCACTATCACCCTTGAGCCCCCACATCCCCACCTCTTCTCGCAGTATGTATAGACTTCTCAAATTAATACACAACCACTCAATAGCTACAATATTTAGCGGAGTTAATAGCATAAAATCACCATTTTAATGGTGAAATTTACCATCTACCACCACTTTGAGTTCGCGGGACAAAAACCATCAGATTTTGCGAGATTTTTTACGGAATACGCTAAACGTGAACTGAACGCGAATTGACAGAAAATTGATGCCATTTCTAACAGGCAGGACCCACCGAACAGAGCCAGTTTGCTGACGTGGACCGGACTCAGTTGTCAGTCCAATTAAAAAAATCTAGATATGCCAAAGAGTGGCCGGAGATGCAAATCTGGATATAAAAAAAAGTCAAAATAATTGAAGGTTATCTCCTTCCCAGCGGAGACCAAGTCCATGCCATGTCCCGGCGGGCCGGCGCTCGGCAAGCTCGGGACACCACACCGCCGCGCCCGGGCACCGCCACCGCCTGGCCACCTCTGATGCGCCCGCACCACGGCCGTGCCTGCCGCAGCGCCTGGCCGCCCCTCTCGGCTCCTCCTAGCCCCTTCCCGACGCCGGCCATGGCACTCCTCTGCCGCCACCGCCGGCGACACGATGAGAGGGAGTCGCAGGCCGTGACACCATTGCCGAGCCGACAAGCTTTTTGAGATCACGGGCGACGCGCAGGAGGCGGCACCCTCGACCCCGGGGTCTTTTCTTTGCTTGGCGCGTCCCCGCGTGGCCGCCGCCACCGCCGTCTGGTTCCCCCGCGGGGCTGGGGAGGGGGCGTGGCCAGGGCTCGGCCATAGCACGACGGCGGGAACTGGGATAGGGAGCAGGGACGGGGAACTGCGGCGGCCCAAGCAAATCGAGGAAGAACTTGATACCCACATCGACCCTGTACGAAACGGTCGTCGGGCCCTCTTCCCCACGGCCATCTCGCCCTCCTTCCCACCGCCGCGCCAAAGCCGAGGGGCTGGCCGCTGTCGTGACCAGCTGCACGCCCGGCTGGCCGCATCTGTCCCCACCGGAGGGTGCTGCTTGTGCGGAGCTCAAGGCGGCGTGCCATGGCGGCGCTTGGGGAAGCTACAGGGAGGGAGGTCGCTTGGGGAGGCCACGGGAAGGGAGGTCGCGCTCCGTCAAAGGCCATAAGGGGGCGCTGCTAGGTCGCCGGAGCCAGTAGATGGGGTCGCCTGAGCCTCGCCGGAGTTCGGCGGCGGTGGGTTGGTCCGGTGGATTGCAGGCCGGCAGGAGGAGGTCAACGGGGGAGAAAGTTGCCTTCCCAGTTTTTTTATTCCTTTTCAAATGGATTGCTGCCACGTCATCTTTAGTAGTGGGCATAGTCTAACTCACAAAATTATGCCACCTCATCTCTGACTAGTGGGTCCTGCTTGTCAAATTTGCTGTCAATTCGCGTTTAGTTCACGTTTAGCGTACGTAAAATATGGTGGTTTTTTGTCCCAGGAACATAAAGTGGTGGTAGATGGTAAATTTCACCATCAAAGTAGTGGTTTTATGCTATTAACTCTATTTAGTGTCACGCTATTACCCTAGTACACGTTGTGAAATGTTACTATAGGAATTTCTACCTCCATAAGCTAGAGATGAGACCATCCAAAGAACCAATCTAAGAGCTCCAGCCGTCTCCCCGGGAAGGCCCCCAGGACCCCTTTTTTCATCCGGATGGTCGAAAACGGTCTAGTCGCGCTCCCGGAACCTCATTTTCGCCCGGATTTGGGCTTTCATCCGTCCGGCGAGCCCAGGTGATCCCCAGTCCCCCGGGGAGCGCTCGGGGAGTCCGGATGAAACGAAAGTGCGGGAAACGTCGAGAAAACTTCCCGCGCGGCTGGTGGCCCCGACTTGTCAGCGATAGAGGCCAATCGTCTTCCGTGCGCTTCAAAAGCCTGCCGCCGGTCAGTCTTCGCCGGACGCATAACTTCCACGCGGCGAGTTAATGTCGTCGCCTCGGATTCACGCGCAGCTCCATCTATTTATCGCGGAACCTACCGCGTCTGGCCGCATTCAGCACCGCCGTCTCCCTCCTCTCCCCAGCCCTGTCTTCTCTCCCCAATCCGCCTCCGGCCAGCAATGGCGGGCCACGGCGAAGGCGCGGCGAACAACGGCTTCGGCCGCCGTTCCCTACACCAGTGGGAGGCGGGACTCTTGCACATGGCGGGCTACCCGGCGCCGTCGGACTTCCGCGTGCCCGGAGGATGGCGCTGAGCGCGGGGCGTCCCGATCCCGCCGCTTCCGGTGGGAGGCGACGAGCTCGACGCCGCTATCGACGTTGTGCGGGTCACCCTCAGCGAGGAGCAGCGCGCGGAGAGCGGTACCTCGCGACAACTACGACGCCTGGACGAGTTCTTCCGTCTCCGGCACGAAGGGGAACTCAGCACGACGGTCCTCCCCTCCTCCAGCGCGTAACAACGCCGCCGGCCGCCGCCGCTGGTGGGGTGCGCCGGGCCACAAGCTCGCCAGTGTGCTCGCGCACATCGAGGCCGGCAACTCCCCCGTCCTAGGGATGCCGCCGTTTCGGCACGCCGTTTTTCAATTTTAGTTTATGTTTCCATCTGGCCGCAAATATATGTACAAACTCTCCTACATATTTTAAATATCTTTATTTGAACAAATTTCGCCTTGTTTTGTCTTAATTCGTCGTTATTTGTCAAAAAAAAAATCATCCATCCTAGACTCGCCGCTGGGAAAATGGGCTCCCCAGGCTTACATCCATCCGGCGCCGGATTTCGGCCTGGGGAGCCTCAACGGCTGGAGATGCTCTAAGAGCATCACTAGTAGTACCCCTAAACCCTCAAACCCTCAAACCGTTTTAAGGGTTGAGAATGGGCATTTTTTGGCACGTTTAGAGGTTGAAAAACTGGGGCAAAAACTAGAACCCTCAAACCCAACCCTAATAAGCTTGTACCGGCGGCGGATCTACGACGCTTGAAGTAATCTGAGGCGACCGCACAATCGTTGACAATCTTCACAAACAAACTACGGCGCATTCGGTACCTTCTTCGGAAGAGGCGTGGTGGGTATGTCGGTACCTTCGCGAAGTAGTCGTGCATCAATTGCTCGTGGCCGAGAGCGCGGTTCCGGTAGATGGTGACTCGCCCCATCTTCGAACCTCTCCTCTGATCCATCAGTTTCTTGCGGTCTTCAAACTCTTGCACGTCGATGAGGAGGCTCGTCATCTCGACATCGTCGTCTTGAAGCAACTCCTCAATATCCGAATCATCCGACGATGGCCAACCGGAATCATCGGACAACGACGCCGTATCGTCGGTGTCCATCTACATAATACAACAAAAACTAATATATGAGTTTCCAACAGCGAAGCTTAAAGAAAAAATAGCAAAAATTAAACAACAAGGGGCATACCGGGGTGAGCGGCGGCCGGTTGGGGCGAGGCCGGTCGGGGCGCGGCGGGCGCGGAGGCGGGGCGGCGGGGAGGCGACGCGGAGGCGGCCGGGGCGGGCTCGGCGGCCAGGCGTGGACGGGGCGGCTGCGGGACGAGGCGCGCGGCGGCGCGGCGGGCGGCGAGCGAGCGGCGGCGGGCACGGATCCCGGACGGCGGGACGGGGGCTCCGGCGATGGGATGGGGGAGGAGCTCGCGCGGCGCGCGCGCAGCGGCCGGTGCGCGGAATGGCGGCGGGCGGTGGCGCGGACACGGGAGGTTGGGCCGGTGAAAAATCCCTCCCGCGCGAGTTGGAAGAGGAGTGCGGGTTGGGGCAGTTTGGCCTCCCCGACCCTCACTTCTACAGGTTGGAATGGGGAGTAGGGGTTGGACCTCTAAATTTTTTTGGGGATTTAGGGGTTCTAGTCTACGCTTTTTTCTCGCCGAAAACTGTAAAAAAAAGCGGTTATTTTTACAGATTTGAGGGTTTAGGGGTCCTACTAGTGATGCTCTAAGAGCATCCCCACTCGTTGGCGCTCCCCACGCCCAAATCCGGCGAAATTTTCGTCCGGATTGGATCAATTTTTAGCATGGGGGGCAGTATATTTCCAATCGTGTGCTCCCCAAGCGGCGTTTCTCGGGGAAAAAGAGGATGGCCCGGGAGCCCAGACGAAAGAGGAGACACGTGGGCGTGGGCGGTTGGTTTTGCTCCATCCGGAGTCCCCGAGCGCTCCCCGGGGAGCCGAGGATGGCGTGGGATCGCCGGATGAATTTAGGCAAATCCGGACGAAATCGAGGAACCGGGGGCGCGACTGAGCCGAATTTCGCCGTCCGGATGTAAAAAAACGGCTCGTAGGGGCTTCTCGGGGAGATGCTCTAACGGGTTGCGTCCCCTCCGCTCTTCCAAATAATGTTACTAGTAAAACAACACAGGCCTTGGCCAACGCTATCTGACATAGAAGGTCTGTGCCCATTTGGCAGCAACAGTTCGAGTTCCTTCCGAGGACTGCAGCTACTCCTGCGTTCTAAACAAGAGATATTGCAGACAGGTGAATAAATGAAAACAGATGATCCAAAATCCAATGAAAACCACTACTCCGTATAAAAAAGAAGATTCAGAATCGACCCAATTACATCAGCATGTGATTTGCACGTAAAGCATTGTTGGGGCATTAAGCCATTAACCATGTATACATGACTTCCAATGGAGAAAGCAGACATCGCATTTGCATTTGAGAAACACTGTCACGGGTGCATTGAGAATTTCAGATCATGTGTCATTGTGTACATATGCGCTTACAAATACTCCATAATTCAGCTTTCCAGTACATCTTAAACAAAATAGTTTCCCACGTGGTTTCAGACCAGCAACACCATACCTTACATCACACCCAGTCACCCACAGAACACCCCCAATTTGTGTCTTCAGACTCTACCTAAGATATTGTTACATGATAAATAGAATACACAATTACATACACCATGATGCTTCCCTTCCGTTCCCCAGTTATACAACACACTTACACAAATCACATTAGCAACACTCACGCTGTAATTCCAGGTCACTACCACTTAAAGTCAACTACTGATGACTTCTTAGCCAATGACTGCATCCTTGGACGTGCTTGTGAAGGGGTCGTCTTCATATCTAGTTGCTCCAGAGAGAGAGAGAGAGAGAGAGAGAGAGAGAGAGCATATACTGCACTCTTCATGACAAAGGTATATTGTTTACATCTAGTTTCATCTGGTACCACTCTACCACGATTGCTCCGTGCCATCATTACCTGTAACGTTTCTTTTTTACATGCATAAAAAAGGAAGTGATAAACAAGAATGTGCGAGGGTGTCATGAAAGGTGAAGTATGGGCTTTCACGTATGGTACCTTTTCTTCTTGGTCTTCTCACTAGAGGATGCTGCGTTGCTGCTGTGCCAGTTCCGTTTGCGTTGGTTAATGAACCAATTATTGATCTGCTTCAGCTGTAAGCCTGTCTCCTGCACCAGGCGAGCCTTGTCGTCTTCCTGGATGAGTTGAGCATGAATTGTTGATGATCATGAACTGAAACTAATTGCAAAATGAAGCTTAGAAGTGGTGTCACGTACAGTAGGGTATGGCCACTTAGAATGAGCTTGCCACCAAGCTTTCAATGTAGCTGCCGTATCCCCAGGAAGTTTACCAGCTCTCCGCTTGCGCATAATCTCTTCCCTGATATCAACTAGCTTTTCTTTGTACCCCTAGAAGTAACAAGTTTTTGTTAGTCAAAATATGTCATGAATGAGGCAATGAAGCATTTCGAGGCTGCAATTTTACCTGTTTAAGCTCACTCTTCAACTCATGTCGTACACGTTCAATCAAAGACCGTTCACCCTCAGTCAATATCAGAGGACCGAAGCCCATACCATCTGACCCATCATTTCCATCAAACATGTTGGCCTCACTATCCACTTGGTTATCTTCATCATCAGACATAGTCGCCCCTGTGCCTTCACCAGGAGATGCCCCTGCAGGATCATAGAAGCAAAATTCAATTTTCAATTTATCATATTGATGATTATCACCACTATCTTCTGATGTCTCAAATAAAGATAAGTTCTAGATTGTACGACAGATGAACAACTGAAGACTCAACCAGCTTAATATGCGGTTTTAAGTTCCCAAGTGATAAAGCGTGGTAAAAGCATTGTGAATTCCTCGTCAGCATTTCAGTATGAATTTGCGGACAGTTCATATAATTCTAACTTGAACAGCTACAACCATTTCCACCAGATAATCCCGTCAGCTTACATGAAATCAAATTGTCTTTCGGTGCATGCTTAACCTCTCCAGGAATCTGTATAACACAAAGCCAGTTTCCCCTGAAACACTATTGAGCCTATGATTGATATAAAAAAACTGTTCCTGAAGCCTTGAAGATTCAAATTCTGATTCCCAATTGGCATATGGCCCAGAACAGCACACAAGGCAAAAAATCTTAATGTAGAAGCGTAAGTCAAATTATGCCATGCATGGGAAAGATTTGACGGGCAGACCAGAACATCCTAAGCATCCAGTCTTTGCAAGAGAGAGCAGCAACTAAAGGCTGGACCGCTCCCACCCAAATATACTCAATGTGTGTTTAATAAATCCAGAAACTAATTTCTGCATTACAACTATTTTACGCATGGGTCCTGATTGGATAATTAACTTCACTACATTAAAGAGTAATACTGCTTCCACGTGTGCGCTAATTACTACTACATCCGTTCCGATGATAAGGTTTATAAATTTAGTCAAAAGTCAAAGCTTACAAAGCTTGACCAAATATAAAGAAGCAAATATAAAACCTACAACATGAATCAAATATATTATGACAATATATTTTACGGTGAATCTACTAACATTGATTTTGTAGCATAAATGTTCATATTTTATCTATAACATTGGTCAAACTTAGAAGATGTTTACTTTTGATTAAATTTGTAGGCCTTATTCATTGGAATAGAGGGATTAGTAAGTAACTAGTATACTTAAAAAGATACTCCCTTCATTTCATTTTATAAAATTGTTCCCGTGTTTTCTTATAATAATAAGTCACGCATACTAATTTATTGGTCTTTCTATTTCCCTCTTTTATTGCAACTTCCCTCTCCTTTATTACGAGGATCAACTCATTAACTATTCCCTCTGCAGATTCCAAGGAATTTTATAATTTGAAATGATGAGCGCAAGTAATAACATACATAGAACCTCAGAAACAACAAATTTAAGACTGTTATCAGATAGGTGGAAATTTCTTTATCAGCTAATCCTCTGGTTCTAAGGATACACAGCTTGAAGCTTAAACCTCTCTAGATGGTCAATTATGCTATCAGTCTGAAATCCATACTCTGCCAAATGGCCGTTGCTGCTCCCCACCTCTTCACTATTGCCATTTACTAGCTTAACATGATTATTCCCTTGCAACTGACTATTACCCTTAGAGTTGCAGTGCTGTGCTCAAAATCACCATAGAGAGAACACCACAATTGCAATACTAAGCTCAATCAAACCTATGCAAAATTTCTCCCAGTTTCTCCCTATTCAAAAAGATGATATGGAAAGAATTAAAGAGGAGAGACGATTGGGGTAACACAATATGTTACCATCACATAGCGCTTCCCAGTGAAAAATGACTCTACAAAGCAATAAATGAAGGTCTCTATGTTACAATACCTATGACACTAGCTGGTTGTGACCAAGAAACCACCAGCTTTGCTTGGTGGGCTGGGAATGCCAGACTTATCATTTTTTCCGGTAATCTACTTGGAGCTCACATAGATCATGCTGGATTGATCGTATTCTGGGCCGGAGCAATGAACCTATTTGTAGTGGCTCATTTTGTACCAGAAAATCCAATGTATGAACAAGGCTTAATTTACTTCCACACTTAGTTACTCTAGGTTGGGGAGTACGACCAGGGGGAGGAAGTTCTAGATACTTTTCCATACTTTGTATCTGGAGTACTTGACCTAATCCTCCGCAGTGCATTTATCACGCGCTTTTGGGCCCTTGAGACTCTTGAGGAATCTTTTCCATTTTTTTGGTTATGTATGAAAAGATAAAAACAAAATGACTAGGAGATGGTAACATATACTAGTAACATATGCATGTTCCTAGTCTAACTTGCTCCCCACTATGCCAGCCTTAACCAACTAATACTATGGTTCTAAGAATACATAAATTGAAGCTTAAACATTTCTAGATGCTTAATTATGTTATTCCTCTGAAATCCATACTTCCACAAAATGGCCATTTCTGATCCCAATTCCTTCTCTATTTCCATTCACTGGCTCAACATGATATATTATCCTTGCAATTGATACTTTACACTTCCATAGCAACCATCAGAAGGATTACAGACTACTGAAATAACTATGCAGTGTGTATTTTGGAAATCTCTACCACCATGCTCAACCAATAGAAGCAAACAAAAGCTTTCATCTACCTGTTAGACTTTGTAAAGATTGCTCAAGCTCCCAGCAACCCATCACTGCTTCCATCGCATGAACACGTACGTGCTGCTGGAGTTGTTCTTTGAACGAACAAAGAAGCAATACATAATGTGTCTGCAGTCAAATGAAGTACAATTATAATAATCCATAAGCGGAACTGTACCTAGGTAAAAACATGATGCCAGACGCAAGAGACGATATCAATAACCTAGATATACAAGTTTTCGAAAAGATAGATACTAGCATTGTAGTCAAGTGGCACACAAACATCGCGCATAACCAGTGGTCATAGGGGCTGTAATAGGAATGATTTAACTAATGGCAGAAATGGGCAATTCGTACAAGGTCTATCAGCATCCCATTTCGGCCTGTTAAAATAGCACAAAAAGGTTCACCCGTGACCTATGGGTTATGTGTTCCTTCAACAAGTATTGGTTTCACTGTGTGGGATATGCCGTATCTGATTTGGCTTCATTTCTCCACACAACAAAATCAACAAAGCTATTGCAGCATAGTTGTTGTAATAAAACAGCAATCGAATGACCACCGCAAATTGTAGTAGTACGCCCAATCAATAGTTAACTAAAGTTTATCCTAATTTGTCCGTATTCTAGATACTATTCTGGCGGAGCATCCGCAGACCCTAGCAAACCAGCCACAGCTCGCAAAGCAGGACAAAGCGAAGGCAGGGAGGCGTAAAATACCATGAAGAGGTCGAGCTCCTCGCCACCGGAGGGCCCGCCCGCAGCCGCGGCGGCGGCGGCGAGCGGGGGCGGGCGGGCGGCGATCTGCGCGTCGATGCGGGGGAGCTGGTCGACGGGGGTGGCGACGCGGAGGCAGGCGACGTGGGCCTCCAGGAGGCGCTCGTACAGCGGGTGGGCGGCCACGGCGGCCTTCTCCCTCTCCCCGCCGGCGCCGCCGCCGGGGGAGAAGCTGGGGTTGGGCGAGGAGGCCGCGGCCGCCGCGGCGTCCATGGCGAGGCCGTGGTCCGGGTAGTGGAACGACATCGGGGGCCTCCGGAGTCCCCGCGCGGCGAGGCAGGCGAGGTGGGGGGCGGAGCACGCAACGACCTCGGCGGTTGGGGGTTTTGGTTGGTGGGGGTGGGCGGAGTGGATGACGGATGGCGGAGGAGGGTGGGTTGCTGTCCTTGTCGCGGCTCACCACTCTCTGTGAACAAGACGAGGGCTCGACGACTCGTCAAAGTATGAAGACGTGTGCTCTACGGCGATGCATTCTGTACGCCTCTACGGCGGAGATACAGTCCCGAATTTATTTTAAAGTATTTATATTTAACTTAATTTAAAAAAAATTGAAGGATAAGAATATCTGATTCTGAAGTGTTGTGGATGTGGTATATGACATGGTATAGCAAATACCATGTGGATATGGATTATCCAAAATTTAATTAGGATAATCCGAAGATTTTAAATTGGATGAATATCACAAGGTTAGTGGTTATTGAGTTACCAAATTCATTCGCCGAACATGTTTAACTCTAATTATCTATCAGTGCTTGAGTTTTAGCGTACTGTGTCTCTTTTTTCTTAACAAGATAAGACTGAAAGTTTTTAAATCCCTCTCAAAATTTGTAAGAACTATAACTATCTACAATAAGGATAACTATGTGTATCAAGAAACCCCACCCCCACCATCGTGTCGCCCTTCCCAGGGCGGCTTGGGCAGTCGCCCTAGACCCGCCGCCACCGGTGCTCCTCCTCTAAACCCTCCTCTCTGCCGCCGGAGGAGGCCTTCGGGTTAAGCCTACCTGCCGAGAGGCGGCAGGCCCCCTTTTCTTCCTCGCAGTGGTGCTATCGGTGGGGGGGGCTCGGCCTCCTGCTGTGATCCGGCTGCTCCGAGGCACTCCGCATGGCGGCATGCGGTATCCTTGCTCGGCGTGTTGAAGCCCGGCCTCCGGCAGTGCGGGATTGAGCCTCGACTGCGGTTGGGGTTGCAGTGGTGCTAGGCGGTGCAGCTCCGCCCGTGGCTCGGCTCTGACGAGATAGGGTGGGGTGGTGGGCCCCTCCAAGCTCAGTCAACGATGGCTGCTTCCGGGGTGTGCTCTGCAGTTTGTGTTCCAACGGGATGTGCTTGCAAAATCTCGCGGGATCTAGCCATTCGGCTTCGTCGGCGACGAGGTTTGGGCTGCCCCTGCTTTGCGATGGCATGGTCGTGGCTTCAAGCGTGTGCGCGTCAGTGAAGGTGCATGCCGGCTTCCGTCGGTTGCGCGAGGATGGTGGCCTCGAAGCTCTGGACGAAAGTTTGCACGGCGATGGCCGGTCGGCGGTGACTGCTCCTGCGGACGTTGTTCTCCTCGTTGGAGGCATCGTCATGGAATTTTTCCTGACATCCAATCTCGGATTAGCTTCAGGTGAAAAGCTTTGACCCAGTTGGGTCGAGCGACAGCGTCGTCTCACATTGCTTACCTCCTTTGGGGCGTCGCCTAGAAGACATCGATCACATTTGCACTTCCTGTGAGCTGGACACACACAACATCGTGGTTGGCAGGTGTCCAACGGGCGATGCGGGAGTTCCATGTGACGGCTTATGTGGCAACAATGGCATTGAAGAGTGATGGTTTGGTCACGGCAAGGCCTAGTTAGTCGGCTTCCAAGCCCGGTGTGTCCAAGTTTTCTTCATGTTGGACTTCCGTTGATGTGGAGTCGGAGCTGACATGTTCTTCGAGTGTCTTCTTTTGGGGCGCCGTACGATGACCTCCATGGGGTGTTCCAGGTGGAGTTCTCCTTCGGCGCGGGTCTCACGCATCCCCTCTCCGTAGCTCGTCATCCGAGCCGGCGCTGCTTTCCCCCACGCGAGGAGCCACCTATTTGGCTTTGGCCGAATTGAGCCTCACGGTACCGCTTCGGCGAGGTCTTCTTTGGTGGTCGCATCTTCGGGGAAGTCGGGGTCGCTGCAAAGTGATGACGTTGACGCCGGTGTGCAAGCTCGACGACGATCTCCGCTTGGATGGTGTTTGTGGAGTTTCGGTGTGTTGCCAGGGTGGTTGTGTGTGCCCCCGTGACGGTCGTGTTCCATGGTGGTCGGCGAGGGTGTTTGTGCCGGTTTTTGGCTAATTTTCCGTTAATAAACCAGCCACCTATTTTTTTTCTTTATTAATGAAAATGGCAAGTCTTGCCTCATTTAAAAAAAAAAACTATCTAATATAACAGACTATTCCTTTTTCCGGTTTGAGTTTATCTCATTTTCGATTCAAATCCGCAGTCCAACATATCCGCATTCGAATCCAAACTCGAAATCCGAATCCATGAAAATTCTACGGTAAAAGATATGATACGACCAAAATATAGTCCGATCCAATCCGTTTACATCTCTAGCTACTAGCCTGGGCACGAACGTATCTACTAGCTCGTGGTACCATCCTTCACGTCCAATGCAATTGCAGCGAATAATTGTCACGGTAATCATGGGGAAAGGCTAGCTGTTAATTAGAAAAGGTGGACTTAGTTAGGCACGGCGAGCTGAATCATAATGAAGCATCCGACAATTAATCAAAATGGAGACTGTATACAAAATTCAGCCAAGGCGGCCATGATTTAATAATCCGCTTTCATCACGACAATGTTGTCGATACGGTGATTGTCGTTGCACACTCCGGGTCTTTTCCGTGCACCGTTGACCCAGGGGCGGAGCCAGGAATTAGACATAGGGGGGGCGGGGTGGAGGTTCGAAAACTTAAATTTCTCCATAACATATTACACCTTGTAATACAACTAGAAGAGCAATTTTAAGTGATTTTTCTCCATTTCTATACATCTAGAGGTTAATTGAAAGTAAATTCCCACTGAACGTTACAATATAGCCGTATACAGGAATTAGATGGAATACCAATTAACTCATAGTATTTTGGAACACCATTTTTTTGTTGTAAATTTAGGTTGTTGTAGAAAAGGCTTTTTCATGAACACTTTAACTGAATCAACAATAAAGAAATATACTGTAGGAGATATAGGATCAGCAGTTGATCTATTTTTCTAAGAAACATCTAAATGGAAAATCGATCGACTGCCACTAATGAACTAGACTGTCAATCTGCCAGGGCGTAATTATAGTCTATCAAATAAGAACTACACCAGCAGCGTACCTTTAGAAATGTGAGGGCATTGAGCTGATCGGAATCGACATACTTTGGGGCAGCACAGCTCCGCAGCAGGATCAACAAATTAAGCGGCTGTGTCCTGAAGACCTGATGCGGGTGGCTTCCTAGCCCGGCGGCCGGCGTGGGAACTGGGAATTTGGCAAACACCATCCCAGCGAGCGGAGGAGGCAGGTGCCCTAGGATATTGGTAAACACTACGTATCGTAGTCCGGCAGGAAACAAACCATCGGACGAGCCCATCGCCGTCCATCTCTGTTCAATCAAACAGCCCACGCGCAACTTTACTTCCCAGGAAAAAAATGGGCCAGCTATCCCTCACGTCATCCCCAAAATTTCCGCCCGTGCATTGTGCTCCTCTCCAGATCGACCTGCTGCTCATCTAAAAAAAAGATCTGCTGCTCGCTGTGCCGCCGCCGCCGCCAGTCTATCCCTACTGCGCCTCAGCCACGCATCCCAGCCAAGACGACCTGCACCTCCACCCGGATCCAGTCTTGCACCAGCACCCATGTGGCTTCGCCATGGGGATTCGTCATCTGAGCATATGTTTGATTGTCTCACCCCCAGCGTTTGTTCTTCTCTAAGGTAGCCACAAGATTTCTGGACTCTAAATCTTCTATGCTTCTCTAAGGTAGCCACAAGACTCCAACATTGGTTCTTTTGCTTATCATCATGTAGCTACGGTACAAACGTTTGGATGCATACAGTACTAAGGAATGCTTCTTGTTTCTTACGGATGCTCCTATGTTAAGAATATTCGATGCAACCATGGTCACCATGATTCCTTCTTTTTCGCATATATTCCAGACGGATTGCTAGTCATATCCATAATTTTTAATTTAGTTAGTATGTGTTTCCGATATAGAACTATTTTTTTTATTGAAACATGAACTAGTGATTCCTACATTTATCATATATGATCCATTGAGCTAGGTAGTGTCTAATCTGCTGCGTGAATTTTTCTTTTATCATCCATGCTTCTTATGTGCTACCTTCCTAATTTCTTAATGCTTCCTTGATACTCTGACAAAACACCATGCATTAAATGACATGCGTCGCTTCTGTGCTTCCAACACTATATATTCCAGCTTCATTAGTAACCATGTCATGCTTGCAATTTAACAAATTAGACAATCAGATTCTCCAAACTACATATATGCTTCGTACCCGAGTCATACATATAGCAGACATGCTTCATGCTCTTCTTTTGTCAACCTCACTTCATAACTTTCATTTCAATACTTGAATATATATGGTCTCATTTGTTTACTTGTAGGAGAAGATTGACCATCACTTGGCGATTCACCACAAGATGATGAGGTACCATTTGTCTAATGCTTGTTGTGCGGCTGTGGGGACGTGTTGTAGGGCTGTGATGTCGTCCATCCTCATCGATGTTATCCTCGTTGCTCCACGTCAATGCCATCCTCATAAATCGAAGAGACCACTATGCTATCCCATAGGCTTTGGATCGGTAGCAACACTATTGTTGTCGTGCTGCCGGTGCAAGCGTTCAGTGGAAGCATATTTCATCTCTTTGGAAGCAGGTCTTATTTTCTTCTGAAGCATCACATTTCAGTTTGGATCCTGCAGTCACAATTCGGGGAAGCACATCTCCAGAAGCACAATTACATTACTTCTCATTAGAATCCCTATTTGCTGGAAATCCCTATTAAGTTTGAAACATACATGTACTCAATATATATATATTCATGTTTGATGGAAATAAAATTGTATTTCGCCTGAAGCAATTTTCTTGTCGATTGGAACAACCTTCGATTTTATTAAATAACGTACACCTTAAAGTTGAAACAATTTTGGTCAAATATAAGCAAATTCTATGGCCATTTAAGTAAAATCGTTGGTGGATATATGATTCTAATGTGTTCGAAAAGAGTTGAATTAGATACCCAATTAGTTTTCAGATGGAAGCAAATATTAGTCGTCTTCGAAGCAAACATAAATAGCATTGAAAACACAGAAACGAGACTCGGTTTGTTAGATTTGGTAGTTCCCCCATTCCTGGAGCAATATTTAGGAAAAAATCAATAACTAGCAGAAGCAATAAGGAAATTACCACAGCCATGCACGATTTGTCAGTTCCCTTGTGATAAGGAATAATTAGTGGAAGCAATTAAGAACCTACCACCAGTCTGCCGTAAAGTCCATGTGACCAAATCAGACGGTTCAAGGAAGCAGCATCGTACGGCAAAAGACTAGTCCGATGAAAGCCTACATATCGGGTGCCGATCCCTAGTGGTGCCCTAGGATATTTGGCAGTGAGATCGATCTGGACGATAAATGTCTGCAGTTATGGAAGGAACACTTTAGACTTCGGAGATTGCTCCCTATATAAAAACATGGGCTGTTTGTTTCCCTGCTGGGCTTCGTATGTATATACAAAATGGATCAGTAATAACTCTGGGCTCAGATACTAGATAATCAGTACATACAGGCAATTAGTACATAGCACAATATAGTATACATGCGCTGCAACATATTGAGGGGGACGACACATTGCGGGGGGGGGGGGGGGGGCCTCGCCCCCTGGCTCCGCCCCTGCGTTGACCGTTGTTTTGTGTTCTGGCACGCAAGAGCAAAGTCAACAAAACTACTGAATGTATCGGTTGGCGTCGATTTCAAGTCAATCTATGGTTGAGTTGTTTAGATGGTGATTATATCCCTGCTTCACTTTTTTTTTGTTTAGTTGGTTAGGTTGTTTTGTTGGAGAGTGGTTTAATTAAGAATGTCGAATTATTTAAGCATGGATCATGGGCCGAATGAGCCTTTGCAGGGATGAGAATTCAAGACCTACACAACGTTGTCGAACGAGATTTTTCGCATCCAAAACTAGAGATTCCATAACAAGCCTTGAAGCTTTAGGTCACTCCCATTCTCGAATGAGGAGTGAAATAGTTCCCACCCCAATTGGGGATATATAGGGCTTGTTTGGTTGAAAGAAATGCCATAGAAATGTTGTAGTTCATCCTAAGAATTTTTCCTACGTGCGCCGTTTGATTCTTAGTGTTGAAATCGTTAGGAATGCATAGGATTTTTTTCTACAGGATTCCATTGTGCTATGCTTTGGAGGAAAATTTGCATCCATTCAAACCTCATGTTTCAATTTCTTTGTTTTCCCTCTGACTCAAATGGAACTTGAAGAACAAAAATCATAGGTTCCAAATTCTTTAGAATTTAATTGGATATGGCATCTAAATCCTGCAATTTTCCTGTTCATGTGTTCTAAAAATCAGATGAATCAACCGGGCCCGTAGAGGAAAGAAGTCATTGACAAACGACCAAGGCCCCTTCATGGTAAAAGGTGGGAGGGGTACAATAGTAAACTTTGGGCAACTAGGTCTATTCCCTTCTTCAAGGCAAGGGCATTCTTGTGTTTGGGTAGGTAAGGTGTGTCCACCGGCCCAAAGCCCAGCTGACCCCCTGATGTCTACGGGTGCTTCTATTCTTGTAGACAGTGTTGGGCCTCCAAGTGCAGAGGTTTGTAGAACAGCAGCAAGTTTCCCTTAAGTGGATTACCCAAGGTTTATCGAACTCAGGGAGGAAGAGGTCAAAGATATCCCTCTCATGCAACCCTGCAACCACAAAGCAAGAAGTCTCTTGTGTCCCCAACACACCTAATAGGTGCACTAGTTCGGCGAAGAGATAGTGAAATACAGTGGTATGAATAAGTATGAGCAGAGGCCAGAAAAGTGCTTGGCGTGCTTGATGGTAGTAATATTGCGGGAAGTAAACATGCAGTAGAAACGATAAACAAGCAGCGATAACGATATTTAGAACAAGGCCTAGGGATCATACTTTCACTAGTGGACACTCTCAACATTGATCGCATAATAAATAACTCTTTCTCATATGTGCTACATACACTCTTGTTTGATAATGAACATCATTCGTTGCGTAGGATTACACGAACCCTCAATGCCGGAGTTAACAAGCTCCACAACATTCGATATTCATGTTTAAGTAACCTTAGAGCATAATAGATCATTGCAAAATAAACCAAGAACTAACATAGCGCACGCCTGTCCACATTACACTATGAAGGAGGAATAGATCACATCAATACTATCATAATGACAATTAACTCCACAATCTACAAGAGATCATGATCATAGCCTACGACAAGAACCACACGGTGCACACACTAGCACCTTTACACCATGCAGGAGGAATAGACTACTTTAATAACATCACATGAGTAGCACACAACTAGTAGCGATACAAAGCTCATCATATGGATCTCAATCATGTAAAGCAGCTCATGAGATCATTGTATTGAAGTACATAGGAGAGAGATTAACCACATAGCTACCGGTACAGCCCCGAGCCTCGATGGAGAACTACTCCTCTTCATGGGAGCAAAGCGGTGATGAAGATGGCGGTGGAGATGGCAGCGGTGTCGATGGAGAAGCCTTCCGGAGGCACTTCCCCGCTCCGGCGGGTGCCGAAGAGACTCCTGTCCCCGGATCTTGGCTTCGCGATGGCGGCGGCTGGAACTTTCTCGTATCGTGGCTTCCTCGTAAGGGTTTTCGCGGGGGCTTTAAATAGGCGAAGAGGCGGCGCGGGAGGGACGGCGGCGACACCATAGGGGCGCGGCCACCCCGGCCGCGCCGGCCTGGGTGGGCCCGGCCCCCTCCGGTCCTTCCGGGTGTTCGGAAGCTTCGTGGAAAAATAGGAACACAGGCGGTGATTTCGTCCAATTCGAGAATATTTCGTTACTAGGATTTCGAAACCAAAACAGCAGAATGGCACTTCGCATCTTGTTAATAGGTTAGTTCCAAAATGCACGAATATGACATAAAGTGTGCATAAAACATGTAGATATCATCAATAAAGTAGCATGGAACATAAGAAATTATCGATACGTTGGAGACGTATCACCCCCCCCCCCTCCTCGAGTCCGCAGTTCGAGCCGCCCACCTGCCACGACGGTCATTTCTGGACAATCATGACGTTTAGAGCTGAAAACGTCACCTGTGATGCGAAAACGTGGTACCTTCACAGAAAAAGACATTCGCTGACGGATTTCTCAAACGTCAGCCATGTACCGTCATTGATGCCCCAGTTGTTTATAGTGTCTGGTCCTGTATGGGGATGAACCCTGCCCCACCGCAACACCCATCCCGCCAACGGCGGCGGATGGCGAACATTGCATCGAAGTGGACGGGGCCTCCATGGGCTGAACCGGCCTCCCACATAGCACATGAGCTAGGAAGCCACTACATGGTTGAGAAAAATAACATAACTCTGTCCACGGCGACAGTCATAAGCTGTACATGGCTGACCGCCAGACCCTGACAGCTGGTCTTTCGTAGTGAGCGAGGAATCAAGGTGTACACTACTCATCAGGTCAGGCTGGCCGTGGCTGGGCGCCATCTATGTATACGCCAACGCTGTCAAGACCAAGCAAGACCCACTTTACACCGCTCGCGAACGATTTGTCTGTAGTCTGTAGAAATGGATGACGGTCATCCATCTTCAAGCCCCAGCAGGCAGCAACATGGACATCTTCTCTTCTTCATGAACTGCCCTAGGAAGAGCATCTGAGAGCATCACCACGCCATCTTCGTCGACGGTTGCTGCAGGTGCGTGTTCTGTCATGACATTCAACTTGCCCTGCTCATGGCCGATTGGATGCCGATAGCCATTAACGCCAACTGCACCTAGTGTATCCAACTGGTCTCCATCTGCACATTCAACTTGCCGGGTTCCCAACTGTCGGATGAATTACGCGCTGGCAGCGAGCTAATCCTTCCAGGTTCCGTGATCGATGTAATAGAGATTTGAGGAGCCTGACGTTCGAGCCATTGGGCATGTCCACGGTATGCTCTATTTCTCTGCCGATCAACGGCTTCGCAGCTGGAGTATCCTTCGATGTGTGCAAGGAGTTCAAGTTCTGAACTGTCGGCGAAAAGGAGATCATGCTCTAAAGAAGGGACGCCAATGAAAATTATTGATGCATTCTGTGAAATCCATCGTCTGCGTGCATTTTGCCAGGCACTTCTTAATTTGGCGTGGCAACCAACATGTTCATCTACTTCACATACATAAGATCATTTGCCAAAATCAGGAAGACAGATGAACAAGTTCTCCACTCTGACCAAATCTTCACACATAACATTTCACTGAACAAAGTAACATGAATAAACTCATCTAAATCCTCTACACAGTGTGAAAATCAGTTTGAGCTGTACCTTCCCTCAGCTCTATGAAATATAGAAGCGCTACTAACTGGTGGTAAAGCAATCATCAGATGAGCTAAATTAGTCATTTCGTTTAGCTACAACCTGAGTTTGTCACTTTAGGACAGAGCCACTGAACCTGTAAATTCTACTGGAACCTTATAAAATCTGTGTCATTCTTTTCTTTAAATGACACCTCCGTGCCCGCCATCTAGCTAGACTGCTAGCTCTATGTACACTTTGTTATTTGTGTTAGCGAAGCCGTGCTAATCTGGGGGCTCAGCAATGAACTGAGGAGCTGTCCGCATTGTCCTGTGCTGGAAGGTTGAGATCTGGTAGCGCGAAGCTGTCGTGTGGGGGCTGCTGGTCAAGCGGTTGCTTCCCTTTCTGCTCCTTCAATGCGGTTTCTTTCTGTGAATTGGATTGCTCTATTCTTGTCTGCACAATGCCAAAAAAGTTTTGTTAGATACGCCTATTGTCTCCATCACAACATTGACATAATTATCAGCTATCTTTCTTAAGTACTATTGCACATGTAGAGTACGTACGAATTCCGAGAAGACAGAAAAAATGGGAATCAGAGCCACTTATTACCGACTGATGATTTTTTTACTACAAATGCACTGGTCACGTGATCTCGTCTACAAAACTAACAGAAAGATAAACTACAGGTCACTCCGATGTATTTGTACTGGGTTCCATTATAGCATATTCAGTGTGTTACGCTCAGAAAGAGAAAACCAGGTACGACATACCGACAAAACATGGGTGTTCAATGGCTCATGTACTAGGGATGGGGATGGAGACCCAACCACCACATTGTCAAGATCAAGACCCCTGTCTAGGCTTTAATCAGCATGAAACACACCCTAACAGATCCAGAAAGTTTTGTTTATCAAGAAGTTATGATAATAAACATACAAAGTGGGAAACCTTTTGGTGGTACATAATAATTTTCTCTTATTATAAGGAGGGACCAGGACTACCTCTGTTCTCAAGGCAGAAATACCTTCAGACCGAAGGTGCTAAGTTTGTTGAGTTGGTTGCAACTAGAGTTGAAGTGAACCGAATGGTGTTAGGTGAGCAGGCTGTTAGCTACGGTATCAAAGTTCAGAAAAAAATAAACAAGGTGAAAGCTGCATGATTGCCATTTATAATGTGTGGCTTGTTGGGTATGCAACATAGTTGGGATGTTTTGCAAGAGGCAGAGATAATTAAGCACCGATAAGGGCTTCTAACATCATAAATATAGTTATTACATACGGCAAAAACCTCAAACTGAAACTTGTGAAAAAACTACTTAAAGATCAGAATTGCTTATGACTATTCAGAGAGTGAGATTTCTCAAAACTATTCAGAGGTTGCTAACTAAGATTTGCATTTTTCTTTGCATGCATATACAACGTCATTCAAACAACTATGAAAAACAACGAGCTGCATGTGATACATACAGTTAAGTTGCCTGTTGCAAAGTTCGTCAGCAACAATTTGATCTTTTATAAATGGGAAGTAACAGCATTTTTTCTGAATCTTCACGCCCGTCGATCAAAAAAGACACATACTTTTACTAGTCAGGACCACAAATGGCGTGAATTCAGGCAAGCAAAGCAACAAGAATAAGACATTGAATTGTTTGGCCTAAAAAGGAATCCTTTGGAGTGAATGAATATGCTTGTTATCACACTATCCAACTGGACAAATATCATGGCTCATGAGAAACATACTGCTACTGGTGGCCACTGATAGTTGAAAAGGGAACAACGAAATTCCAGTGCTATTTTAGTCCGAATCTTGACCCCAGTCTCCTCACTTATTGCAAAGACACAAGAAACAAAGATCCAGAATGTTTAACCCACATGGCTATTCTTTAGTAAACTGTTCCCATTGACTACAGCCCAGTTCCAAGATTTCTTCACAAATCTACACCCAACAATTCACAAGTTTCAACAGCCTTATCATCCTTTTGGTGAAAAAAGCCAAAAAGAAAAACAGCTGACTTTGAGATAGTTTTACAGTTAAGTTGTTGCAGTAAATTAATCAACGATGACTTGATCATTTGTAAATGGGCAGCAAAAGTATTTTCTACTCCTTCGTGCCCTTGGATCAAATAAGGCCACATAGTTCTACTAGCAAGGGCAACGAATAGGCATGAATGCAGGCAAACAAATCAAATAAGCAACAGCAAATAAGACATGGAATTGTTTGGCCCAAAATGGAATCCTTGGGAGTGAAGATGCTCCGTATCGCATTACCCAATTGAATACATTTTGGGCCATGAGAGCCATGCTGCTATTGCTGGCCAGTGATAGTTCAAGGGAACAACGAAATCCTAGTGCCATTTTAGTCAGAAACTTGACCGTGATCTACCTAATCACTTTTTGGAAAGGCACAAGGAACAAAACTCTAGAGTATTTAACTCACGTGTAAATTCTATCGTAAACGGCGATTCTAACGAGTTACTGTTAGTTGGCTGATATGCAGTTATGAACTTGACCAGTTCACTGCCTACAGTCCAATCCCAAAAAAATTCCATTTTTTAAAAGAAATTTGCATCTAGTAACAGTTTAAGAATCCCGCCGGTATTATTTTTAATCTATTCCTGAAGTGTAATGGCAAATGAGATGGAAAAAAGACAACTAGCAACGGGTCAAACACCGTGTACACCCTATAGCTTTTTCGTAGGCGCGGATAGCCTACAAATTAAAGCAGTTGTCACAAAAAGATGGACTACATGGACCACTAACTAGGAAGGCTTAGAAAATTCCCTTGCCAGCCAACAAATAAAAAACTCCAGACTTATGCTTTAAGCTATAGAGCAAACAGGATAGCATTGTCATAAGCCATTCCGCCGGGATAGATACCATTCCGTGGCCCACGTACCAAATTGGGACAGAAAAGAAGAGGACAAGCAGATAAGTATTTACCTCAAGCTTGTCATTTTCCTTTGACAGTGCGGAGCAAGCTCTCTGCAGCGCCCGCATCTCCTGCTCAATTCCAAGACAAATTCCAACGCCAGTTAGCACAAATTGACCAGCTGTAGGATAGTCGCTGGAAGGCAAACGTTAAAGAATCAAGATAATGCGATATTACCTCGTGGAGGCTCTCGTTCTCCACCGCCAGCGACCGCACCAGCTGCTGGACCTCCGGCAGCCTCTGCATATCACGGCAAATAACCGAACATTAACACAAACTGGAGTAACCAAAAATAGAAGAGAATTGGGGTGAGAGAGAGAGAGAGAGATGTGAAAAAAAAAAGAGCATCTTGGTCACAGGACAATCTTGGTGATGAAGGAGATCTTTTTGGTTAGTACGTACAGCTTTCGTGGCTTTGGTCCTAAGATTCCCCCCACTTTCTTATTCAGCCCTCACTCGCTCACACCCTTTCGAACGGCAGGCTGAGATGTGGCTGCTGCTTTATTCTAAACTAGTAGTACGAGTGCAGTTCAACCACCACTACGGCACTACGCCACCCTTTTTTTCCTTGCGATGACTGGCCTGGCGCTCGTCGCCATGGGTCAAGACTCTCTTTCCGCCGAGCTGAGACCAGTAACGGATCGCGTACACCACTCCGCTTGCGTATATATGGAAATAATGTGTACTGTAAGAAGAAAAGCTCACCATTTTCTTGCGTTGCCTCTGACCGGCGGGCCGCGGCGGCGGGGCCTGGAAGGTCAACTGTGGCCGTCCGATGGAG
Source organism: Lolium multiflorum (assembly GCA_030979885.1). Taxonomy (NCBI): domain Eukaryota; kingdom Viridiplantae; phylum Streptophyta; class Magnoliopsida; order Poales; family Poaceae; genus Lolium; species Lolium multiflorum. Next base: position 54,160,632 of record CM061752.1, on the reverse strand, counting down.
CCCACCTGCAGCAAGGAGACGCAGTTGTGGTTTGTAAGCAAGTAGGTAGACCAATCAATCAGCAGCGCATATCCAACAAACAAACCACAATCCACTTGGACCCCCAGACGAATCACGGGGCGCAGAATCATCACGGAAGGAAGGAGATGGAATGTGAAGATACTTTTTTTCTGCTAGATATTTTTCCTGCGGATTAAAATGTGAAGATATTGCGGCTCCCATAGCTTTCTCCGTCCCTGGCTCCCCGCAAGGAAATCATCAAATCCCCAGTTCACCAATCATGACGAGCCACGCGATGGAGTGACGAACCATCGCCGCAAAAGGATTTTAATACGATTTTGTTTTCGTCCGTATCCATGGATCCATGTATGTACTACTGCATTTATCTACATGGCCCATTTCTGGTTAGGCAAGGAGCGCATCCGCCGGCCTAACCACCACCCTGACGCAGCGCCATAACAGAAGCCCCCGGCCCCATCCGGCGGTCCAGGCCACGGCGGGCCCCCACTCCCGCAAAAGGCAAAAGAAAATCTCGGCCAGCTTCGCTTCACCCTCGCGCACGGCGCGGTGGCGCGCCGCGGCCGGCTCCGGCGCCCGCATGCAGTGCCGGTGCCGCCGGCCTGGATGCCACCACCCACTTGGATCCCGAGCAGGTTTTAACTTGAGCGCTTTTGACCCTGCGTACACTCAACACCAGAGAAAGAGAGAGAGAGAGAGAGAGGGGTGTTGTGCGGTGGGGACCACGCCACACACCCTGCAGGCTCCCACCACACGAGCAATTGCGCCGGGGGATAAAGAGGCATCGGAAATGACGACGCTACCCCCGACGAGAACCAACACGCTTTAATGCCGCTACGCCCCCGCGAGCTCAGGGGTAGCTCGGGGAAACCAATCGTGGCAGTAGTGGCATGGTCGCGTGGATGGAGATACGCCGAATTGAAGTTGAAGCTGCGGGCGGGGGCTCCGGGCGCACCCACCGGCTGCCGTACGAGTTGAGCTCCCCGAACTGCCCCTCCGTCCTCCTTGCCCATTAGTAGGAGTCAACTGCGGACGCTATAAACAACAAGCAAAATCCACCACACGCATGCTGACCAGTAATGGAAAAAATGATTGGTTAAAAATCGTGGACGGATTCTTCCTTTCTTCTACTGGTAATTTTGTAGCTCTAACGTTGGAATTGGAAGGCATGGGGGAGAAAGAACCAAACCAATGCGGATCTCCGAAGGTGAAGAAACATTTTTCGATATGGTGGCCACGCCACATAAAAAAGATTTGAAAAATAGGAATGATGAGATGGGGAAGGTGGAAAGCGATGGAGGCGGTGCTGAAATCATGGAGGGGGAGGGATCTTTGCTGCTGCTCCTGCAGCTGCTGCTGACCAGTTGGGAGGGCAGTTTCGTCACGCGGAACAAAAATATCGAAAAAAAAGGCGAAAAGAAAGCAAGGAAGAAAAAGGGAGATAGGCGAGAGAGAGAGACGGTGGTGGTGGGGGAGGGAGAAGAACCCAAAGCAAAGCAGGTGGGCGGCGGCCAGACACACGCGACGCGAGAGAAGACCTGGGTGCGGATGGATGTGTACGAACCTTCGTGGTCGTCGCCGTGGTGGTGTGCGCGGCGGTGAGGGCGCGGCGGTGCCAGGGCGAGCAGAAGGCGCCGTCCTCGCCGCCGCTGGTGGAGGCGCCGGAGCGCACGGAGCCGGCGCTGTAGTCGAGCGGGGAGGCCGGGCTGGACCGGGCGGAGAACCTGGTGCTCTTCGCTGCGGATGCTGATGCGGTGGATGCTGACGGCGAGCGGCGGCGCGACCGCTTCCCTCGCGCCATGGCCGGCCAGGAGAGTTCAGCGGGCGCCGTTGCTGCGGCCGGTGGCGCGTCGTCGGTGTCCTTGGCGCGGTTTCGCCACGGCGGCGTCCAGCCGGCCAGGTCGGCCCCGCGCAGCGAGCAGATGATGTCGGCGGCGACCGCGTCGTCGGTACCCGCGGCGGCCATGGCTTCGTCGCAGCTCAGGTAGGCCGGGGAGCTGAGGAGGGAGAGGAAGGTGGAGGTGGAGATGTGGGTGGGAGCAGGGAGGAAGGGAAAGGAATGGGGGGCGTGGAGAGGAGGCGGGCGTGGTGGCCGGGCGGGGGGCTTTTAAATGGCGGAATAAAAGCGGGGGAGTAAAATAATGGGGCGAGGCCCAACAGACGCAGTAGATCAACTGGATTAGCTCCCGACACACACACCCCGCCTCCCGCACCGCCACATCGCAGCACCTAACCAACGTCCGCTCCCACCGACAGATGGGTCCCGTCTCCACCCAGGCCCACGCTGCAGCGGGTACGCGGCCCGACCAAGGGCAGGGGAGTGAAGCCTCTTCCTTCCGCGCAGAGCAGAGTCGCCACTCTGGAAATGACGGCAATAACCTCGGTGGGGCCTGCGTGGCAGCGACTGGAACCCTGAGGGGTGGTTCGGGGAGGCGCGAGGCGTAGGATGCAAGGTAGAAGGGGAGGAGCGGAATGGGAGTTTGAGCTGTCGAAGCAGGGCGGTGGGGCAGCGTGTCAGTGAGCGGCTCCTGGTTCCGTGCGGTGACGTGGATGGATGGATGGAAACCGCCTGACCCTGGGAGAGGCAATTTTAGGTTTAGTTTTTTTTTTAGAATAGGAGCCTGCTTGCGATGTTCTCTCTCTTTCACGCCCTGCAGCTACTGCGCACATTCCCACCCACGCACGCAAGCAAGCGAAGGCAGCAGCAGAACAGTGGTCGCCTTTGGTGGATGCTCTCCTTTTCACTCCCTTTCTGTCGCTGAAGCCAGGGGCCCCTATGGCAGCTCCTCTCTCACATAAAAGGAAAACTATACCATGCAATTCGGGAAATGCAATTAAGGTCGTACATGTAGATATATCCATTATTTCAAAAGTCCATTTGAAAATGTTTAAAAAATCTGAATTTTTCTTTATCTGTACACCCGCACGCACATTTTATGTCCGCACACAACTTTTCACAAAAGAAACATTTTTTCTAATATGTGTACGAATAATAGTTTTCGGTGCTCCAAAATAACTTCTCACGAGACATTTTATTGCCATTTACACATCCTAATAAATGTCTTTTCCCCACAAAATTTGTGTACAAATATAGTATGTCAGCATGTACACCTAGGATTTTTTTTTTCAAAATTTTCAGATAGATGAAATACATTTAACAACTATATTTCATAAGGTCTTGTTCTTTCATAGACCCACAAATCACAACCCCCGAAGAGGTATCGTGGTACAATTTAATCTCAGCCATCCTACCCCTACTACCGAACATGTATAGTTTAATCTCAACGTTTTTGTGTTTCACTTAGGAGGATACCTCTTCAGTGGTTTACACAGTTTTAAGGTTTGAGAGGTCTATAAAAGCACAAGGCTTTTCATAATAAGTGCATTTGGACCTATGAACCAAAACACCATGTCCATGCAATTCTGACTGATATGTAGTGTAGGGGCATAGGTTGCAACCTGGAAAATAGAGTTAAATTTGCGTCTGAAATTTGATGAAATCTGACTACAAGTTTAGTTAGTTCGTATTTAACTGAAAAGTAATCGCAGCCTTATGCTTTAGTGGATGTTTTCTCGCTCCAACTTGTTTCCGTTATTCTTGGTACTCCCCATTATGCATAGTAAGTGTCATACTTATTATGGATCATAGGGAGTACTACCTCTGTCTCGATTTAACAGGCGCGTACGTAGTCTAAGAAATTTTTTTGACCATTATTTTGGTTAATAAAATATAAAATATTTGTCACCAAAATTATATCATTGGAATTTTTTTTTCATACGAATCTAATGATATAGATTTTGTAGACATAAAATTCATATTTTATTAACCTTATCAATAGACAGAGTTTGTCTTAAACTGTGTGCGTGCCTGTTAAATTGAAACAGAGGAAGTAATGAAAATCGATCGCGGTGGAGTTCCCGTAAAAATAAGATAAAGAAGTCATAATTTCTTGGTAATTCCGGCACTTCACAAAGATTGTGTTTACAGTAGAAAAAAATACTCCATATAACTCAGCTCAAAGTATGTGCCGCGAGTATCCTTGCAAACGAAGTATCTGCACTCGTTCCATTGCAAGGAGACAGATAGTGCAACTGCATCTAGCTGGCGACTCCCCAGTCAGTCATGACTCCTGACCCAAGCAAAGCAACGGAGAATCTCAACCCAGTAAAACGTTTCGTCAAATGAACATAAGTGGGGTCACACTCGCTGTTTTTTCCTGTATAAAAACTCTCGCTGGACAGGACTGAACCAACGGAACGGCGGTGGTCTCCAGCGCGTGGAACGACTTCAGGAAATTCAGCACCGATATGACGATATACAAATCCGGTGTGTTATTCCTTCTGACCCGTTCTTCTCCGGCCTCGAAGTGGAAGTGCCGCTGCTGCTGGGCAGAGATGGGCACGCGTGCAGCGTCCGGTCGGTCCATGTCCTGATATGGATGTGCTTCTTATCTGGTGAACCAACGAATAACGGAACAAGACTCTTCAGATATTCATGATTTTTTTTTCTCGTCCTTTTTTGCAAGGGGTGTTAGGTTAGGTTGGGAGATGGTGACACTTCACTCTGCTGCTCAAGTTGCCAATATGCGCGTACATTAAAATTTAGGCAAGGATTGAATATGTTTTGTTTACAACCACTGGAAGTAAAGAAAATATTGGTCATTTCTTTGATTGAAAATTAGGGTTTAGAGTGTCAAAAGTACCCTGTCAATGGCAAAAGCCAATGCACCCAAAGGGATACGACTACTCTCGTTCCATTGAGAAAATTTTAGGTAGTGATAAATTTTTCTCTTGCTCCCTCTCGCCCTGGCCCACGCCTTGTTTTTTAGCCACCGCCATCAGCCATCGGCGGTGGGGGTTGATGTCACGGGTCTTTATCTTGTAAGCTGTTGGGCCTCCAAGAGCAGAGGTTTGTAGAATGACAAGTTTCCGAGTGGATTAGGTTTATCGAACTCGGGGAGGAAGAGGTCAAAGATATCCTCTCATGCAACCCTGCAACCACAAAGCAAGAAGTCTCTTGTGTCCCAACACACCTAATAGGTGTACTAGTTCGGCGAAGAGATAGTGAAATACAAGTGGTATGAATGAATATGAGCGGTAGTATGGCGCGAGAAAATAGCTCTGGCGTGCATTGATGGTAGTAATATTGTAGGAAGTAAACAAGTAGTAATGCAGGTAGTAACGCATTAAAACAGTAAACAAGCGAATATTTAGGAATAAGGCCTAGGGAATAGACTTTCACTAGTGGACACTCTCAACTTTGATCACATAACGAGAATAGATAAATGCATACTCTACACTCTCTTGTTGGATGATGAACACATTGCGTAGGATTACACGAACCCTCAATGCCGGAGTTAACAAGCTCCACAATTCAATGTTCATATTTAAATAACCTTAGAGTGCATGAAAGATCGATACGACTAAACCAAATACTAACATAGCATGCACACTGTCACCTTCATGCTTATGTAGGAGGAATAATACACATCAATACTATCATAGCAATAGTTAACTTCGCAATCTACAAGAGATCATGATCATAGCATAAACCAAGTACTAACACGGATGCACACACTGTCACCATTACATCGTGCAGGAGGAATAAAACTACTTTAATAACATTGCTAGAGTAGCACATGGATAAATTGTGATACAAAACACATTGCAATCATAAAGAGATATAAATAAGCACTTCACTATGCCATTCATAACAGTGAATAAGTATTGTGAAATATAGCCTAAGAGACCCACACGGTGCACACACTGTCACCTTTACACACGTGGGACAAGGAGTCTCCGGAGATCACATAAGTAAAACTCACTTGACTAGCACAATGACATCTAGATTACAAGCATCATCATATGAATCTCAATCATGTAAGGCAGCTCATGAGATTATTGTATTGAAGTACATAGAGAGATGAACCACATAGCTACCGGTACAGCCCCGAGCCTCGATGGAGAACTACTCCTCTTCATGGGAGCAGGCAGCGTTGATGAAGATGGCGGTGGAGATGGCAGCGGTGTCGATGGAGAAGCCTTCCGGGGCACTTCCCGTCCCGGCGCGTGCGGAACAGAGACTCCTGTCCCCGGATCTTGGCCCGCGATGGCGGCGGCTCTGAAGGTTTCGCGTACCGTGGCTTCCTCCGTAAGGGTTTTCGATAGGGGCTTTATATAGGCGAAAGGGCAGCCTCGGAGGGGCCTGGGGCCCCACACCAGGGCGGCGCGACCCCCTCGCGCGCCGGGGTGTGTTGTGGGCCCCGGGCTTCCCGCGGCTCTCGGGTGTTCGGATGGTTCCGGGAAAATAGGAACCGGGCGTTGATTTCGTCCAATTCCGAGAATATTTCGTTACTAGTTTGAAACCAAAAACAGCAGAAAACGCACTTCGGCATCTTGTTGATAGGTTAGTTCCAGAAAATGAACGAATATGACATAAAGTGTGCATAAAACATGTAGATATCATCAATAATGTGGCATGGAACATAAGAAATTATCGATACGTTGGAGACGTATCAGGGGTCACCACCCCAGATCCTGCACCTCTCTCTAACTCCATATTAGCCCCCTTTCCACCCCCCATACCGGCCACCTCCAACCAAGGAAGGAAGGGCACCAGCAGCAAGGCGGCATCCCGCACCGACCTTCCCCCTCCCAGATGTCCCCGTGCATGGCACGGTCATGTTGCTTTTTTGTTTAAGAGAAAACAAAACAAAGAGAAGAGAAAGTCTGATGTGACAAGCAGGTTCTTCCAAAGTTTACAAAAAGAATCCGAAACTAAAACGAGTCTATCATGCTCCCCCTTCACCGTTTGCATCATGCCACGTCGTCCAAATAATGGGATCCACTATCAGTTTCGTGATTATATTAGCGTTAGAGATGAATTAGTGTTTTTTTTGTTACGTGCTAACGATGAAGTGGTGTTTTTTTGAAACCCTAGCCACAATTATGGTGGATTTTTGTAATTATTTCTGTTGCATTACATTACTTAACGCTTTAACCTCGACCAAAGACCATAGTTTAACTTCGTCATTAATCCTTCCAACCACAATGGTCATGGTGGTCAAGTGCCAAAGACACACACATTTTGCTCATTCCATAGGTTTCCATGAAACAAGCATGGCCCTAGCTTTACTTGATTGTCCCTTTTTTGCGCGAAAGTTTGCCACCAATCTTTGACAGAAAGAGCGGTGATCCAATCATTTGGGTGATCCCGCCACCGGCCCTTTTCGGTGTTGAATTTAAGTGTTCTGTGAATGCTAAATAGTTATCGCGGATTTAGAAAATGAATACTTTCTCCGATCCATATTAGTTGTAACTAATATAGATGTATCTATACATGTTTTAGTTCTAGGTACATATAGATGAACACAAGGGCAAGTAATATGAATCAAAACTAGTACTCACCTCGATCCATATTTATATTACTTGATGCTAAAATGAATGTACTACCTCCATCCCAAAGATTAAGGCTTATATTAATTTTGAAAATTCAAACTATGTCAAGTTTGACTAAGTTTTTATAAAAATCATTAACATGCAAATGTAAAATTAATATCATTAAATAGATAATGAAATTTATTTTTGTATGGTATTTACAAAATATTATATTTGTTAGATTGTTCTAAAATTTTGGTCAACTTTACTTTGTTTGACTTTTCAAACAAATCAAATAAGTAACCTTTGAGATTGAGGTAGTATCAAGAACTAAAACGTGTCTAGATACATCTATATTAGCAATAATATAAATTGGAGGGAGTAATAAAATGTGCCAATATTAATATTTAGAGTCCCAAGGAGTAAGTGATTCGTTCTAAATTAGTAGAGTATGCTCCGTATACTCCGTAGCATGGGCATGGAAATTTCAGAAAGACCAATCACGCATAATGCGTACCGTAAAACAGTACACAACTAGTAGGAGACGTGGGTGAAAAGACACGAGTCGTCAGATGGTCGGCTGAAAACGAGTGACCTGTCACGTGCAGCATGGCACGGGTGAGCTGACCTGATGACTCGAAAACTTCGGTACCAATTCCAGGTGTGTGTAACTTCGTCGTACTTCGCGAGAACCTGCCAACATCAACACTCGAGCCCTTCAAGCAGCTCGCGCGTCGCGCCGACCGGAAAAGCCGAGGTACTGATGACTGGTCAGTGATAGCTGGATCGAGTTCAGCTCCAGACTTTGACTAGTTTTGCAACCTTTTCTTTTATTTTTCGAACGGAGCATCCTTGTTGTATTGATGTGCCGTTCAATTTGAACGCAGCCGTCAATACTGAAGTTACAAACCATAAGAAATTGACGTGAGATTTTTATATAGATCGCTAAGTAAATTATCCGTTCGAAATTCGAATGAAATTTAAAGTTATTATCAATCGAAACTTTTGAGTATCTCTCGCCTGATAAAGCACATCGTCGAATCATCAAGAACCCATGGCAGACAGGTTGCTACACAACTTGGTAAGAAAGATCTTTGTCACAAAACAATACCATTTTAATTGTTGTAATCGCCACATGTAAAATCAAAGACACGATAAAAGAACATCAAACATCATGTGCCTTTCACCAAGAAAAAACTATAAAGACACGCGATGCTCGTGTGTGTTCTTGAAAAAAGACAAACTATAAAGACTCCGCATATGAATAATATATGCTCATGCTAGACCTAATCTATGTTTTCGATTAGAAAAGTGTTTTACGCGTGTTCGCTAAAACAGCATATCATTTTTAACGTATAACCACTTAACTTATTCAGAAAAAATCATGTGCTTCTAATTACCTTGCCCTACTGGGAGCTCCATCCCTAGTGATATTTGTTATGCTATGCTAAATAAAGGGAAATGTTGTTGACATTCTATTTCTTGCATCCATAATTATATGTGTTTTTTCAAGTTTTTATATTGCAATATGTTACAAATATTTGCGACATAATATTAACAAAACAATACATTCAACATTCTAGAATAGTACAATTTTTTTATTTCTCCATTGGAAATTTAGATAAGTTGGAGTCACCTATTTTCGGAGGAAGGGAGTACATAATTTAGCAATGCTACCGCAAATGAAGACTAAGGGTAAATTCTCCATTGGCAATTTAGATAAATTGGAGTCACCTATTTTCAATAGCCACTAGACGATCAACTAACGGACAGAGTGATATATTTAAAACCGTGAAATTTCAATAAGTGATATTTATACACATACAGAAAAGTTATCTGCGGTATATATGGAATTCCCTCAAGGAAAATACTAGCAGTAGTAGTAAGATCCGTGACACGTCAAGCTGGGACAGGTTTCGATTCTTCGAAGCACACTCGCTCGGACTCAAACAAATTCAGTGTCACGGCTAGTATTGTCCTCAACTACTCAGCACGATCAAACGTTGACGGAAATAGATCGGGGACAGCTGTTGGGCTTCCAAGCAACTCGAGAAGAAATATTCGTTGACTCATCCTCGTCCCCTCCCTCGCTACCTAGCTAGTGCGACCCAAATCGCTGCCCAAAAAGGTGAGATCCGAAATCTATTTTGGTTTGCACACAACAACAGGATAAGTGACGCCGCGTACTACGATAGGAGGAGCAGACACGTTAGTCGGATGCTTGTACATTTCGCCACACCACCGTCTCTGCCCGTGATGCTCGTGACAAAGCTCGCACGTTTAGAGTTACCGTGTACACGGATGGCAGCCTAAATGTGGAATCCTACAAATAGAAAGTTGATGCTGTACGCTCTCACATTTTCCGCCTCTGTTGGTAGCTATGATCATGCTATTCTAACATGTATATCAGCAGATTAACTAAGATTTTCTTGGTTGATTTTATTGCCATTAAGATATATACTTACACTTATGCTTAATTTATTACAGCATAAGAGCATCTCCACTCACGATCGTCTGTTTCTTGCCGCGTCCCCCAAACGAGGCCCCTCTCTCCATGTTTGAGCGGGGCAACGGTGGGGGAGAGGCTGGATGTGAGCAGCGACAATGCGGTGGGAAATGAGAGCAGTGGCGATGTGGTGGGGAAGAGACGAGCGGTGGGGAATACGGTGCAATTCGACTGGACCAGTTGCTAAAACCACCTCCCAAAACAGCCTAATCCGGATCTAGGGAGTGACTTGCCGAGTATTCCATAGTTAGGGGGCAATTTGTTCCAATTAATAGTTAGGGAGTTTAGTATCTCAAAAACAATACATAGTGGGTTATGTGGACTTCTTTCTTACCGCACACATTCCCACACACACAAGAAGATAACAACCAAACAGTGGCCGGCTGGCCGCCTTTGGTTGATGCTACCTTTCACTACCTTTCGGTTGCTGACGCTAGGGGACCATACGACAGCTGGACTCTCAATGAAAAGAAAAATATAGTACATAATTCTGACAGGTATATAGTATAGGGGAATATGTGCAACTGGGTACAAAAATGTTTTCTTATATTTGTTTCATGATTTTTGTGTCAATCGTTAGTTGCAACTGAAATTGAATCACCTCTGACCGAGAAATAAGTTAGTCCGCGTTTGATAATGAATTAACCAATGTTTTGCAAACGGTTGCCGTCTCGCTCCTATTGTTTTCGTTGTCCATGCCTCCATGGTAATTTCTCCAATCCATAATAATTGTCAGTGAGTTAGTATAAATTGACTAAAATAATATGAACTTTTTTTGAAATATAAAATAATATGAACTCACCTCAAAGTATCTGCCCCGAGTATCCTTGCAACCGAAGTAACTGGGCTTGCTCCGTTGCAGGAGATAGTACAAGTGCAGCTCGCTGGCGACTCCCCAGTCCTGAATCCTGACCCAAGCAAAGCAACGGAGAATCCGAAAGCATTCCAACGTCTCGCCAAAAAAAATGACACCAAGGTGGGGTCACACTCGCTATTTTTTCCATTTATAAAAACCCTTGCTTGACAGGACTGATCGAACGAAACGATGTGTTCTTTCTTCTGACCCATTCTTCTCCGACGACCCCGAAGTAGAAGTGCCGTTGCTAGCGTCTGGTCGGTCCACGTGACCATGTCCTGATATAGATGTGCTTCTTACCCGGTGAACCAACGAACAACGGAACAAGACTGTTGATATTCCTTTTTTTCTCATTCCCTTGTAGCGAGGGATGTAAGGTTCGGTTGGAGATGGTGACACTTGACCGTGCTGCTCAAGTTGCTTATATACGCATACATTAGGTACAGCTTGGAGATATTCTATTTACTACTACCACTATCCATAAAACGATGCCTTAGATTGAAAAAAAAAGATATACATAGATAATATTTAGTATATATATATTCAAAATTTAGAAATCTAAGACATTCTTTTATGGACGAAGAATTATTACTAATATAACCCGAGAAATTGTTTTCACACATGAGCTCCAGTGATCGCTCTATATTAATAGATTTCAAAATATATTAATAAGTTCTAAAAGAATTGAAAACAATTCTGGAATTTGTAATGATATATCTTACAAACTTGCAAATCACAAGGAAATATTCTTCTTATTATGGTCTACACAAAAATGACAAAATATGATTTTTTTTTTAGATTTCAAAATGTGATAACCAGATCCACAATTTTGTTATTTCTTTAGATTTCAAAGTATGATAACCAGATCCACACATTATTTCCACCTGATAATTTACACGTTTATGCATTACCTTACTGGCTACATCCTATTTTTTCAGATTTTTTAAAAGTAAGAATTATAATTTTCTATATGTTTTAAAAAGCAGGACCATTAGTGCCAATGTGCACCAAATCTCCACTCACTACAACCGGACTTTATAATTAAGTGTTGAATTTAAGTCCCCGTATATATTGCAGACAATACAGTGTGCGCCGTGCGCGGGCACGCATGTCAGGTAGCATGGGCACGGAAATTTCACGAAAGTGCAATCACGCACAATACGTAGCCAGTTGGAGACGTGGGATGAAAAGACACGAGTCGTCAGATGGTCGGTTGAAAACGAGTGGCCGTCCACGTGCAGCATGGCATGCACGGCTGACCTGATGACTTCCGTAAACTTCGGTAGAAGCATGCAAATATGCAGTGCAATGCCAAGTGTGCGAGTAACTTCGTCGTGCCTCAAACAGCTTCGTCGTGCAGACCGGAAAAGCCGAGGTACCGATGAGCGATCATCTGGGCCGATTTCAACTATGTACAGACCTTGACTAGTTCTGCATCCTTTCTTGAACTGTTGTGCCGTTCAATCTATACACAGCCGTCAATACTGAACTTACAAGTAATAAGAAATTGACGTGAAATTATTATGTAGATCGCCAAGGAAATTATCTGTTCGAAAACTGAATGAAATTTAAAGATTTTTTTTGTTAAATTTAGATAATTCTAGTGGGTACCGAAATATTTGCAATCGATAGATTCAAAACTAATTATTGACTAAGTTTATATTACGTCAAAATTAGGTGAACATTAATTGGAAGAGCCGAAAGAAATTTTAAAATTTTAGGCTAGTTTTAGGCTAAGTTTATATTGAGTCAAAATTGGGTGAACATTGACAGATCCGAAAGAAGTTTTAAAATTTCGGTGAGGTTTGAAAATTTTCCGTTGCCGACCTTTCTGCATGTGCCCAATCAAATTTGTCCATTTGCATTGGCTACAAATTGCCACTTTGGTTAGTGACATGGGGTTGACCATATACTGGATTTTAAAATATTACGTTTAAAATTTAGTTTGGTTTTTCAAATATTGACCATTTTGCCCATGTAGTGATCGTTGGTAAATGCTGTTAGACTTGAATATATATGCTAGTCATATTTATTATGATTTTTTATGATATGCTAAATAAAGGGAAATGTTGTTGACATCCTATTTCTTGCATCCATAATTATATGCATTTTTCAAGTTTCATACTACAATATGTTAAAAATATTTGTGGCATATAATTGACAATACAATATATTCAAAATGGTAGAACAAATACAAAAATATTCCATCCAAGTCACTTATTTCCGAATGGGTACATAATTTGGCAATGCTAACACATAGTAAAACTAACTGATGAAGGGTGAAATCATATTTTCAGTAGCCACCTGACGGCTAACTAGTGGACACCTGACAGCAGTGCAAAATTCAGTGTTATGTTTAAAACTGTGAAACTATAATACTTATTCCAATTCATAATGAGTGTCGGAAATTTATTACACTACTTCTATCCATAAATAAACGTCTAAAATTTATCTGAATCTAGTTATATCTATACGATATTTAGTGTATAGATAGATCAGATTTAGTCCGACCTCGAACATCTACTTACGGATGGAGGGAGTACTAAGTTTGCCACACTTCTTGTGAATCGAGGGAGTAGCTGATGTTTCGACATAAGAGCAAATTATCAGTTGTATATATGGAAATTCCTCAAGAAAAATACTAGCAGTAGTAGTAAGATCCGTGACATGTCAAGGTACTGGTTAGGACAGAAAGCTTCCAAGCTTGTTTCATCCGTCAGCGGTTTAAATCTATATAAAAAAAATCAGTGTCACGGCTGGTACTCAACTACTACTCTCCGCACGATGCATCGTTGACAGAAACAGATGGCGGGCAGCTGTTGGGCTTCCAAGCAACTCGAGAAGAAATATGAGTTGACTCATCATCGTTTTAGCACAGAAAAATACTCTTGCACTAATTTCCATTTGATAGTGCCTATAGTTTTTTAGCACGGAAATTAGTGCAAGAGTATTTTTTACACAAGACTCTCTGGCTGAACGATTTGAGATCGGAGTAAAATTAGGGAATCGATAACTTCCTAACTTACTGTAACAAATCCCATAAATCTCTATGGTTGACTCACCATATATGTGCAGCCAAGTTTAATTAAGGAAAGAAAAACATTACTTCCTAAATCTAAGTAATCATTGGGGTCATGCCTTAGGAATCTCAATTAATTGTTTCCTATTTTGTATGGATTTTTTTCATGCATGTCGTGTGAGAGTTGACCGGTGAAGAGGGTAATTGAAAAAAGCCAAACTAGAGCCCTTATATTCTGAAACATATGTCAAAAATCTATTTTTTCTATAGAAAGGAACGGAGGAAGTATGTAATTAGCACCGTTGGATTCATATTGAAAAATACTTTCTAATGATGTTAATTTCATACAAACAATTTTTATATATTTGAAGTAATTATTGATCAAACAAAAAACACGTAAAAAAAGAACGCTTTATTCCTTGAAACGGAGGTAGTATATAACCTTCCTATCTATTAGGTTGTAGCCCTTATAATCTTCCATTTCGGAAAATAAAATTTTACAATACCGATCGAGTCATTACACGTAAATAGCAAATAGGTCGCCCAGCAGCCCAACCGTCCAAGTCCGGCCACAAAGGAGTAGAGGATTGATTCAGAATGTATGGACTCGACACGGTCAATCAGGTACGCTTACTTGCCTTGTTGTTTCTGTCGAACTTTCTGACCGGGGCTTTGCGCTACCAGCACAACTTCCCTATCTTTATCCGCAAAAAAAAATAACTTCCTTACCTTTATCATCTCTAGTAGTAGCACTGCGCTTATCCTGCTCGATCACTGCCAACATAGTAATTCGACTCCTGCCATCACGAAACCAGACAGTATATTAATAAAGAAAGTTTAGAGCTAGATTTCCTTTTATTTGAAGGCGGAGGGAGTACGATCGAAGCGTGTACGTCAACCACCGGAATGGAAGCTCACAGTCACAGGGACGGGCGCCTCTCCCAGTTAATGCGTGGGCGTAGTACGTAGTACGTGCATGGTTCCCTTCCCGACCATTCCGTGCCCGCCGCCGTCCACTCCACCTCCGGTGGCGCCACACCAACAGTCACCACTCCGTGCGTGATTAACGATCGATCCACCTGCACCTAAGTAAGTAAATTAACCAGGTGTTACGTAGGCAACTTGGCATTAACAGACTGCAGGTACAACCGTACACAGCTTCTTACAGAAACAGTCTCGATCCATCTCTGCATTAACTGCCCAGCCGTAGGTAGGTTCTCGTACAACTTTGTGGCCATGTCGACGGTAACAATGTTTTGTTGAACCCAGATGCTAAAAAGCGCTCGGATGCTATTTGACAAAACGAGCACTCGCTCGCGGGCCGTCGGATGCGCGTGATCAAGCTCGCTGCGCTACCCTCTCCGTTCCGACAGCGGCGGTCCAGATGTGGCCCACATGCCCTTGTCTCTCTCAATCTCCGGGGTTCCTCGAGGCCATTCCAGTGCGATAGCCGCCACGGTCGCCCTCTCCGCCGCGGTGGATCTCCGCGCAGAATCGCCGCCATTCCCGCCCTAATCATCGGCAAGGCGGCAGATCGGGGTGTATACCGATGGCTGTACGCCTGCCACCGCGCATCGGTCCTGGCCTCAGCAAAAACAGGGACTGCGCCAACAGGTCTCCGGCCGCCGCCGCTCGCTGGGATGTCGGCCAGCCAGCCGCGCAGGGAGCTCCTCACGAGCCCTTCTCTGCCGCCGCCAGAGTCCAGACCAGCACAGATCGAGGCCGATGAAGCCGAAGCTCGACCCCTCCATCCCGCTCATCCTGAGTTCCCATGTCCGTCTTCGGTGGGAGGGGGCCTCCAGGTTGGTCGACCCCGCCGAGGCGCAGATCGGTATCCCATGGTTCCGCCTCGCCCCCTTCGTCGACGCGCCGGCGTGCTTTGTGGCTGGCCAATGTGGTCTCTGTCCCCAGAGAGATTTTATCGCTGAAGAACCTACGGCAGGTGCTCTCCTACAAGGTACTGTCGACCTGTTCCTGCTCACAATCTCAGTGGTTGGTTGACCTGTGTATGCTCGTACCTTGGAAGCAATCCTAGTCAACTCACATGGACGATTTCTTGATGTCCTGCTATCAGGTATGTCCCCGACAGAGGCCGCCATGAAGTTCCTGGCTCAGTTTCTCCCTATCAGGACCAACTCGGAGGAGACTGTGGATGCTCTACTCACGGAGAATAAGAAGCATTTTGGGACCCTCTCCTAAGCTGGCAAGTTTTATTCCTACTTCATTTACCGACTGCACCCAGTTTGATTTCTGCTTGGTGGTTACAGTTTTATCCCAGTTTTATTTATCAGTGACCATAGGCGAACACTGATTTATGTCATGTTGCACTCCAGGTCATGCACTCATGCTCACTTTGCTATTTGATCTTCATCCAGACGTCGTGCTTTATGCAGCAGAGTAGAGCCCGACAGAAAGGCGTATGGTGCGCAGCTAAACGACTACCATTTCAGTTAAACGCTGCCTCCATGGAGGAGCAGCCTCCTTCACTGGCTCACTGCGGGACCGCGGTTGTCTACGCGCAGAGGCGGTGGTTGGCAAGTGGTCTTCCTGGCTGACGAAAAAAGTAGAGGGTGTGTGTCTTGGGAGCAGGAGCCTCTCTGCTTGTTCCACCTAGGCTCCAGCCTCCGATGCTTCACCTTCACCTATATCAAATTTCTGGTATAACACTCGATCTCTTGTTTAATTAGTATGACCGTATGTGAAGCTGTATGTAGGTTAAATGAATTGTTCTGGTTTGTTAAAGCCTACTTGTTGCGTTTGCTAAAACCTGTAAGCAACGGTAATATTGATTTATTGTGATACGGTTTTTTCACTACTGGGATTGTCATATGTGGAAATCACACCGCCGTTAACTCTCTTTACTAGAGTTGCTACTCACTTCAGTTAAGTTGATTATATCTGGTAATTAAATTGCTCATACTCTTAAGTAAGTTGTGTACTGTCTATTTTTATCAAGTTTTGTTTTGCTGCAATATCCATGTTATCTTTCACTTTAGTAGAGTTGCTAGGAATTTATGTTAAGTTGGTTATCTCCGGTAATTAAGTTGCTCATACCCTCAAATAAGTTGTTTACTGCTCATTTTTATCAAGCGTCGAGCTTCCCGAACCCCCCACCAAGCTGCCCACTTCACAAGCATCATACCTTCCTCTTGGGGTTCCCAACGGACGTGTACATCTACGCGCATCATGGACCATAGAGTCCTTGTATCTTACGCTTCCGCTATAAACTTATGTTTGTTCGTGATCAGTTCGTTGATCCCTAGATCAACTATTTGTGTAATATGGATCATGTGATTCCAAATTGTAAGACTTTATGGTTTGTAATGAATGATGACTGTGATATTAACTATTATGTCTCGCAACAACAATATTCCTGGGATGCGAGGTATGACATAATAGGCATCCGGACTTAAAAATCCGGTGTTGACAAATCCCAGCGCCTCATTTCCCCCCGGCGCGAAATCCAGCGCCGCCGACTCCGCCCGCCCTGTGCGCGCCGCGCGTCGTAGATCCGCGTCGCCCGCACCTCCTCTGCAGCGCGGACGCTCGCCGCGTGTCGCTCGCGCCGCCGCCGATGAGTGCAGCAGGCGCTCCTTCTACGCCCCCGCGCCGCCGTCGCGTTCTCCTCCGCGCAGGCGTCGACATGTCGTCGTCCTCCTCCTCGAGCTTGCTAGCAACATGGCGCGCCCATGGTGCTCGCCCATTTGCTCGCAAGGTATGCCGCTGCCTCTATTACTCGCCAATTAGCTACAATAGTTAGTTCATAGTGAAGTAATTTCATACATATGTTGTAGAGTTCATCATACGATTCATCGGATGACGAGTTCGACCAAGAAGAAGAGGA
The DNA here is from genome assembly GCA_030979885.1 of Lolium multiflorum. Taxonomy (NCBI): domain Eukaryota; kingdom Viridiplantae; phylum Streptophyta; class Magnoliopsida; order Poales; family Poaceae; genus Lolium; species Lolium multiflorum. The sequence goes on along the minus strand of CM061752.1, from coordinate 54,143,012 downwards.
GAACATATCGATACTATTAGCATACCGCGCCGTTAAGAGGCCAAAATTTGGTGGATCGGTGTTCGGTAGACAGAAGTTGTGGAGAGAAAGGATTGAAGGGCATGAGAAGTTGATGCGGTCGTATTTCAATGAGAATCCGATTTTCCCGAAAGCTATTTTCGGCGGCGTTTCCGGATGAGTCTCAACTTGTTCAAGCACATTGCAACGGAGGTCACCAAATATGATCGCTTCTTTGAGCAAAGGAGGAATGCCGCCGAAGAACTTGGTCATAGCACATACCAAAAGGTGACCGCCGCCTTGCGTATGTTGGCATGGTATACCGGCGGATCTTATTGATGATCATTTGGCCATGGGAGAGAGCACTTCTATCTTGTGTGTGAAGCGCTTTGTCGTTGCAATTGTCAATGTCTTTGGATCCACATACTTGAGAGCCCCCAATGCTCAAGACACGGCAAGGCTTTTGGAGATCAACGCCAACCGGGGGTTTCCCGGTATGCTTGGTTCCATTGATTGTATGCATTGGAGTTGGAAGAATTGTCCAGCGGCATGGCATGGACAATTCAAAGGCTACAAGAAGGATGCCACCATAGTACTTGAAGCGGTGGCCGACCAAGAGACTTGGATATGGCATGCTTTCTTTGGAATGCCCGGATCTTGCAATGATATCAATGTTCTTCAACGGTCACCACTAATGACAAGACTTGCAATGCGGGAAGGTCCATTGGTGGAGTTTGAAGCAAATGGCCACACGTACAACTATGGCTACTTCCTCGCCGACGACATATATCCAAGGTGGCAAACATTTGTGAAGCCAATTATTCAACCAAGAGGTAAGAAGCAAACCCAATTCCACAATGCACAAGCGACGGCTAGGAAAGATGTAGAGAGAGCCTTTGTGATTTTGCAAGCCCAATTTGCCATTGTTAGAGGACCGGCTAGATTTTGGGACCAAGAATGCCTTTGGTATATCATGACCGCGTGTGTAATCATGCACAACATGATTATATAGAGGATGATCGCGGAAAAGATGTGGATCATACCCACTACGACTTGATGGGGGTTCCCGTGCAAGTGAGGAGGTCCGCACATAGGATTGCCCGGTTCATTGCCTCATACCATGTCATTCGGTGCAACGACACACATGATGAGCTTCAAAAAGATCTCATGGAAGAATGGTGGAATTGGAATGGACAACAATAGTTGCATACTTGTTGTATTTGTTTGAAAAATATGTGTTGTATTGTCTCAAAACTATGTTGTATTGTTGTATGTTGGACGTGTTGCATTTGGTGTGAAGTATTGTTGTGAACAATGTATTGTATTTGGATGGTACATTTTATTTGTGAATTTTTATATAATTGTTTGATCTTGTTGGATGCATACTTGTGTGTGTTTGTTGTTTGCGCCGCGCCCGCGCGCTGCAAAATGGCGCGTCCGGCGGAGGGGCTATTTTACCGCGCCAACGCGCGCTGCAAAATGGCGCACCCGGCGGGGGAGAAATCGCTCCGGCGCGCGGCAACAGTTTACAACACGGCCGCAGCGTCGTATACCGCGCCAACTTATAGCGCGCCTGTTGGAGATGCTCTAACGCGCACTTTCCCGCACACTCAAGCAGAGAACACAACCAAAGAGTGGTCATCTTTGGTAGATGCTTTGGTTCACTACCTTTCTGTCGCTGACGCCAGGGGCTCGTGCGACAGTTTTTTTTTTAGAACACAGTACAACGCAGACGCTCACAAACACGCACGTACAAACACCCCTATGAACGCACGCACGTACACCCTACCCCTATGAGCACCTTCGAGGGACTGAGCCGGCATATCTTGAGGTTGACGAAATCACCACTGGCACCTCGCTGTTGACGGGCACGTCACCTACCACTGAAAGCATAGCGCCGGTTAAATTCTGGAATAAATCCAGGTAAATGCAAACACCCATGCCGAGTCTGAGATTTGAACCTGGGTGGACTGGTTCCACCACAATGGACCTAACCACTTGCGCTCGTGCGGCAGCTTGAGTCTCAAAGAAAAAGGAAAACTATAGCACGAAATTTTGATTGGCATATCGTATAGGGGAATATGTTGCACCTAGAAACAAAAATCGTTTGTTAGATTTGTTTTATGATTTGTGTCAATTATTAGTTATAACTAAAATTTAATGACATCTGAATGAGTAATAAGTTAGTTCTCGTTTAATTTGCGAATTAACCAAATCTTTACACATGATCTGCAAACGGATGCCGTCTCGCTCCTATTGTTTTCGTTCTCCTGGGTAATTTCTCTAATCCATAATAATTGCCAGTGAGTAGTATAACTTGACTAAAATAATACAAACTCACACCTCAAAGTATCTGCCCCGAGTATCCTTGCAACCAAAGTATCTGCGCTTGCTCCGTGCAACGATATAAGATAGTCATAGTGGAGAGTAACATGAGTAGTCTAATAGTACAAGTGCAGCTGGCGACTCCCCAGTCCTGACCCAAGCAAAGCAACGGAGAATCTGAAAGCATTCCAACGTCTCGCCAAAAAAATGACACCAAGGTGGGGTCACACTCGCTGTTTTTTCCATTTATAAAAACCCTTGCTTGACAGGACTGATCGAACGAAACGGTGTGTTCTTTCTTCTGACCCATTCTCCGGCGACCCCGAAGTAGAAGTGCCGTTGCTAGCGTCTGGTCGGTCCACGTGACCATGTCCTGATATAGATGTGCTTCTTACCCGGTGAACCAACGAACAACGGAACAAGACTGATGAGATTCCTTTTTTTCTCATTCCCTTGTAGCGAGGGATGTAAGGTTCGGTTGGAGATGGTGACAGTTGACCGTGCTGCTCAAGTTGCCTTACATTTAGGTGGCTTGGAGATATTCTATTTACTACTACCACTATCCATAAAACGATGCCTTAGATTTAAAAAATATAGATATACATAGATATTATTTAGTATATATATTCAAATTATAAAATCTAAGACATTCTTTTATGGACGAAGAATTATTACTAATATAACCCGAGAAATTGTTTTCACACATGAGCTCCAGTGATCGCTCTATATTAATAGATTTCAAAATATATTAATAAGTTCTAAAAGAATTGAAAATGATTCTGGACTTTGTAAGGATATATCTTACAAGCTTGCAGAATCAAAAGGAATATTCTTCTTATTATGGTCTTCACAAAAATGACAAAAAATGTTTTTTTTAGATTTCAAAATGTGATAACCAGATCCACAATTTTGTTATTTCTTTAGATTTCAAAGTATGATAACTAGATCCACACATTATTTCCGCCTGATAATCTGGCTACATCTTATTTTTCAGTTTTTTTAAAGTAAGAATAATAATTTTCTTTGTGTTTTAAAAAGCAGGACCATTAGTGCCAATGTGCACCAAATCTCCACTCACTACAACCGGACTTTATAATTAAGTGTTCAATTTAAGTCCCCGTATATATTGCAGACAAAACATTATGCGCCGTGCGCGGGCACGCATGGCGGGTAGCATGGGCACGGAAATTTCACGAAAGTGCAATCACGCACAATACGTACAACCGCAAAACAGTAGGTAGCCAGTTGGAGACGTGGGATGAAAAGACACGAGTCGTCAGATGGTCGGTTGAAAACGAGTGGCCGTCCACGTGCAGCATGGCATGCACGGCTGACCTGATGACTTCCGTAAACTTCGGTAGAAGCATGCAAATATGCAGTGCAATGCCAAGTGTGCGAGTAACTTCGTCGTGCCTCAAGCAGCTTCGTCGTGCTGACCGGAAAAGCCGAGGTACAGATGACTGATCATCTGGGCCGATTTCAACTATGTAGAGATCTTGACTAGTTCTGCATCCTTTCTTGAACTGTTGTGCCGTTCAATTTATACACAGCCGTCAATACTGAACTTATAAGTAAAAAGAAATTGACGTGAAATTTTTATGTAGATCGCTAAGGAAATTATCTGTTTGAAAACTGAATGAAATTTAAAGATCTTTTCGTTGAATTTAGATAATTCTGGTGGGTACCGAAATATTTGCAATGGATAGATTCAAAACTATTTTTTGACTAAGTTCAGATTACGTCAAAATTAGGTGAACATTAATTGGCAGAGCCGAAAGAAGTTTTAAAATTTTAGGCTAGTTTTAGGCTAAGTTTATGTTGAGTCAAAATTGGGTGAACACTGACAGATCCGAAAAAAGTTTTAAAATTTCTGTGAGTTTTGAAAATTTTCCATTGCCGACATTTCTGCATGTGCCCAATCAAATTTGTCCATTTGCATTGGGTACAAATTGCCACTTTGGCTAGTGACAGGGCATTGACCATATAGTGGATTTTAAACTATTACATTTAAAAATTAGTTTGGTTTTTCCAATATTGACCATTTTGCCCATGTAGTGATCACTGGTAAATGCTGTTAGACTTGAATATATATACTAGTCATATTTATTATGATATGCTAAATAAAGGGAAATGTTGTTGACATTCTATTTCTTGCATCCGTAATTATATGCATTTTTCAAGTTTCATACTACAACATGTTACAAATATTTGTGGCATACAATTGACAATACAATATATTCAAAATGGTAGAACAAAAAAAAACTCCATCCAAGTCACTTATTTTTCCGGGCGGGTACATAATTTGGCAATGCTAACACAGAGTAAAACTAACTGATTAAGGGCAATATCATATTTTCATAGCCACCTGACAGCTAACTAATGGACACCTGACAGAGGTGACAGGCCTGCACCCAGTGCAAAATTCAGTGTTATGTTTAAAACTGCGAAACTATAATACTTATTCCAATTCATAATGAGTGTCGGAAATTTATTATAACATTTACACTACCTCTATCCATAAATAAACGTCTAAAATTTATCTAAACTGGTTATATCTATACGATATTTAGTGTATAGATAGATCCAGATTTGGACTGACCTCGGACATCTATTTACGGATGGAGGGAGTACTATGTTTCCCACACTTCTTGTGAATCGAGGGAGTAAGTGATGTTTAGACATAAGAGCAAATTATCGGTTGTATACATGGAAATTCCTCAAGAAAAATACTAGCAGTAGTAGTAAGATCCGTGACATGTCAAGGTACTGGCTGGGACAGAAAGCTTCCAAGCTTGTTTCATCCGTCAGCGGTTTAAATCTATATAAAAAAAATCAGTGTCACGGCTGGTACTCAACTACTACTCCGCACGATGCATCGTTGACAGAAACAGATGGAGGGCAGCTGTTGGGCTTCCAAGCAACTCGAGAAGAAATATGAGTTGACTCATCATCGTCCCTAACGCCGTGTACGATAGGAGGGGCAGACACGTTAGTTGGATTGGCTCGCAGATTTCGCTACACCACCGTATAGTATGCCCGTGATGCCCGTGAGTTTAGAGTTACCCGGCCGGTGCTGCGGCTACAGGTTCGTTCTGACTGCTTTCTTCAGATAGCGACATGGTTCGTTCTAGTTCGAAACCAGGAGTGATGGATGGTCACCTAAATGTGGAATCCTACATATAGAAAGTTGATGCCGTACGCTCTCGCATTTTTGTCCCCAGTTGCTAGCTATGATCGTGCTATTCTAACATGTATATCAGCAGGTTAACTAAGATTTAGATGTATACTTATGCTTAATTTATTACAAAACAAGTGCCTAGTAACGGCATATATATATCATCCGAGAGCAAACTGAAAGTTGGTTCAGTTAAGTCGCATACCGGAAGTGAGCCATCAGCCGGTCATAGCTCGATATGTTAGGTCATTACTCATTAGTATCCAATTTAGAAGTGAGTTTGATTACCACAAAAACAATATTAGTAAGCATTAGCATGTTTAAAATAATATATATGTAGGTATTTTATTTGTATAGTTCAAAATAATACATATTGTTTCCTGAAGTAGAAGTACCTTAAAATGGGTATAAGTACGTATGTATTTTATTTTGGATTTTTAAAACTCTAAAAATATGTTTTTGAATTTGCTTCAAAAAACGAGAGGAGTGGTGGTCATGTGTGGCAAAGGCACTTTCTGAAAATCTGTGCCCTACAGCCTCAAGCTATCATACTAGATGGGCCGTGATGCATTTGTAGACTATATAACCTTCCTACTATCTCCATTTCAAGGAACAAGGCGTCCTCGTTTTACGAGCTTTTTGTTTGACCAAGAATTAGTTTAAATAGATTAAGATTGTTTGTATGAAATTAATATCATTAAAATGTACGTTTCAATACGAATCCAACGATGCTATATACATATAATATAATTAAGATTTTGTTGCTCAATTTTTATGGTCAAAGTATCTACTAGGTTGTAGCCCTTACAATCTTCCATTTCGGAAATAAAATTTTGCAATGCCGATCGAGTCATTACACGTAAATAGGTGCGAGGTGATCGTTAAGTGGTACTATGCTACCACCTTCCGTGTGGGGATGCGCAAAAGTTTTACACGCGCGGTGTCGTGGGCGTTTACTATTGAGGACATGCATAAGCACGAGCACGTGACGTGCGTCAACAAATGCCACTATATTCCGCACGCACGACGCACGAACGAATCCCAGTGTGTGCTACGGTAATATACTAATCGGCAGCTCGATCCGCGCACGTAGACAAGAAGAGTGTATACAGTATGCCCCCGTCTGAGCCAACTCTCCCCCGTAGGTACGTATGAAATACAACGTATAGGAGTATTAAAATACTGTCTGTTTCCGGGACGGCAGGAGTCGAATTACTATGTTGGCAGTGATTGATCAGGATACGCGCAGTGGTACTACTAGAGATGATGAAGCTAAGGAAGTTATGTTTTTTGCGGGTAACGAAGGTACCCGGTCATACGCTGGTGCTCGTCTCGTAATCACAGTCGTGTACCTTTGGCTCTTTGGCAATTTTGGTTTCTGAATCTTAATTTGGACGTGAGAGTGGTGTGGATACGGAGAGGATGCAGTGGTGTAACGTGGTACGAGCGGAGAGCGTACGACGGCCACGGCCACGACCGGAATTGAATTGAGGCCGGTTGGTGGCGATCGCTCGCAGTCACAGGGACGGGCGCCTCCCAGTTAATGCGTGGGCGTAGTACGTACGTGCATGGTTCCCGACCATTCCGTGCGCGCCGCCGTCCACTCCACTCCACTGGTGGCGCCACCCGCGACGTCGGCCACGGCCACGGCCGGCCCCGATCGCGCACGCCACGGACGGACGGTGTGTTAGATTCAATTTCAACAGTCACCACCACCCCGTCGATCGATCGAGCTGCACCTGCTGCCTCGCACGGCCAATGTTTTCAGTATCTAGATATTAGGTGGTATTGTTTTTCCGTTAACAATGTTCTATCATAAGATCATATCGTAGTATCACAATAGTAAGATTTTTTTCAAAATATAATTAAATTAGTATTAAATAAAATGGTTACCTAGCATATATTTTTTTAGAAAAACATCGCAGTGTCATATTATTCTCGACAACACAAGAGAGATGGAGAGGTGGAAAATACTATGTTTAGTCCACAACAAAGAACAAGTAAAACAATTACGTGCTTATAAGGTCAACTAATGTCATTATGTTAACTAATTCTTTGATAAGTTTTAACTGATGCATGGTATTGCTTGTCGTATAAGTATCGGGATACTACCAATTTAAGGTATGGTATCCCGCCCTGACAATGATACCACCAGATTGTAATACATACCGCGATACGTATCGTTTCTGTCTGGTAAAATCCTTGTATCGTGAGATACTAGAATCTGTATCAGGATATTGACAACCATGTCCACGCCTCCCGGTTTATGTGTTGTTTGTTCAAATAGAAAACTAACTAGCTCCATTTCCGTTTATAGGACTTACGAATATCAATTTAATTAACATAATATAAATTGTACCGTTAAAAATAGAACATCTAAGCATTCCACGCGGCTGAGCGTGCAGGCATAGTCTCGTTGTGGTGGAGCTACATGCATCGTGAAGGTTTGCCACGCATATAGCACCGTTAGACTTGACTAATGAGCATGCAAGCACGAGTTTCGCCAGAAAAACACACACACAAGCACGGGCACGAGCAAGTGACGTGCATCGAAAAATGCCATTATATATATTCCGCACGACGCACGCACGTAGGAATCCCGGTGTTTGTTACAGTAATCGGCAGCTGGGTCCTGGCATGTACTCCCTCCGTTCTTTTTTAATTGACTCAGATTTAGTATAAGTTTGTACTAAATTCGAGTCAATTAAAAAGGAAGACAGTAGTATTGTACTCCCGAAAGCACGTGCTGGGAATCGCTAGTGTATTCTAATCCGCTGCGAGCCAACTCCGCTGGGAGTAGTACTTGTTGTACGGAGCAGTAGGAGAGAATTGCTTCCGCCTTTTGTGAAACGATTGAGATACTGTATAGCAATTAAAATACACTAGCAAATGATCGGCACGGCGGCACGCCGTGCCAATATGGTGGCTGGCTGAAGAAAGTTGGTGGAATAACATGGATATACCACTTAGATTGTAGTACTTTAAAGTATATTTCTGTATACTTTATACTATTTCTAAAGTATATATATTTCCGTATACTTTGCATTATTTAGAAGTGAATTAGACCAGAAAACATTTTGTATTGTTTTACATAATGTCAAATGTTACAGGGCACTAAAACTGAACATACACATATTCTAGTTCTTAAGGAAGTAACTTGTATGGCTTGAGGAAGTTGAAGGGAGGTTGGTGGACCCGTGATTGCTCTTTTTTTCTTCTAACAAAGACTCGACACAATAACTCTGGACTTCACACTGATCAACTGTTTTTGTTTGCACGTGTACTATAGATATGGTTGGCAATACTACATCAACCAGATATATTAATTCGTTTGGAAGCAACACTCCTGCAATACAAACATATCAAGGTACGTAGGTATCAGGTCTACATTTTCACAGTTTTCCTCTGTACACATGTCTAGTTTCTAACTGTTAACGTTGATAAGATATCACCCAGGGGCAATATATATCAAGACAACACTTCTGCTGCAAGAGAATGACAGCCCTTAAAACAAACATATACTAATATGTTGGCTACACAAATTATGAGCTCGCCGACTTCAGATGTTAAAAGCCTCGATAATAAAGTGGTACAAAAAGAAAGAAACGCGTGCCCAGGGATCCTATCGACAACTAACAATACCACTTTGTAGGTTTTCACCAATATTCTAACAAACAGAAACACGGGATTATAAGTTAGACGATTTTGTTTTTCATGTTCTTCATACTTTAATTAAAGGAATTGCACTGAGGTTTTCTTAAACGTTCACCAGGGGTGAGGATTTCCACCTGAATTTCATTCATTTCAAGTAATCAAGTTTCAGAGACACATGAGGAGAGGTGGTCAAGCCAGCATAGGGCGGCCTCTTTTTGAGTTCGATTGATTCTTAAATCGGCATATCCAAAAGAGGTTGTATTGGCTAGGGTTTGTGCAGCTGAATAAATCTCAAAGTGTTGCATGAGTCCCAAATCTTCCGTACGATCGTGAGAGCGACCGAAGTCCTTACCAATGAGGGCAGGGTAGAGGGTGGCTCCATATATATGTCATTTAACACTGGCAGCTGTGGAGTTAGTCCAGCCTGGTAACAGATCTCTGTTGTGGTAGGGCAGGTGAAGATGAGGTGATTGCGATCCTCGACAATGTTGGCGCATCTGGGGCAGTGTGCTGAGTCGATGATGCTCTTGTGGTGTAGATTAGCCCTGATGTTTAACTTGTCGATGTGGCGAAGCCATCAGAAGATTTTTATCTTGTTTGGGACTCGACGGCTACAGAGCAACTCGGAGTCAGCGTTTGCTGTCATGGGAACTGCACTAAGGTCATGAGTCTGGTGGATCATGCCGTCTTCTATTTCGTTATTTTGTGTTCAGATCAAGGCCATCAACACTCCTGTCCAAGCCTGCTTGTAGGATTGCCTGCCTACATAAACAATAAAATTAATGTAACATGTGCTACCATATAAAATGGCTGAGAAAAGCTGAAGAAGGAGAAAAAACTGGACTGAAAGTGCGGCGCTAGTTGTTTTCATTTAGTGTTCTCAAAAGGAAGCTAGTGTTCCCTTGATCATACGAATAAGGGAAAATAATATCTGTACTCTGAAACTCTAAAACCAGGAACACGTAGACGACATCACAACAGCCCTCTAACGAACATACATTCCCGATTCAATTTTTTCCTACACACCAAGCTGAACATCTTGTTTCCAGTCCAATTCCTATCCTCGTTTTCTAGTAAGTTCAATTCTACTTGGCAGTCGAAATCTCGAGACAATGTAGTGTGCGATGTACGGAAAGCATCAAAAAGAAATCCCTACTATACAAACTAACACCTGAATTATAAATACTAAGTAAATGGTACAGTTCTAGTACTTGGTTTTCATTACCGTATAATTTACTGACATAATGCTAGACCTCCCAATCTAGATCCGTTTTCTCCTACTGCCGAAGGAACACTCTAGGACTGCAACTGGTAGAATGGTAATAGTGTAAGAGTACGTCACCCATAGCTAGCTAAGCAATGAGGAAAAGGCAGATAATGCAACTTACCAGATAATCCAACTTACCGTGTTAATCTCAGATTTCCAGCACCTTTTAGAAGCAGGCAACTTGCCATGTAGCCTCAAGAAAAAACCTATAGAAATTAAAAGGACGCATATAAAAAACAGGAATGAACATCCGAGATAAGCATCGGCTTAGAAATGGTAATGAGAAATAGGCAGAAAACCCAACTTACCATGCTAAGCTCAGATTTCTTGCACATTTTAGAAGCAGACAACTTGCCTTGTAGGCTCAGTAGAAAATTAAAGATGCATACAACAACAACGACAACAACAACAACAACAACAAAAAATGAATACATCTGATATAAATGTCAGCTTGGAAGTGATATAACGCCACCAATTTCTAATCCAAAATTCTTACCATCTATGGTCCAACATTGTCATTCGTATATGTTTTTTAGTCCTTTGGTCATCTGTTGAGAGTTTCTAAGAAATCAGCTTCTTCAAAAACAACCTTCATGCTTGTTTTAGACATTGCACCAACTTCTCTGAGATACTGATGCAAATTTTGCTGTAGGAGGCACCACGAAGAACCCAAACAACACACATCACCGACAATATTGCAATTTTCAGATATATACACTGATACTACTCCCCCTTGTTGTACTTTGTTGTTGCTCCTGGTGTTATGCAAGTGCAGGACACTAATTTACCCCTCCAGTTTGGCGTGTGTCATTGAGCATACATCTATATAAAAATGGGAAAACATAGATCAAGATTACAGAGAGAAAGGAGTAGATAGGCCATTACGCTGGAGGAAACAGAATATTTCGGAGGAGTGTTGGCATGTAACGGGTGAAACCAGGAGCAATGATAGTAAATGGAAACTGAATGAAACTTCAATTGGTAAACACAAATAGTATAATTGCAAAAAAATGTATTAAATTCCATGGTATTAACCAAAACAAAAATCAGTAAAATTTGCAATAATTACATGCCTAAACTTAAGTTCACAGGCTGACTGGAAATTAATATGCAGCGAAACACTTGCATTTCCAATATTAACAGAGAAGGAAGAAAAAATTCTCTTATGAACCGAACATTTCATAATCGATGAACACATCAGGGGATTCAGAAGTGAGACCAATAAGTCCACAAAACCTATAGTTTCATAAGCCGTAGTACGATAGTATCAACTCCACAACGGGCAAATTGCTTAACTCCTTACTCTGCATATGGATGGCCAGTGGCGCTATAAACTTGAATCTTCTTCGCGGGATCAACAGCGCATGGTGCAGGGGCATTGTAGAACTCCTCGAGTGGCCTGCCCGAAGGTTTGAAGAGGTAGGGCAGGCAGAGGCAGCCGTGCTTCGCTGGTACCAGGCATACCAATGCCAGCTGAAGCCTGCACCCTAAGCAGAAATTGGTATCCGGTGGCGAGCACCACCATCTCCATTGCAGGAGTCGCTGTTGTGACAGAGAGCGTCTCGCAATCGAGCACTCACCACTCTGCTCTCGATCAAAAAGAAACATATTATACTCAGAGACCTCAGCCCAAAAGAAACGAATTGCAAGTCAAGAAACATACTGCAATCCAAGCAACATACTGCAATCCAAGCAACGAAATTGAAAGGAAGAAGACATACCTGTAGGACGTGACTCCGCAGCCGAAAATTCAAGCCGCCCTCATTGCCATGATCTTGCTCTCCTCGTTGGAACAAAACCAGGAAACATACACAAAGTAGTAAGATATGCTGCTAGTCCAGAGGAAGGAGACAACATACGGTATCCAATATGTTGTGGCCATCCCTTTTCCTTGCAAAATCTACCTATCATGTATAAAAAAACAAGGTGTTATGCAACCAAAAGATTAGAGAACTTATCGCATTGTATTTCTTATGGCAAGAAAATGAGCCAAGGAAGAAATATACCTTTGCATTTTTATCTCTTCTTGTTCTTCTTGATTTTTTGTGTGCCTGGATCAGCAACAACCAACAGCCTCATAATCCCAACACTCACAGCTGAAAGAAACATGGAACGGAGACGAAAATTTCAGAGCAAACCCTTAATCCTCACCTAGTCGTAGATGATTTTTGACCAAATAAAAACTCTCCTGGAATCATTGGAGTCCTCCCTACTTGGGGGTTCCAGATCTAGACATGGAGGGGCAGGGAGGGAGGGAGAGGCGGAGAAGGAGGACGCGATGAAACATGTAGCAACGCCGGCTTAGTGCCCAATGGTCATGCTCCCACCGTCAACTCTGGAGGCGAAATCCCCTTTTTGAGTACGGATGAATCAGAGCCAGATTTGCAGGAGGGCAAGGAGGTGGGCGGCAGCGGCCATGGAGGCCGGTGGTGGCAGTGGAGCTCGTGGGAGGAGGTCCAATAGGCAGAAGATCTAGGCTAGGGCATGGAGGAAATCAAGGCACAATTTTCTCTTGTCCTGGACGTCGTGGTCGACGCCGCGTCCCACACAGAGAGAGAAAGAGAGGACTCACCTGAGGGAGAGGAGGAAGCACACGCCGAGGTCCTCCTCCGCTACCATACTCCTCGGGAACAAAAATACGCCGAGATCCGTCTTTGCCGCCAGCGACCTGGGAAGGAAGAAGAGGCTGGCTTGTCACGCCCGTGGATGCGTCGGGAGGAAGAGATGGGGGAGGAGGGACAAATCGGTCTGTTGGTTCTGAGCCCGATGCAGAGAGGTGGAGTTTTGGATTGATTGGAGACCGCTTTGACCGCTAAAGCAAGCTACAACCACACGCGGAGATACCTAGAGCAGCCCACACCAAAGCAGCGCGAAGAGAAGCAACGATAACTACACACCTGTTGGCAGCAAATAAGTTTCCTGTCTTCCAAAAAACACTACAGAGCACCAAAACGACCCCAGAAAAGTACCATGGAGAAGCAAAACAGTCTAGATACACACGTGTCACAACTGTGCTAATTCTCAAGGAGTCTCAAAATTAGGAGAAAAAAGATGTTTGTTAAGGTTTAATATAGTAGTTATTAGAAACATAGGAGTACATTTTTCTATAAAGAAAGTTTAGAGCTAGATTTCCTTTTATTTGAAGGCGGAGGGAGTACGATCGAAGCGTGTACGTCAACCACCGGAATGGAAGCTCACAGTCACAGGGACGGGCGCCTCTCCCAGTTAATGCGTGGGCGTAGTACGTAGTACGTGCATGGTTCCCTTCCCGACCATTCCGTGCCCGCCGCCGTCCACTCCACCTCCGGTGGCGCCACACCAACAGTCACCACTCCGTGCGTGATTAACGATCGATCCACCTGCACCTAAGTAAGTAAATTAACCAGGTGTTACGTAGGCAACTTGGCATTAACAGACTGCAGGTACAACCGTACACAGCTTCTTACAGAAACAGTCTCGATCCATCTCTGCATTAACTGCCCAGCCGTAGGTAGGTTCTCGTACAACTGTGTGGCCATGTCGACGGCAATAATGTTTTGTTGAAACGGAGACCACTAATCCGATCTCGTCACGACTCACGACACCCTTCTATGCCTAGGCAACATCTGGGCCAGGCTGGGCCGAAAAAGGATCAAATCTGAAAAGTAGGCCTGAGCCAGGCCGCGTCTAGCAAACCGTCAGGCCTATAAATTAAGCCAAATCCTGGCCCAGCCCAACTCCTGCATGACTCACACATTTTGGAGGCCCGAGTCTGGCCTGGCTCGATAGTCGAGCCAAAATTTATGCGTGACGCGCAATTTCGGTCCGGCCCGACCCAGGATTTTCGAGACGGGCAAACCATGCCCAGCTATAACCCTTCGCAAGGTCGCCACGGAGGTCAGCGCTCTCCGTGTCAAATCCATCTGAATACCGTTGTTAAGCATGCTAATCGTGCCAGATGCCAGAACCATTCCCTGTCGAAATATTGTGTCTATCTCAATAGTGTGCCCTCGTCAGTTGGTCATGAAAGCTGTAAGAAGTGATAAGGAAAAAGGTCTTACGTGATGTACCCATAACAACTGAGTTTGCCTCTCCGTTTTGGCCGACTGCAAATGAACCTAACATTTGTTTTTGTGTAAACAAACCTAATCCGGTGATGTGTTTAGCGTTGCCATGTGTGGATGTTTGTTTCCTATGGATTTAGTTCGATTTGGTATGTGTTTTTTAATCTACGCTTCTCTAGTTCTTTTCATCGGCGATGGATGTTGCTCTCGTTCGTTGGTTATTTGGGATCTTAGCATGACGATTTCTCGATCACCTACTACAGCAAATTTTACTACGATAAACTTTGCTCGACTCCATTGAGGGAGTAGCGAGGACGACGACACGCATTTTGACTCATTCGAGTGCTTGTAGTCGTTGTTCCGTGGTTCAAAGAATTTTTTTGAAATTTTTATTTTTTGAAATTTCCTTGTATTTCTATTAAAGAATAATATGAATATATCGGTGAAATTTTTGCAAATAAAAAGACTAACCTAATCATCACGTTGTAAAAAATGCACCGGAAAGCTCGTGGAATGGGCTACTACTGGCTTCGATCCTAGCCCATAAGGCTAAAACTAAAACTGGAAACGCCAACACAAGTGGAACCAACACTTTGGTCGAGGCCCAACACGAAGCCAGCGGCTGTGATTTTGAATTCTTCACCTATCTTTTTATATTTTATATAGCGAAAACACATCTAATTGTGCTAAAGAGAGGGGTACAAAAGATTTTCCTCCTTGTTGAGTAAGGCAGGTTGCTATCAACCTGACTTGAGGGATACACAAAAAGTTCTAAGTTAACTTTCGAAAAAATGATATTGAGCGAACGTTTGGTTTTAGACATGGAACGAAAGAGTTGTTAGGGCATGAGCAATGGAGGCAGCTGTCCAACTAGGATTGGATAAAACTTTTGACATATGCATGCCATGTTATGGTCCCATTAATATGTCTTTCTCTCAAAAGCTGATTTGGGTTTTCTCTTTCTCTCTCACATTTTCACTTTATGGCTGAAGAGGCTGCCTCCTGATGAAGAGGTTGCTTCCTTATCCGAACCTAATTTGGACCACCCAAAGATTTGTCCATTGACACGCTTTTCCACGTGACTGTTCTGGAAATCAAGCACTCGCTCCATTGTAGTCGTGCACATTGAAGGAGCTAGCGGGACTCAACAAGCTTCCTCAAATTGGCCTCGCTGGTGTGGCCGCTGCCAAACATCACCAAAAACGATGTTATACCTGTTGTAGGCCCCAAATCACCAACGCTCCGCTGATCATCGTTGGGAGAGACTGATGGATTTTTGTTGTTGTTGTTGACAGTGTTGATTTTTTTCGAAATGTAGGACAGTGCCACAGCCTCTGCATGATTGACAGTGTTGATGGGAACCATGATCTTGCGTGTTGATGGGAACCATGATCTTGCTCGGCACCTTTGTTCTTCGTTAAAGTGTCCAGTAGTTTAGCTGTGAAGAAGAATAAAGATGCTTGTTGTCGCAAGGGCAGCCAACCAAATCAAAGTGCAGAAGGGAAGTCGAAAATATTGCCCTTTGCGCTCTTGGGCCGGTACAGAAAGGCATAGGCTCCCAGAGCCCAGACTCCGAATGGAGGCCCACGAAGCAAAATCGGGGGAGAACAGAGTCTCGGAAAAAAAATCTGGTGGCTTTGCCGTTGGCGGTGGCCACCGACGGCGGGGCGTGATTCGGCGGCGGCGTCACGGCCGAGATGGCGCTGTTGGATCGAGTTAACAGCCGCCACCACCACCTGTACTGTGCTGTACCCGTGATCCTAATCAAGCATGTCGCCGTGCTACAGTACAAAACTCCGTGCCCATGCGTGCAGTGTAGGCGCAAGTCTCCGGCTTAATTAATCCGTAATCAACCAGCCCCGCCGTAGACGAGCAGCTTCAGCTAAGCTCTCCAACGGGACGTCGTCGATCCGCTGCGCCATCACAGAGCTGCCACTGCACTGTGGCACGCCGATCAGCGGCAATACTGTTAGAGTATATTTGGTAGTTATAGATTACACGGGATTGTATTAGGATTGTTTCCATATTCTTTCTAGGAGGTTTCTTAGCTTCCAAGTTTTGTACTCTATATATACTCGCCCATGAGGTGCAATACAACAACCAACATATTCCGCCAATCTCTCTCTATCGTTCAACATGGTATCGAGCGGCGATCCTAACCTAGCCGCCGCAAGCTTTCCGCGCCGCCCCCGGGAGGTCGATCTCCATGATCTACTCCGGGGGCCGCGCAATCCGTATGAGGTTCGTCGCCGATCCGTTGATCCGCGCCTCGAGTCTTTTTTCCAATCAGATTGGTTTTCTTCCTCGGGTCGCTCGGCGTTTTTTGGTTTTACCGATCATAGATCGGATTGAGTCGCCCATCGCCGTCGTCCACTGCGCCTCTACTCCAACCTCGGCGTCGCCGCAGCCATCGTCATCAACCGCGCGGCGCGCCGCACGCGTCACACACGGGACGCCTACGTGCGACGCAGCAGGCTGTCTCGCCGCGCGGTCTCCATCGCTGGTCCGTCTTCGTCGTCATCGCCGGGACATCAACGACAACGCCGCATCGACTCGACCGCGTCGTCCTCGCCATGGCGCGTACGGCTGCCGTCGGTCGATCCACCGCGCGCGCGTCTACGCCAAGCACGTCCCGAGCATGCGCGCCCCGATCGAGCATCGGGCTGCCGTTGCGTCGCCTTCGCCGCAGCGCGCCGCCTTTGGTCCATGCTCCGGCCTCGACGCGCCTTCAAAGGCGTGTCGTCGCAGTGGCCTCCGCGCATCGACTCGCGCCTGCGCTCGCCGGCCTCGGGCGAGACGTCGCCGCACGTCTGCCGCCTCGCACCGACGTTCTAGGCTACTATCGCCGCCCCATCGGCGCAGTCGCCGTCGGCGCAAGGTCTCGTCAAGCGCCGGGTTCCTCTCGCCAACAGTACGCCCGCACCTCCACGGGTACCGCATGACCACTCGGTCGCGCCTCGCCGACCACCTCTACGTCTAGGCATCCAGCATGGTCACTCCTGGTCACCGCGGTTTCGCCGCCTTCTCGTCTCCGTCCACCACGACCTGTCGCGGCGTCATCGACAACCGCGGACTGCATCGGCACCTCTCCCGCTTCGCCGCTCTGCGTCTCGCCACCGCTCCGGAGGCCTCCTCTGGGTCCTCGACACTGGCGCATGGTCCATGATGGTCCCTTCCCTCGCACGCCGGTATTGGCACCACCGACGCGTGCCTTCGTCCCGACGCGTCCCGAGCAGCAAGCTCGGGCGGCGCCTCGTCTTCATCGGCATCGACTCTTCTACGACCTCGACCACGTCGCCGACTTCGTCTTTGCGTACTCGGTTCTGCAAAACGGAGTATGCCTTCGTCCCCGACGTGCGCCTGGTTGGCAAAACTAGGGCAGCACCTCGTCTCGACGACTCGGTGCATCGACTTCGGCATCGACAACCTCCACGACGCCTCGACGCGTCTCCGTCACTCTCCTCGCGCACTATGCGCTTGCGGCTTCATGTGCGGCTACCTCGACACCGGCACCCGACCACGACATCGACCACGGCACCCCTCGCGCGGCTCCTCGACCAAGGCTGCAGCACCCGCTCTCGGCTACCTCGACATCGGCATAAAGGGCTACCACCTCGCTGCGCCTCACTGCTTCCTCTACGGTCCAAGCATCCGCGACGCAACTCCGTCCACGACGCTCCCGCGTGATGGGGAGTGTCACCCGTTAGTTCCTACCTTCTTCTCTCGGTCGACCGTCGCGGCTTGTTGTTCGTCGCTACCTCTGTGGGAGTGTTAGAGTATATTTGGTAGTTATAGATTACACGGGATTGTATTAGGATTGTTTCCATATTCTCCCTAGGAGGTTTCTTAGCTTCCAAGTCTTGTACTCTATATATACTCGCCCATGAGGTGCAATACAACATCCAACATATTCCGCCAATCTCTCTCCCTCTATATCGTTCTACAAATACCTGGCACTTCGATCGTCTTCAACTTGTCCCTCTACGTGGACGGACCCCACCGCCGGCGGTGAGAATTTACGGCAATAAAAATACCTTGAAAAAAGTCAGCGATCAGATCCTAGCGCGCATCACGTACGCGCTCGTGCTGGATGGCTGGACCGCGATATTATTCCGTCTAGCCATATCCGCGCTGTTTATTCCATCTCGCCGAAACCTGGGCGCTGCTACAGCTCAAAACAAGCCGATGATGATGGTCCATGGAGGAGGTACGTAGCCACCTCATCGTGGCTGCAACTAGCTCGCACTCTCTCCATCGGGGCAGTGAGCAGTATACGCCAACTCAGGCGTTGTTCAGATTCATCATCTGCGGACAGGTTCACGAGTTATCTCCACAATCATTTAGGGTTTTGGGAAAAAGCTTATCATGTACTAGAAAGTACAACTTACTGAGGAGTAGTGTTAATTAATGCTGTCTACGACTTGTTAAAAGTATGAACAATACTAGTAGAGCAAACTACTACTATGAGAGGGAGAAAACTGAGTCTCAATCCTTAAAAACTGTTAGTGGTGCCCAAAACGGTCAAAACAAAATACTATTCACCAACAGAGTTCCAAGAGGGCCCCCAATCCCTATACTTTTTTGGAATAGAGAAAAAACAAACCCTTGCCTCGCAAGAGATTGTCCTCTCTTTTGGCACCCGAAAAACCGAAAACCCACCATGGGAAAGCCAACTACCGCCTGCTAAAGTTTCCCGCCGACCCTTCCCTCTCACCCTAGACGCCGACCGTTGGCGCCATCGTGGCCATTGACTCCCCCCTGGTGACTCCTCTGCCCATTCCCTCTCCTGCACGGCCGATGGGGAGCCTCCGGCCATCGACACGACCTCGCATATGCCACACGACCGTGTATCGCCGTCGTCCAAACCATCGCCGCTAGACCTGGGGCATCTACGGAGAAGGAGGAGGCCACCGCCCTATCCATGCAAGCCCTCATCGTCCTAGGAACGCCGAAATTGACAGCGCGACATCCCATCTTGGCCCGCAGATCTCCACTAATGTAAGCTTATTGTACTTGCTCTTAGAGCAAGTATAACAGGGTGATGTCAGCTAGTATTTTTCAGCGCTCAAGGAGAGAGAAGGTAAGAACATCTCCAGTCGTGCCCCCAAAGCGGCCCCCAAAGCTTTTTGGGGCGCGCCGGACATTTAACCGGCCCCAGTCGCGCGCTCCAAGGGCTTTTTCTGCCCGGCGCGGCCCAATACGCTGTCCGGCGCCCCGTGGCCATCCCCGCTCCATACGAGATGCTTCGAGCGCGCCGGATAGAGCGCGAAGCGAGGCGGGGAGTGGCGGGCCCGACGCGTCATTGCCACACGAACGACACGCAACCGTCGTCTACCTCGCGACAGAAGTTATTGGCGCGCAGCGAAGGTGTAGTTCCACAGAGGCGCAACGAAACGTCTCGTTGCGCCTAGCTCTCCGTGCCGGCGATAATGCGCTGCACCGCTCCCTCGCCTCCCTCCGGCGTATAAAAAGGGGTGCTCGCGCATTGTCCCTCACACAAATCCTAGCGTCTCAATCCCCAACCCTACCCGGCACCATCTCAGAGTCGAGGGCCGTTCCATGGCTGGTAGAGGTCGAGGTCGTGGCCGCGCCCGCAGAGACCCTGCTGGAGCAGCAACGCATGCACGATCGCCGTCTTCTGCGCCGTCGTCGTCTTCCGAGAGGGAGTGGGAGTTCGAGTTCATCTTCGTCCTCAATAGCGACCCACGACCTCCAAGCCGGCTGCGTGCTCACCTTCTGCTACCAAGACGGTGAGGAGATGAGCATGAAGGTGGTCGACGACACGTCCTGCCGCCGGCACTACCACATCGACAACAACGAAGACGATGATTGAACATGGCGAGTGTTCTTTCTTTGCAGCGAAGATGGCCGCCGGCCAATTGAAGCCACTAGTGTAGGTTTCTATATGTTCTTCATGCGCATCGAAGAACAACAACCGGGCACTCTCGAAGCTAGCTGGATTTTCCAGTTTGGGTGACTAAGAGTGCCTAAGAGTGTTCTTTCTTGGCAGCGAATACAAGAAACCTACGAGGTAACACTAGTTAGGTCTCCTTATTTTGCAATGTTTTAACCATGTTCTAAACTATGTATTAGTTTGTGTAATGTTCCTTCTCTCTATTGAAATGAAAATGCAAAAAAAAAGTTATTTTAATGTCAAAAACAAGTTTGGGGGACGCGTATGGGGTGCCGTGGCTGGGAGCGGTGCGCCCTGATACGTTCAAAACGTATCTACTTTCCCGAACACTTTTGCTATTGTTTTGCCTCTAATTTGTGTATTTTGGATACAACTAACACGGACTAATGCTGTTTTCAGAATTGCTCTCGTGTCTCGTTTTTGTGCGAAACTCAACTTTCAGGAAAATCCCGGAAATAATCGCAATGGGCCTATTTTCATAGAGAACTCACGAGGCCAAAAGGGCAGGGCCCGGCCCCCACCATAGGCCGGCGCGGCGGGGTGCGCGCCGCCCTATGGTGAGGCGCCTCGGCCGCCCCCGACGCTCTCCTTTCCACTACTTAAGGGTTTCGACCTAAACGCCAGGGGTTCGGCCATATTTCAGAAGACGACCAGAACTCCGCCGCCATCGCGAAACTCCATCTCGGGACCGAAACTCCGTTCGGCACTCCGCCGGGACGGGGAATTGGAGGAGATCATCGCCACCACACCACCGACGCCTCTCCATCAACCATCCATGATTCCCCCATCCATGTGTGAGTAATTCCCCGCTATAGGCTGAAGGGGATGGTAGGGATTGGATGAGATTGTTCATGTAATAGTCATAAGATTGTTAGGGCATAGTGCCTAGTATCCGTAGTTGGTACTTTTATGATATTGTTGCAACTTGTTATGCTTAATGCTTGTCACTAGGGCCCGAGTGTCATGATTTCAGATCTGAACATGTTATTGATTCATGAAGATATTCATTGTTTTATGATCTTACAAGTTGTATACACATATTGCTGTCCCGTGGCCCCAAAGTGACAGAAATTGGGACAACCGGAGGGGAAAACGGTGATGTGAGGATCACATGTGTTCACGGAGTGTTAATGCTTTGCTCCGGTACTCTATTAAAAGGAGTACCTTAATTGCCAGTAGTTTCCCTAGAGGCCGGCTGCCACTGGTAGGACAAAAGATGTTGTGCAAGTTTCTCATTGCGAGCACGTACGACTATATACGGAACACATGCCTATGGATTGTTTAGTACTTGGATACCGTTTTATTATTATCTGCAAATGCCCTGCCTTGATTGTTACATGAATTCTCTTATCCATGCAACGCCGTTCATCCATCCCTGTGCCTACATTATTTTAATCTTGCTGTTTACTAAAATCACTACTGCTGTCTTTATTATGCTGCTGCTTATATTTCACTACTCCTGCTATAAATCTGTTACGATAAACTCTTGCGAGCAAGTCTTTTCCAGTGCAGCTGAATTGACAACTCCGCTGTTAAGGCTTACAAATATTCTTTGGCTCCCCTTGTGTCGAATCAATAAATTGCGTTTTACTTCCCCCGAAGACTGTTGCGATCCCCTATACTTGTGGGTCATCACGCCCCAAACGTGGCACGAAGCGGAGGCGTCCCCCAAACGTTCAATCCGACACCGTTTGGGGCACACTTTAAAGGACGCGACCGGAGATGCTCTAAGAGGGTTGTAACTTAAGAATTACTAACTATATCACATGCTCCTAGGTGATTCGTGAGATTAAGAGGTGGGTCATGCATATAATATAATATTAAAGTAGTATATTTTTATAACTTAGGGTATATTTGATTCGTAGAGTAGGACAAAAATATAGGAGTGCAATGTCATGCTCACTTCAATCATGTAGGAATTCAGATGGACCAAAGCTTATTTGATTTCACCATAGGTAAAGCTGAGATTTGTAAGAAAGATCTATGAGTGGGGTTAGATTTCCTACGATATCTAGTACGCAGAATTTCTTTAAAAAATCCTATAGAAATAAATCCTATAAATAAAATAATCATCATAGAATTTTTTTTATAGGATCCAATCCTACAAATTTTCTATTCTAATCTTTTAATCAAGTTGCTCCTAACTATTGTGCTCATTAGCTATAAGACGGATAACATAACGATTATTTATAACCAACAATTAGATATACTATTAAGTTTGTTTTTATCAGAGTTTTTTTTTTGCGGGGAAACTTGAGAGATTTTATTCAGCTAAAACTGACCCCTCACCATCAGCCAGAAGGCTAAAGACCAGGAAATCAGGGATACAATCGAGCCAACTGCCCGTCACAACCAGCGTACAAGCAAACTTAGCACACAAGTGTGCCAGAGTGTTTGCAGCCCTAGATACACGCTGGATAACAAAAGTAGAAAAACATGAGACTAGCTCTCCTATTTCTTGCAGAATTAGTGCCACAAACGAACGGGAACTGTGGCGAGTGTTCCAGAGATTAATCATCTCCAGGCAATCCGTCTCGATCACTAACTTGGAATAGCCCCGGTGCTTTGTGAAGATCACTCCATCACGCACAACCAAGGATTCAACAACGAGAGGGTCGGAAACCCAGAGTAGGGTTTACTCCATGCTCCCAAGTAGGAAGAGTGCGAGCGTGCCACACCTCCAGCACCACCTTGACGAGCATCCAGAGATAGGCCTCCATCAGTGTTAATTTTCACAACACCTTCATCCGGAGGGCGCCAACCATGACCAGGAAGAATAGTAGCACAACTCCTCTGAGTATTCAGAATCGCCAGTGCATCCATAGCCATTTTAACAGAATGGGCTGGGTCATAAGCCCCCCTATCATGTGTCCAACTGTTTCTCGAGTACCAAATGGCCCACATAACCGTAATTATCTTTGATCGGTCAAAACTTGAGAACATATCATCACAAGTAATGTCACGGGTCCAAGTACATGGGTGTAGCTTTGGCAAGGTAAATTGCAGCCAATCTTGTGCCTCCACCCAAAACCTCTTCGCATCATCACATGAGATCAGCGCGTGCAGTAGATCTTCATCTGTTGTCAGACAGATTTTGCATCTACTAATATTGGCAATATGTCTATGCTTCAAAGTGGCTTTCACTGGAAGAATTCCTCGCAAAACCCTCCACCAGAAAACCCGAACTTTTGGCATAACATTCAATTTCCAAAGAACTGTCCACAACTGCTTTTCTGAAGTTGAAGTTCCGGTAATCGTCCCTTCGTCTAGAGCAAGAAGCTCGTTGCGACTCACTAGAGCACGATACGCAGATTAATAGAGTAGTTACCAGTTCTTTCCAAAGACCAGGCCCAGAAATCTTCACCCCCACCACGGCGCAGCGGAATATTGAACATCGCATCGGCCTCCGGGGCGATAAATTTGCTTCTGACCACATCCACCTTCCAGCATCCAGCATCATGATCGATTAGCTCTGATACTAAGGTAACATTGTCTGTACCAAGTTGCACCGATGGTTGCATCGTTCGGATACCAGGAATCCATCTATCATTCATAACAGACACTGTCGATCCATCACCAATCCGTTTCAGCAGCCCCAGTTGGAGAGCATCCTTTCCTGCCATAATTGCCCTCCACGTCACCGAAGCGCGATGCGGCACAGATGCTTGTAGTACTGGCGTGAGTACGTTTGAGGAGGAAAACGCCGGCCTGAAGGAATAAACGTGTCCAAAGACGGTGGCTTGGCTTAATCAGGCACTATCTTCTCAAAAAATAATGTTGAGGCACTAACTGCTAGCCGGTGCAGCCGACAGCTGAACGGAAAACACACACATCTGGGCTTCTGTTACCGAATCTCCGGTGATAGGCTGACAGGTGGGTCCGTACGAAACCAATTCCGACTTCAAGTCTTCAACTGGCTGTTCAGGCAGGTGACACCGTCACTACGTGATAGCCGGGTCAGCTGAAGTGAGCGTCTCACCGTGAGACGGATGAAACGTCCTTTTTTTCTTTTCCAACAGGATCTGTTCAATGCCGAATTGATACCTACACCGCACCGGTTAATTAGCCCCTTGACTTCGTGCATAAAATTTGTAGGAGTAGTACTCAGCTAGTGATGCACTTTGCATCCTTACTGACATTATTAATGGCAAAAAGCCTAAACTATTAGTATGTTGCTTTTTGCTTAGCCAAAAACGTGTACATTTTGAGGGCTCACCTGCTACTGCTAGCTAGGCGTCGATCGGGCAGAGGCATGCACCATCTCGCTGTCGTATGATATTCGCAAACAAAATCCGAAGCATAACATTCTTTTCTTCTAGGCGTGCAACGTCGGCGCACCTGTTTTAACTTTTAACACGGTATATGTCATAATTAATACGTGCAAAAGCGTTGCAATATTTCAAATATATCCACGCAACATTTTATATATTTGTATGAAATAAATCTTTATTGGTCTTGGCATCACCGAGAAAAATCATCGCCGCACATGAAACATACAAACCAACGTTGCAATAATGCAAAAAAAAAAAAAACCCGACTTCCATCACTGCATCATTGTAGACTTTCATTCTTCTACTTGGAAGAAAGTTGAATTTTGGAAAGAAAATGTGTAGAGAGCAAACTTGGGCACCGGTAGCGGTAGCAAGCAACATCGCATTGTGGCATGTCGAGAACCCGTGACTGATCTAACCAATGGATGGGATGGGAATCATTTCCCAGTTTTAAATTACTCCCTCTGATCCACCGATCGAAAATAAGTGTCAGTGAACTTAGTACAAACTTTGTACAAGATTAGTAAAAAATCACCGGCACTTATTATGGATCGGAGGGAGTAGCAAATTTTTTTATTCGTTATTTCTATACATTGCCCCCAATTTGGACTCACAAGTCCAACCTTAGGAGCAGGTTATCTGTGTTGTGCAGCAAATTAGAGCATGTGTAAATTGGAATGTTCGCACATTTGCCATACTTTATTTCGAAATTTGGTTATTTGCCACAATTGATCACCACGTGTCATTGAGAAGATGTGGCAAAACAAAGTGTGACGAATTTGCAAATCCAGTTTCCCCCTCTATTTATGTGGATAAGCAAACACATAAATAAATAAATAAATAAATAAGGATGTGACTAGTTCTCTTTGTTTTCAGTTTAATAATGTTATCAAATCAACTCAACTTGCAACTCAAATATACGTATCACGATATATATCTGAAGTTGCAAGAGTATGAACGTTCTTAGTCTACTAAAAATTATAGCAATTACAAATAAATAAAGTGAAAGTATTCGAAGCAATTCTAGTGTGTCCAACACATCGATGGGGTCGCAAGCGGGAGAGAATCACGCAGCAACCGGAGTTGCACGAAGTTTTTGAAGCCGGTGTGCTCGCCTGGCTGCAGCGCACACATGTACCACATCAACAGCGAACGCATCGTTCGTTCTCCCCAACTTCATGATCATCACCATCGAATCCGGAGCTGCAGTGCCTTTCCGCAACTGCCACATGACCCCGCTGCCTTTCCGCTTGATCAACCCTACAAACAAACCACCAATCTCTCCTTCCTAGTCCCTACGCCGTGCTTGCCCGTGCACCACATCCCTCTCCCTCTCCCTCTAGTCGCCATCCCGCCCCTGGTTCCGCGTCCCTCTCGCTGTTCCAGAAGATCAAGAACGAGGTAGAAGTAGTACCAGAAAAGAATCAACCGCGCAAGCCATTGGAGGAGTGCACACAAGAATCTCGACCCAGTGAGAGCGAGAGGAGAGAAGAAGACAAGGGCTCCAACTGCCTGCCGCTGCTATACATTATTTTCCTCTTCCTCTTTGGATCCCCTGACTCACTGGGATGCTATCTTGTCAGAGCGGCACAGGCCCTTGCGTTCTTGTTGTCGCCCTTGTCTCCTCCCCAGGCAAGCGCTAGTGGTTTCTGGAGCAGAGAGAGAGAAACGAGGATAGAGTCCCGCCGGGCCGGGGAGGGAGAGCTGGAAGCCGGGATGGGGTCAATGCGGGCATCTCCATTGCCGCTTCTTGCCTCCTCCTCCTCCATCTTCTTCTTCTTGCTGCTGCCGCTGCTGCTGTGCTCCCCGGTCGCGGCCGATGGGGGGACCACGCCGACCGTGGCCTCTCCCCCTTCTTCTCCGGCGGCTCCAGCCACTGCCGTCGGCGACCTCGCCTCCTCGAACGGCGATGCCGCCGCCGTGCCTCCGGCAGCTGCGCCAACTGCTCCCCTTGGTAGGTCGGCAGTGCAGCTGGATCAAAGCTTTTTTGGTTTTTACCCCTGGGCATTCATGTGTTCTTGCAGGGTTACCTGATTCTTGCCCTGTGCTCTCGCATTTCGTGAATGTTCTCCTTTCAAATGCCTTATTTGGGGAAACTTTCTCTTGTTTATTTCGTTGTCCTTCCAGAAATTTCTGGGCCGATTTGGTGGGGAAGCCGTTTTGGTCTGTTTGGGAATGATGGGGAAAAATGCATCTTGGGATCTTTTATCTTCAAAGTTCGATCGAACATTGGCTTCGTTTCTCGTGAATTTCAGTGCCAACTTGAGCTGAGCACACAGCTCTTTCTTTTGGAATGCTGGGGAAAAATTACTGTAGTGCATTTTGGGGTCATAAAACTTGACAATATCCGAGAGGAAGCAATTCATGGATCTTCCTAAGATCGTTGCATCAAATGTAATGAAATAATTTCTTCTTTTGGTGTTTTGGCAAAAAGAAAGTTGGGTTCGGGTTACTCCAATTTTTTTACTCAAAAAGCTTCATTCAAAAATGTCAATTAAACACCCTCGGTGCCTAACCCAACCCTCCACTTTGCCTCTGTTTTGCAGTGGAGGTGAAACACCATCATTTACGCAGGGAGCTTATCATCGCCATCGCCCTTGCCTCCATTGCCGGCGTGACAATCGTCCTGGCCGCCCTGTATGCCGGCGTCATGTGGCAGCGATATCGCCGAACCCCGGATGATTTCAAGGACACCCAGAGCACAGGTCTTGCTCTCTGCTAATTGGATCTTGCGGTCATTACTGAGTTATAATTTGTTCTGTTGACGGTGTAAGTTACCTGGCTGCTGATCTCGAGTGATTGTATTGTTCAGATACTGCCAGGATTGCATTGGTGCCCATCTTGAACAACTTCAACTCATTCAAGTCTAGCAAGAAGTGCCTCGTGGCGATGATGGAGTACACCTCGTTGGAAAAGGCGACAGGGAATTTCAGCGACAGCAACGTGCTCGGAATCGGCGGGTTCGGGTGCGTGTACAAGGCCAATTTTGATGGAGGCTTTGTCGCTGCCGTGAAAAGGTTGGGGGGTGAGGATCAGGAGTACGAGAAGGAATTTGAGGTGATGATTGTGTGTGACATCGGTTCTTCTCCCATCCCTGTTCTTTGTCAGTATGTGGTATTGCTTGCTTAGTATGCCTTGGTGGTTTTTGAATTTGGCAGAATGAGCTAGATTTGCTTCAGAGGATTCGGCATTCAAATATAGTGTCCCTTGTGGGCTTCTGCATTCATGAGGATAACCGCTTCATCGTGTATGAGCTAATGGAGAATGGATCATTGGAAACACAGCTTCATGGTATTATCAACATCCATAACATTTTTTATGCTATCATGTCGGCTTTTATCTTGAACTGTGATGTTAGATAAGTTTAAGAAGTATTGATAAGATATGGCTATGGTTACATAGGCCCATCACATGGATCAGCGCTAAGTTGGCACATCCGGATGAAGATTGCTCTTGACACAGCAAGGTTCTCCATCTTGTGCTTTGCTTCAGCTTTCATGAATAATAACCACTTTAGATGCTTATGATGGGTTATTCTAATATGCATCTGTAAACTGAACTTGACCAGGGGATTAGAATATCTTCATGAGCACTGCAGTCCACCAATTATCCACAGGGATCTGAAGTCATCTAACATACTTTTGGATTCAGATTTCAATGCCAAGGTATGACTACATATTTTACTTCTGGTCAACGAAAATAGTACTGTTGACCATAACTCATACTACTTGATGAAAAAGAAGAACAATTCATTGATCCTTTGTCGGTGTACAGATTTCAGATTTCGGCCTTGCAGTGTCAAGTGGAAATCGCAGCAAGGGTAATCTGAAGCTTTCCGGAACTTTGGGGTATGTTGCTCCTGAGTACTTATTAGACGGTATGTACTCCTTTTTTCTTCTTATGCTTCATCTGCAACCTACTGTCTACACTTAACATTATTCACGGCAATGATGTCTTATTCTTATTACGTGCAACTGTGTTCAATACAGGGAAGTTGACAGAGAAGAGCGATGTATATGCGTTCGGAGTAGTACTTCTTGAGCTTTTGTTGGGAAGGAGGCCAATTGAGAAGATGGCCCCATCTCAATGCCAATCAATTGTTACATGGGTACACATTATTCTGTTATGCAACATTCTGAATTTTTTTGCTAGAATCAGCCCATTTAAAGAGTGGAGCAGTTTACTGTCAATATGCATAGATTACTTCTGATTTTCACCGCCTGAATTGAGGCAATTTGCATTTATCAAATCCATTAACATATTTGAGATGAAATGCAGGCCATGCCTCAGCTAATTGACAGATCAAAGCTCCCAACCATAATTGACCCCGTGATTAAGAACACGATGGACCTGAAGCACTTGTACCAAGTACTG
This sequence comes from Lolium multiflorum, assembly GCA_030979885.1. Lineage (NCBI taxonomy): Eukaryota > Viridiplantae > Streptophyta > Magnoliopsida > Poales > Poaceae > Lolium > Lolium multiflorum. The sequence goes on along the minus strand of CM061752.1, from coordinate 54,113,992 downwards.
CTCACTATCAAAATTACCTCATAATCGTTTCTTCCATTTGCATCATGTCTTCTTAACTAGATTGGTGTTATTCGCTACCTTTCAGGTTGCTGCAGTGGCTGTGCTCTGTGTGCAGCCAGAACCAAGTTATAGGCCACTAATCACAGATGTGCTCCACTCTCTGATTCCCCTGGTGCCCATGGAGCTCGGAGGGTCACTGAGGGCCACCTTGGAATCGCCTCGCGTATCACAACATCGTTCTCCCTGCTGAGAAATAAATAAAAAGAGAGATATGATCAGAACATGGTGATACAGTGGGCTTGCACCATCCAAATGTTTCAGATAGCTTGTGATGTTGAGTGCAGATTATTGTTTGTCACTCCAGTAGTCCAGTTACCTTCCTTGGTGCTTGTCTGAGGATGTGTTCCCCAGCCTTGTGACCTACCTATACTTGTTAGTTGGATCGATAGACTTTTCAGGTTTGTGGAGAAGAGGATCACACATCTGATATTCCTTGCTGTATAGAGAATTCATCTGTATTTCCCCCCTTCCTTTTTCTTTTTTCCTTGGCTCGAAAAAACTGCTGTATAGATTAAATATTTTCATACAATGAAAGAAATATTTGCCCCATTCGGTGTGTGCTGCATTGTGTGATTTGTGGAAGTTCTAATTCATATGCTTCTTCTTTTGATACTTTCAACTCGGTAACTAGGTGAGTTAGCGTTCCAACAATGGATCATGAGGTCAGTTGGGTGGCCCTTGTAATTCGTGTTACCCTTGTCCATACTCTTGTTTGTACTTTGTAGCAAGTAGTAACGTATCATCAACTCACTTCCAAGACATGCTTTTGTGTACAACTTGCAGTTTGATATTGTATCTATTTGCAACAGCACTGTCTGTGGGTAAATCTCCAGTTTCTCAGTGCAATTAAGATACAAGACTACCGTCTCAGGCATAGATTTGTGAAGACACTTTTTTGTTGGTTAGCACTTAGCCACAGGTTCTGGATTGTTAATGACTGCACTAGGTACCTGAATAGCACTATAACATGTATGGATAATCTTAGAAGGTTTGCTTAAACAAGTCAACCTTGCAAGGTTACTTGAGTTGCAGGAAACAATGGCAACAAGAAGAGCAACTGACCATGTGCATATTAGGTAGGAATTTAAGATCATATCATATGGTCATAGACTCATAGGCTGCAAGAAAGAATCTCATATGTATTACAACAACTTCTGTGCCATTGCATTTGGGACATGCATGCATGTCTGGTTACATATGGATGGATTCTCGTTTGGTAGCTGGAGAATCACACGTTCATACTAGCTTTAGCAAGTGGAAGTAGAATAATGTGACCCTGTTGCTGTGTTCTAAAGCTGAATCTGTAAGGAGGATACTACACTAGTCCACAGGTCTTTCACTGGAATATGGCAATCACTTAACTGAAGGGTGACTGGTGGGTGTGGTTCATGATAGGCTCCATAAAGCTCCGCTATTATTTGACAGCTAATTTAGGCTTGTACTTTTCTCACTCAACCTCCATGCTAACAATGCGTGCTTGCCATAGATCGAAGTATATATTTTTAGTGGAAGGTACCATGCTGCACGCATGTGTTTTGTAATTTTTTTTGGGTGGTAGTCCAGTCTTTAAAATCCCACATAGAAAGAAGTCTTTAAATGGCTGAGTGATCATAGGTATCCCACTACCACTAGTGCCTTTAGTTCTTCATTTCATTTTTTTTTTAACTTCAAAAACCCGGTGCCAGAAGCAAAGAGAACTTGCTATGTGCTTGCTTAGCCGTCAGAACAAGAAGGTGATGGAATAATTTCAACAGGTGATCCATAGAACATGCCTCCGCAATTTTGAGATTCAGGCCCAGGTTCTTCCAAACTCATCTCACTCTCGAACACAAAAATAACATGTGCTTAACATCTCCTGCTCCTCTCACACATACTGGGCATTGTCCGTTAATTTTTTTTCACACAAATATCTTCACTTTGGCAGGAATTCTCATCTTCCATATGCTCTCCCACATAGATGAGAATTTGTTGATTCCGGTGCTTGATCGATATTCAGTCTACCTCCGAATTGCGCCTCCAACTCCGCATAATATGCTGATCTTACCGAGAATATATTGTTTCTTTGTCAGATTACAGGCTACAAAATCTTAAATGTCAAAGCCAATTAATGGAATAGTCTTGATACAACATGCATAAAGTCTAGAATTTTTTTGGTCAATGAGCTCTTCATCCTATTGATTGGTAGCTGTGTTTATTAACCCATCAGCTCTAGTAAGGAGAGACCGACCTTTGTTGGTGAAAACTTTGTGTGATGAGCTGATTGGGATCCACTCGTCTTCCCAAATGTTGATAGATCTCTCATCACCCACTCGCCATATGTGGCCTTTCTTTAATGTCTGAATACCGGACCATAAGCTTTGCCACATAAACAAACCCCCTTTCTTCAATTCTGCATTTAGTAGACCACATGATGGAAAGTACCTTGCTCGAAGAACCATAACACACAATGAATCAGATACTTGAACAAGATGCCATGCTTGTATTGGAAGGAGGGCAAGATTGAAACAGTGGATATCACGGAAATCCATGCCTCCTTTCTTCTCCGCGACACACATTTTCCACTAGGCTAGCCAATGCATCTTCTTGCGATTAGCATCATCACCCCATCAAATACTGAGATTTCGTGTTCGTGATTCCTTTACATATTTGTTTTGGAATCTTAAGAGCTGACATCACATATGTTGGTATATCTTGTGCAATTGGTATGAGGAGCACTTCTTTCCCTCCGTTGATAGAAATTTCTCCATCTATCCATTTATTCTCTTGCAAACTCTGTCAACTAGAAATTGAAAGCAGTCACTTCGGTCCATCGCCACCATCCCTAGGAGGCCTAAGTAATTATCTGTAAGGCACTCCGTCATAATATCCAGCTGTGCAAATTTCCACCCTTCTATCCACATGTGTCTTGGCCATAAAGAAAACACTTGATTTCTCTCTACTAACCAACTACCCCGAAGCTAGACAATATTGATCCAGAATATTCTTCACATAATTCTCGTTCTGGATACTTGCATGCATGAGGATAAGTGAGTCATCTGCAAAGGGCAATGTGGAAACATTAGGTTCATCGCGATTCGTGACATACACGAACCTCCTACAATTCTCCTCTAAGCTCGACTTGTTGTAATAATCTAGTGTGTCCCTCGGCATACTGCAGGAAGAGATATGGAGATAAAGAATCCCGTTGTAGGGTTGAAAATATCACTCTCATCCAAGTACTTGCATTTGATTGAAGATTGCATGCCTCATTTATTTATGGAAAATCTATTAATCATCCAGTTGTAGCTACAACCGGTTTCTTCCTCCGCACAGGAACGCATCTCTCTGCTGGCATGCACCGTGTACTTCCCACCGTGCGTTCCCGCCGACGCGCCCTCCCCGCCGCGCGCTCCTGCTGCCGCTGGCTGGCGCCGCCGACGCTCACTCCCTGTTGTGCGTTCCGCCACCGCTGGCTCTCGTGCGGCCGCGCGCTCCTGCTGCCGCACGCTCCTCTACCGCTGGCCGGAATGGTGGACGGCAGCTCAACATCATAGAACGTGGACGGTGACCACAAGGACGCTGTCGACTCCTGATGCATCCAATTTGTGGATTGATGGGGATTTGATCCGATCTGATTGACCTTTGGCTTGGTGTATTCATAACCTTCAAGCTCAATTTTGGTCACGGCGATGCCTCCGTGACCGGGGAAGGTCAATTTTTTGGGATTTTTTTTCTCGATGTTACATACGACATTGCGATTTGTTACATGTGTACATAATTTTTGGTGTGTTAGTATAGGCAAAGTGGTACAATCAATTTGTTATAAAATTTTTCACCAATGTTACAAAATGATGGATGTATTGTAGCGAAATGTTGTATAATGATGTCATATTTTCTAAAATGTTACATACATAGAGAAAAATCTTTTTGTACCATAAAAAAATTGTATCATTATTTCGTAACTAAAAAAATATTGGACACCGATGTTAGATACTAAAAGAATTGTTACATACAAACGATTTTGTAACCACCATCGGACATGCGGAAATCACTCATTTAACTAGTACTAGATTGGACGGTCGGAAGTCGGCTGAAGGGAGACGTTTTTACAGCCGGCTGATGCCCAACTGCTAAAAAACAAACGAGTGCTGGTTTGCTCGATCCCCCATTCGTCTCCAGTGGCGACATCGACGACGGCGCCTCGCGCTGCAGCCGCCGTCATGCCGCTGCGCCGCCCGTCGACTCCTCCTCTTCCTCAATCCGACCCGGCTGCTCTTCATCCCCGTCTTCCCGCCGCCCCCAACCGCGGGGCACCCTCCGCCCCGTCGCACCCTTGCCCCCCGACAGCGAGGAATCGGGGCGGCGCCGGGGATGCTGCTTCCTTCGGGAGGATCCTCAAAGATAAGAAGCTGAAGGCCCGCCGCGCCTTGCAGTGGGGGCATGGAGCTCGCCAAGTCCTCCACCCCCCAGATCAAGCGCATCATCAGGTGACCATTTGTAGCCTCCACCTCGCTTACATAGTTACATGGCCTGATTTTGAGGCGAGATACCTGGTGATTGATTCCAAATTTTCACGGACACGTTACTGTAGCTTGCGACGAATCACGAAATCGTGACGTTTGTGCGTGATTATTGGTCTCTGCAGAAATTCGGGCCCGATGTGCGGAAAGGAAGTAGGAATAGTACAACTCGGTGGAGGGGAAGGAGGAGGTGGCCATGGAGGAGTGGAAGACATGTGCGTGTTCGCCATCACCTTGGGCATGCCGGTTGCCCCTGCTGCTGGTGGTCAACATGTGCTGGAGCGCCATTACCGCCGCCTCGCGCTCATCCTGCTCGACTTCAAGAATGTCCGATCATGCCTCAAGAAGATAACTAACCAATTGCTTCTGCTTCAGGTGTATATCTTTCTGTCTGCAGTTGAATTGAATTTGAGATTAGACACACATGTGCAATTCTTTCTCTTGTCTACATCATATTATAGAAAAAAAGTTAGAATGTATACTACATCAGATTAAATTTTCCACTGTGCTCTTTCTGACACTAAAATTCACACTCCAATTACCAATTGCATCTCATAATAATAAAAAATTGATTGAAAGCTTAACATACCAGTTTAACAAATGGTTAGTTGCAATCCCAGAGATGGTAGCTCGGTGATTTTTATCTGTACCCTATTGTTGCTTACTGTGGTGTTGCTGGCAAACAAATTTCAGGTCTCATGCCCACTGCTGCGGGGTGATCATCACCGTCGACGGCTTCAATAAGACCGGCACTCCCAGCACATTCTGGGAGTTCATGCCTTCATGGAGCCCTATGCGCGCATCAACACGCTGACCGGGTAGTCATCCTTTTGTTGGGGATCGTTTTCCTCTCTAGCGTAGCGTCGAATATCCCTACTGGTTAGTTATTGTCCCTCCCCATTGCTTAAAAGCATACCCCACTGTACCTCAGCTTGTCAGGTGCTATAATTTAGCTTGGATTGACTGTGTTGTCAAGTCTGAAGCTATTACAGATTGGTACCAATACTGTCAGGTCCAGAACTTCTTTCGGACCGGCCAATCGTTAGAAAGAACATTAACAGTTGAACATTTCTTTTCCAAGTCATAATTCATAACTCATGTGTGTCAATATATGCACCACTTATTTGACATACATAATGCTCTGTATTTTGCTTCAGTCCTACTACTCGGTGCGCGGGTGGCAGCAGCGCGATCTCCCCCAGAGTGGAGACCAACATGTGGCTGCTCCTGGCCTGGGTGAGCTCGGTGGCTGGCAGCCTCTCACTTCTGGGCTCGGCGGCCAACCTAATCCCGGGTCGAGGTAATTTGCAACTGCCCTTCTCTTGTGTTATTGCTGAAAACTTGTGAATGTTTTAAGATCATCCTGCTTTTTTTTCTTGAGTGATTCAAGTCTTTGAAGGTTCTTGAGTTTATGGGTTTAACTAAGTTGTGGTTATCAGATCACCTAGTTGCTTTAGAGTGTACATTTAGTTACTTTTAAGTATGTTCTAAGTTGCGGGACGCACTACATGTACGTAGTTGTTTCAGAGTGCACAATTAGTTGCTTTTTTAGCATGTTCCAAGTTGCTGGACACACAACATGTTATTTTACAATGTGCATTTAGTTGCTTTTTAGCATGTTACAAGTTTCTGCACGCACTATATGTAGTTGTTTTGCAGTGAATATGTAGTTGCTTTAACCAGGGATTAGTTGCTTGTCCCATTTTTATTAAGTTTCTTTATTGTTCCCTCTTAAGTTGCCTTTTCATGCATTAGTTACAGGTGGAACTGACATTAGTGGAAGAACTGACATTTGTTGCAGGTCACCATATAGGATGAGTTGTAGTTTGAGGGTTATCCCTATGGATGAGTTCAGCCCGATAACGCACAACTAGATTAATTGCGGGTAGAACTGACATTAGTTGCAGCCATCCTATAGGATGACTGATTTGCAGTTGAGGGGTATCATATAGATGAGTTTAGCCCGACAACACGAAACTCGATTAGTTGTAGTCAGAATAGTTGCAGGGAAAACCGACTTTAATTGGAGGCATCCAATAGGATGAGTTGCACTTGAGGGGTATTTATGGATGAGTTTACCCCAACAACACTGAACTAGATTGGTTGCTTGTAGAATTGACATTAGTTGCAGGCATCCTATAGGATGAGTTTAGTTGAGGGGTGTTCCTACAGATGTGCTCAGACTGAGAAGACGGAACTACATTAGGTGCAGGCGGAACTGACATTAGTTGCTGGCAGAACTGAATTTAGTTGCAGACATCATATAAGATGAGTTGTAGTTGAGGGGTAGTCCTATAGATGTGTTCAGACCAAGAAGACGAAACTAGATTAGTTGCAGGCGAAACTGACATTAGTTGCTGGCAGAACTGACTTTAGTTGCAGGCATCATATAAGATGAGTTGTAGTTGCGGGGGTATTCTTATATTTGAGTTCAGACCGGAAAAGGTGAGAATTTCCAAGCCCTGGTAACCTGATTTGTAGCAGCATGCAATGGGAATGGAGTTAAGCGTACTGATTCATGTGAAAACATGGACAATTGCTGAGAATATGAAGTAAATTTGGACTTATTGAACTGAATTTCTATGAACATTTGTGATTTAAGAAAAATGATGATATTGTGGTGGTTTAGTTTGAAATGTTATCCTCAGATATATAGGTTAATGCCTTTTGTAGTTATGCTGATGCGTTGTGCAATTCTCCTTGTTGTTATGTGTCCTTTATAGGTATTATGGGTTAAATCATATTTTTGATTACCTGAAACCTGTTGGAGGTTTGTGGCATTGGTGTTATTTTATACATTACCTTCTGTCTTATTACAACCCCTTCTATTTGCTGAATTGTGGAGATGGCTAACATCGTTAGTTCATGATATGTAGGTTTGGGCCATACTTCTGTCAACCACTTATTGTTGGGCTAGGATAAAACGATCGGCCATTTATAGACTGCATTGGTGCCAAGTATGTATAAGGTCCCGTCTTCTCAATATTCCATTTGATTTGGATATGTCTGTGTGCTATGTTGCATCCAGATACTTCCAGTTCCATATACATGATTTCCCATGGGCATGTGTATGATACTGAAGAGTATTCTCTTCATCAGCTTTGGCTCAGTCATAATCCTCACACGTATTTAATCAGCGGTTAATATGGATTATTTGTCAATTGCCATCCATTTGCTCCTTATTTCTATTAAATTACTCCACGAACTAGAAGATGGCAATGCTAACTGTAAGATGTATGTAGAGTGCCTTCCCTGGAAAACATGGATATTAAACATTGAAGTTCATAAAACACCAAACTAGGGCATACAATGCACCAGGAACAAGTAAATGACTTAATATTGGCCTATATATTATAAGGAAAATGCTTTGGAAGGTTTGTATTGTTTCAGGGCTGGCAGCCATACATACAGTCTTGTTAATGTAGATACTACCCCCGCTCTAAAATAAGTCTCGTTTTGTCTAGATACGGATGTATCTAGACATTTTAGTTATAGATACATCCATATCTAGAAAAAGTTGAGACACTTATTTTAACACGGAGGGAGTACATGCCAATATCCATTTCCATCTGATCTGACTGTAGTGCTTCATGCCATGTCTCTTGTAACGTGATAATATTGATTCTTGTGAACCCTAATGCTGGCTTCTTATTTAGCCAATATCCATTCGGAGTATTATATATGTAGCAGGTAATCTGATTAAAAGTGCTTCCTTTATGCAGGGAACTGGCAAAGGATTATGTTGTTTCCAGGCACTGCTTCGGATCATTACATGGTGCTCGTGAGTCCATGTATTAACCAGACATGGTCCGCTTACTTACTTGAGAATTGTGTACATCATGATATGTGATATCATAAAACTAATACTACCTTTTGTGGTTAGTAATTTCCGTTATCTGGTTTTGTACTGCAAATTTGACGATTTGTTCAAATTTTTGTTTGGTAAAGGAACCTGAAGAACTGTTTGGGATGATCTCGCAAGCATTGCTGTCTTCTGTTGACCGTGATTGCCTCATTGTGTAAGTTCCACATATCTTAAACTCCTACATATTACTATACCAAAAATATGCATGTGTCAAACTAAAGAACCTCCAGCACGAAAATGATTGTTTGTTCTGTTTTCGCTCCTACCTTTGAAACATGCCACTGAAAGCACATGTGCCTGTGTATGTACTTTGTTACAGCACACCTTTGCAAATATTGTTTGGAAGAACATCATTTGATTGTCATGCGATCATTGCTCATGTGCTTCCGTTTGACCTGATGATACCTCCTGCCAGTATATGACATATGCCCTCTATGATAGTTCGGACTGTTTGGTTCATGTTTCAAGGTTGCCACTCATTGCAAGTTAGCTATATCAGACCACTTAGGGTCATATACTTTTCTGTCAGTCAGTTCCTGAATTGTGATAAGATTGCTTTAGAGTAAGCCAACGTATTATCCACATTCTCTTGCATATTCTTGATGACCCAGCTCAGGCATGTTTGACAAATAATGTGGGTACAAGAACGAAACATGCTGGGACATCTTCACTATTTTTGGATCACACCAACCTACCATTTACTATATAACCCCAGCCCCAGTATACCCATCACTTTCATTATGTCGTTACTGCATAGGAAACAAATTCTCCCACACAAATGGTGATCTTCGGTAGCATCAGCCGATCACTCTCATTGTGTCAACTTATAAAAGGCTAAAAAGAAGATGATCTGTAATAGTCCGTGGCAGTCACCTGACATGTACAGCCATGCTCATGTAACTGCTTGAATCAATTCCTACAAGATTTTGACACGTCACACATAAAACTTACATTCCATTTTGATGTCTTGTTGCCCATGGGAGAGCTGGAGAAAGGAGGAGGAGAAGGCCCGGGAGCTGCAACGCCTGTGAGCTATAGAGGCAATGATGATCATGGTTTCGTGGCGACGGGATGATGTTCCTCCGGCCAGTCCAGCTTGACCTCATGGGCACGGTCGGTGTGGTGGCGCCTCTGGGTGTGCTCTGCTGGCGGTGTCAGCGGAAGCCGAGCAGCTATTCCGGTGCCACTTCTGCCGGCATCAGTTCTACAACACTCGGTGGGCACCACAACACGCCCCAGCGTGAGTGGCACACTCGCAAGGCGCCACACGGCATGCCTCCGCCATCCACGGCGCAACGTTGCTGCGCGAGCTTCTGTGCTGTTTTTATTCATCGGACATCCAGAGGACGCCGCACGGCGGTGGTTTTGAGCAAGGACCAAGGGGGACGGCAGGTGGTGGTGGCCACTGTGGTGATGGAGATAAGGTGCTGCCAAAGCTTGACCGACGAGATAGCACCAACGTCGCAAACGCCACTAGAGGCCGGCCACCACCAGGAATCGACCAACAGAGCTCACCGCCGACGAGGAACACCTAGAAAGAGCACTTCGAGAAACACCGCGGGTGCAAAACACCAAGGCTTTGCCGAGGAGGGCAGACCGGTGCCACCCGATCCAAGGATCTTGGGTTTTCACCCGGAGAACGTGGAGAAACCGCACCGCCACCACGACGCCTCCAAGAAGGGAACGGTGCCCGCAGACGCCACCGCCGTGACCCAGAAGGGCAAGGGTTTCCCCTGGCTGGCAGATACAGTTTACAAACCACACGGGGTAGCGACCGTCGCCCTCGCAACAGCCGTACCACCGTCACACTGCACGACTCGCCGACACCATGCCGTCCCCACGGCCGAGGGAGCCGGCCAACATCAGAGTCACTGGCACGCCCGCCAACCAACAAGACTCCCACCGTTCAGGGCCGCCGCCCCGGTATCCCACCCAAGCACCTGTCGACCTGGGGAAACCGCGGGACAACGCTGCGAGGCCACCGAACGCTCACCAAGGCGTAGGGCGGCCACCGCGCATCTGCACCATTGCACCATCGCCGCCAGATGGGAGGACACTCCACCTGCAAAAGCGGTCACTTTCAGCTGCTGGTGCCAACTGATCTGGGACAGATGTGGGCTCGAAGGGGCCCTGCCCTGGCCCAAAATCGAGGCGGCCCGGAGGAGCCGCATTGCCCACCATTGTGCCTGGAGACCTCCAACCCGAGCCAGGCATGTGTTGCGCCGCCGCCGGCCACAAACCCCGTCGCGTCGGTCCCTACCTGCATCACCTTTGACCGCCACCAGCGCGCCAGGGCCGAGGTCGTGCGGCCGTCGTCGGTGTTGCTCCGGGAAGCAGCCACCGCCACGAGCACCCCGGGGAAAAGTTGTCTCCACGCAGACGCTGAAGCTCCGCGCCGCCGCACCTAGCGCCTAGTACGACGCCCTCGCTGGCTGTGGAAGGCCCGTGCCGCCGCCACCGCGCGAGGGGGAAGGGGCCCCCGCCGCGTGGGCTTTGCCCGGCGATGCCCTCTGGCGGCAGCGAGGCGGAGGGGGAAGGGAAGGGGGCTAAGGGAGGAGGGCCGCCAGCTCGGTTGCTCGCTGGAGCGGCGCGAGAGCGCTAGGGTTTTCTGATCGATACTTTATTCAGCGTAACCAAAGATATCACCAGCAGATTCAAAGTATTGTAAATCTAACTCTATCTTTTTAAACTTTTTAATAATAATGAAATAAAATGCAAAAGCCCTTTGCTGTTTCTTGAAAAAAAAATACATATCAGTCCTTAGATCTTTGTATTGGAGTTGAAGCTAAAGATTTCATGATATTTAATGAGTTATAAAAGGAATCCATATCATGAAAGCCAAGTATTGACGCGCAAAACCTGTGTTGGATTGTTTCGATAACAAAAAGGGAATGATTTTGATGAGCATTTTTAATCCACAGCAAGAATCTAGAAATTATGCCAAGTATCGGGATGTATCCTTCCACGAATACGAGTTCGAGCCGGTTGGTGCGTATCGGGGCGTATCCTTCCACGAATACGAGTTCGAGCCGGTTTGTGCGTATCGGGACGTATCCTTCCACTCCACGAATACGAGATCGAGATCGAACCGGGGGCTTCGTTGCGTCAAAGTAACGCGACCGATTCGAACCGACCCAAATCTGGACGGGTTTCGTTGCGTGAAAGTAAAGCAACCGACCCGATTTCGATTCCAATTCCAATTCAGGTCCATATATTCTCAGAATTCCGGGAACCAGATCCAAACTCTGTCTCTGATTCCCCGAGCAACACATCGCACGAAAACTCCCCGCGCGCGAGCGAAAACGCCCAGCTTTCCTCGAGCCGCCGCCCGCCGTTCGCAAAGCCGCCGCCCGCCGCCGTTCGCAAAGCCGCCCCCCGCCGCCATGCCGAGTCGTCGCCGCCGCAACCGCAACCGCCTCCTCTCCTGCGTCGGCGCAGCTTCGGTGGGCGCGCTGCTCTTTTTCGGCGCCCACTCCTCCAGCATCGGCCTCGGCGGCGGTACTTGGTCGCAGCAGCATGACCAGCTCTTCCGGTCGCCGGGGCCACCGCCGCCGGAAACCCTAACCTCGATGCCGCGCCAGACGTCACAGGCCGATCTGTCCTTCGCGCGGCGCCTACTACCCAACCGCCGCCACTCCCCGCCGCAACTCCGGGAGGATGCCGTCCTCCTCCCGGACCGGGAGGTTCTCGTCCTGTCCGCTGAACCTGCCGTGGGGAACGCCATGTGCGTCTTCCAGGGTGGGGCGTCCTCCCCGGCGCGTGCGCTCGGGAGGCTGCCGGGGCCCGGCCGCCACGCCTACCTCTGTCCCCTGCCCGGCTCAGAGCAGCCGCTCCAACCACCACCCATGCTGCTTTCATCTTCCTCTTACTCCTCCTCGGCTGCTCCCCCTGCGACTGCCCCTGCCCCTGCCGCCGATTTCCACAAGCTCCTCAACTGGAATGATAGTCTTGTCTTTGATTCCGCCCCTGTCCCCGGAGGCGATCTTCTCCTCTTCGCCAAGGGCACGAACCACCACCAAGGGGTCATCAACACTGCCACTTCCAACATCCAGTGCATCTACAGCAAAGACTCCGATGGCATGGTGGCCTCCTCCCCCGCCACCACTTCAGCCCAGCAGGTCATCAGGTGCCCCCCTCCACCGGCTCCTTTAAGTTCCAGCAACCTCCATGTCACAGTAGCCCTCAATGGCCAGGAGCCTTTACCCTCACTTGCTACCTACACTCCACAAAACACTGCCTTGCCTGAGACACGTGAAAGGAAATCCATCTGTGCCTGCACCATGGTTCGAAATGTTGCCAAGTTTCTGCCTGAATGGGTGAGGTACCATGCTGCAGTGGGCGTTGAGAAGTTCTTTCTGTACGACAATGCAAGCGAGGATGACCTAGCAGGCCAGGTCTCTGGTTTGAACTCTGCTGGCATTGATATCTCCACCGTCGCTTGGCCCTGGACAAAAACGCAGGAAGCAGGGCTTTCTCATTGCGCTGCCTCGAATCAACCTTCATGTGAATGGATGGCATTCATGGACGTAGATGAATTCATCTTTTCACCAAACTGGAACGAGGTCGAGAAGCCTTCCAAATCGTTGCTTGAGTCAGTTGTTTCCGTTGATCAGGAGGTTGGCCAGATATTCCTCCCCTGCTACGATTTTGGTCCCTCTGGCCAAACAGCACATCCGCAGGAGGGGGTGTGCCAAGGCTACACCTGCCGGCTGACGAGACCTGAGCGTCACAAATCCTTGGTCCGCCTTGACGCGGTCGCAGATTCCCTTGCAAATTCTGTACACCATTTTACACTAAAGCCTGGTTTCCAAAAAATGTGGACCACTTTAGCTCGCATAAACCACTACAAGTATCAAGCTTGGACAGAATTCAAATCCAAATTCAAACGACGCGTGTCAGCATTCGTGGCAGATTGGACAGATCCCGTTAACCTGCAATCCCATGACCGGGCCCCCGGGCTGGGAGTTGATCCCGTTGAACCAGTTGGCTGGGCGGAGAGCTTTTGCGAGCTTAAGGATTATACTATGAAGAAACTAAGTGAGAAATGGTTCGGAATTGGGTCTGGAGGCCGTGGAGCAACAACAGAGTTCAACTCTAACGGTGACATTGCTCCCTCCCCCTCTCTTCCATAGCATATAGTAGTAATATAAAATAACTAAAGCTAGTATATAAAAAACACTCAACTTGCCAAAAAAATAAAAAAATATAGTCCTTAACTTGATTAGTATACACATTTTTACAAAGAATTAAGGCATGCCATTTTTACTGTTTATACCTGCATATTAGAAATTTCATTGCTAACATCAGTATGTTCTCCTTGCAGTTTTCTCAGCCATTCACTGTCAGACAGTAATCTTCACTTGTTATCTTCAAATTGAGCTAGTTTAGGATTTCTGGCCAATGATGATAGATTCTGGTTAAGCTGCTGCAAATTGACCTGTGCAGCAGTATGCACTGATGCACCATATTTACCTTTTTGTCTTATTGTTTTTGGCCACCTGATGCTATTTTTGCTGAAAGTGTAAAATCCACAAGGCAGATACATCATGAATTTGTTTCTCTTTCGACTTTACTTGGTTCAAATGATTTAAAGCAACCAATCTGAGGCGGATCAAAATTTTGCATGGTCTCTTTGGCGCAAATGATATATGAATGAATTTAAGGCCTTCTTTTTTCCTGGATGTTCTTTTCTGGTGCAAAGGATGTGCATGAGTCCGTCTGAAACTCATCGGCTGGTAGAGCCTTGTGCAGAATAAAATCTGAGGCCAGATGTAGCTTAGCTCTTTTTGTTTCACTTTTCTTGTTTGGGTTCAGTGCTTGGTTCTCTTGTTTTTTCTTTTGACTGAATGGTAGTTTCTGGTTTTGCATGAGGTTATTGTTGTTTTTTACAGGTTACTGGCGTGCTCCTGTTCGGTTGGCGTCACCTGTTCTTCTGGGTCCAGGTACGGTACATTTGGGAGTTTGAGTGTTCAGTTTTTGTTCTTATTCTAGTTTTTGATCTCTTGACTCATTATTTTGCAGTTGTAGTTTGGTGGAAGCCAGTGGCTGCTGCTGCCGAATATCGATATTTTGGTGAGCTATTTCTTTTCTAGATGTCTTGGTTGTTCTTCAATATTTTATGATTGGAGTTTTTTTGCGGTTTCTGATGGATTACAATTTTCCACCGAGATCCCACCATCAAAGGAGCACCATCCAAGGAGCCAGACGCGTGCTAAAAGGAGCCAAACTGAGCAAAACTCGGTTATTCTGGATCCTAACCTTTGGTTAACCTCTCTCCTACTCTTGCTCCTTATGTGTGTGTCCTCACTTATTCTTCAGTTTGTTATCTTGCAGCCAGTATTATATTGATACTAAATCCCTGATAGGTACGCGATCCCTGATCTCAACGGCCTAAAATATTATTTTGGAATATGAATCGAATAAGCATCACCATGTTTCCCCCCGTAGGAAAAATATGTATTATCAATTCCTATTCTACAGTTAAAGAATATATTGAAATTCATTTGGCCTACAAGCTCCTTAGTGTCCTTAGATCGGTTTGTTTTTTGGGGAAGGCCGACCCCATGCCTTCTAGTTGCTGGAGTAGGGGTACTCTAGTTCTTCGATCTTATCTTGGCTAAGCTGTATGCCGCAGCATGTAATAGCGCTTGTGAACCTCGTGGCTTCATTAATTTAAAGTCGGACATTTCATGCCTGTTATCTAAAAAAAAGAATCTTAAAAAGGTTAATCTCACTTGTCTGGGCGATTTGTTTTATGCTTTCCCTCCTTTTGCCGATTATGGTAATTCAGTTGTCCACCAAAAAAACTTATAGGGGCTACTTTACTTCTCCATGCCATTAGTTCAGACAAGCATTTTATGTTTACCCTTCTTTTGTCGCTTGTGAGGTCGGAATTTGATATTGTGCACTGTCCCTCTATTGGTCCCATAATATGTTATATTTATATGTATTTAGAGCTTTGTATCCTTTTGCTTGCAAACTGTTTTGTTGAAACTTTCATGTAAAGATGATCAGCTACCTCGTGTTTGGGTTTGACGTATGTGTGCTGTGTCACATGTGTGTAGGTAACATGGACTGGTGGTTAAACAAAAACATTACTATCTCCCTGAGTAGAGCGACATGAAGCCCAAGACCCTTCGCCAGCCTTGTCTCTGCCCTCCTCTATGAGAAAAGGTGAGAGCTTCAAGCCCTGGATGGTGTTAGGAGTACTGATTCATGTGAAAACATTGAGAATAAGCAAGTGCGAGTGGGTAGGAGCGCTTCCTAGGCTATCCACGATAGCCGCGTTACGCGCATGGTTGGCTGCTGGCCTCGTTTTGTCTCTACCGTTGCCCCACGTGTCAATCGCTGGGTCGGTGAGGAACGAAGACGTGTCGCGCGCCGTGTTTATCAATAAGCACCTTGCTCCTTGCTCACCATACGAAATCCCAATTCCTCCTCTCTTTTCTTTCTCTGCACCTTGCTCGCCTATGCGACCCTCCACCGCCGCCAGTCTCCCAATCCCCACGCGTCCCGTCCAACGCAGCTCCCACCCGGACAAGGCAAGTAGGGGAAGGTGTGCCAGTGGGCTCTGCTAGATCCGCCGCCACTTCTCCTTGGCTGCCATGGAGAAGATGGACTGGGAGGACGGGAATCTCGATCTCCTCGAGAAGGGGTGGTTGAGGATGAGAGGAATCGGGGGGAGCAGCAGCGGCCTAGCGGAGAAGAGGTTGCGGGCCGATCGAATCGGCGGCGGCGGGGTCAGTTGGAGCAAGGGGCTGGGTTGCTTCAGGTTTGCCTCTCCCTCCTCTCTTTTTCCCTGACATTGCCTCAATGTCGTCTCTTTCCTCGATCTCTGTAGGAGGGCGTTAGCGGGTGTGAAATAGAGAGAGAGAGCGGACGAGTAGGGCGTTAGCTGCAGGGCTGTCATCACTATTAACACTTTTGCTGCTTTATATCTACACTGAACAATAGTATTTTCCAATGATAGCAGAGGGCCATAGTTGCAACTGAAACCTACTTTGTAATTTCATAATGCAGCACCATAAACTCACATTGAAGCATGTGGAAGATGCAGTACCAAAAGGCTGAGGTTGTACCTCATGAGATGCAGACATTAGGCCCTGACCATGACCTATTACATATCAAATAATTTTGAAATCACTTGTTGAGCTGCACTTTTAGTTGATCTCATTTTATATATGTAGTCTATAAGTTTTGAGCAGCTAACGTCTATGAGAAATTACTCTTGTATTTAATGGTTATTACTCATCTGTCAAATTTAGTACCAATAATTCAGTTTATTTTACTTTCATTAAGCGTAATACACCATGGTTTGCAGGTTGCGTGATAACAAAGTTACATAATTGGCCGTGCAAATTCAACCTACATAAATAATTGCTCGAAAATGAATATCCTTTAGAAGAAGTATTTTCTATTTGAGCAAGATTTGCTACCCCAGTTCCGTTAGCTCTGTCATTATTAAATGTTGCAAGAGAACAAAGGGATGTATGTGAAGAAAATGATCAATATTGCGTGCTTGCAGTCATGGGAAACAAAGTGATTCGTTGTTAAAGTGAACTATTAATTCTCATCTGCTTTGTGTAGCCAATAATTAAAGGTGCCCGTATTTCTTATTACTTTCTCCTTTTGGTTCTTGGGGTTCATCTTGAAAGTCTTAGTTTCGCTTCTTGTGCGGTGAGGATCTGGTTCAATGTAATTTGTCATTTCCGGATGAATGATCTGTTGTGCAACTTTAACAGTTAAGTGTTAATTTGTTGTATAAATGTAAATATTTTGAGATGCAAATCAGTGTTAATTTAAAATTCTTGTTGAAGAGCTTGTCGCATTATTGTAGATGTTTTCTGCATCCACTTGTATTGGATACTAACATTTTACAGAGAGGTATGAGAGATAATGGACAAACCTATCATAAATGGTCTGTCGGAGCAGAGCTTGTAAGCTTAGTTTGTGATCCACACAACACTATTCTGGTAAGTGATCTCGTTGTTTTTTGGCGTTCTAGATTCCGCTTGTCTACCATGTATAGAACACATATTACTGATATATCAAACAACCATATTTAAGTGATTTCCTATACTCATATGTACTTAAGTGATTTCCTTGTTTATCTTACAAAAGGATTTATGCCAATTATGTTGCTAACCCACTTTCTTGCTATTTCAGGGAGCTGTATATACAGTTTCGTTTTTCAATGTCAGCCCCTTTTTGCTAGCAAGGGGAGGATCAAAATTCTAAATAAAGGTAAGCACAATGCATATATGTGTAGTTTGACAAAGCTTCGGCTCCCATGGCTCTCCATTACTCTTGCATTGACACTGGCATGTTTGGCAGGTCTGGAATACACTGTCGGAACCAGTGATAGCTAATAAATTTGGCAAGTAGACATGCTGGAAGATGGATTAGCTTTCTGAGACTCAAGAGACTTTGTATCCATCGAAGTTACATGCTGTAGTTGTTTCTCACTATGTGTGAGAACAGAGTGATTTTCGCGCTAAACAACAGTTCTGTTCATGAAGTGTCAGAAGTGAATGTCCCAGTTTTATTATGGAGCAAAATGGAATCATGGGCTGACCTTGATAAAATAAGATTGTTTACCACTGCAGAAGGTGGTTTTATATTCCTAATTCAAGATTTGTGCCATTAGCACTGTTCTGCTTCTTAAATCTATCACTATTAAAGATGTGGCTTCCTCTCCTGATTTACTTTCTTTCAGATATGGATCTTTTACTTGCGCCGTTACGCCGCGGGTTGTCGCTGCTGCTGTGCCGCTGAAGTTATCCGCAAGTAATTTGACTGGCCTTGCCGGTTTGCTTGAACAATGGTCTGCTCTTTGCCTGCATGCGCATGTTCCGCGGCCTACCTATTTAGTCAGCAGTTTCTTCATGTAGTTTATTTTCTGTATTTCTTAAAATAGTTCGCCTTTTGCCATTTAGACACGGCTAGCTATTGTATTGACACGTAAACTTTTTCTGGCGAACTTATTGGATTTTCCCCAGTTTGAGATTGTCAGATCCTTCAAAGCAAATCATGTGTAAGAACTACTTATGTAACCTGGTTTAGTTCCTATTCACATGATGCTACTTGTAATACTTTGGTCGTCTACACCACTGCTGCCTTTTTTTTGCTGCTACCATTTGTTTATATTTCTTTGGTTGTCATTGTTGTTATTTATTTAGGAGAGGAGGCAAATGTAACTTTATAACCAATTATGTCTGTGCAGGCTAGCAAACCTGCATTGATTGTCTGTTATCATACAATTATAAGTTCAATTTTCAGAGGCAATCTCATAGGTAAAAAGGTATGAGCTATATTTGCTTTTGTAAATGTTCATATATATTTTTATCACACCACTGGCGTTTAGAGGTCTTGATGAGGAGGTTATGCAATGATATAAGTTCGGAATAAACGAAGCTAGCATTGCAATTCTTCAGATTTTCTCTTTCCGTAGGGAGAATATCATGTGCTTTGGGTTCCCACTTCTGTTCTGTTGGAGGCTCATAAGACGAGGTGAAATCGATTTGTCTACCATGTGCTATCATCTCACTGGAGCTGTTTCTCACAGTACTTGTTTACATAGTGATATCTACTCCACAGTGACCATGGGTATATGTCTGGACAGGAGGCTTTGTTGGGCTATTTTTCTTCTCCAAAATGAAGTCTTTGTTTGTATTTAGTTTCTGCCTTCATGCACAAACTTAGAGTTTCCAAGCCAATTTAGTTACCTCGTTCCTTTGTGAATATGAAATTACGGGGCACTTTTAGTAGTGTTACAGGAAAAATTGCACTTCTAGCCCTATTTAGATCGCTGTTATAATTCTCATCTATGCTTGGATATCCTATTTGGATATCTACGCTGTGAGGCTCAGGACAAAATAATCATTCAATAGCAAAGGAATGTATCATGGATACTAAAGACAGTTGCAGTTTTGCTGCTCTTTTCGTTTTGATCTGGTACAAAGACTGGCTAACTACTAACTAGAAATTTCTTGCGTATGCTTATCTTATACTCCCCCTGTTCCTTAATATAAACCATATAGTTTTTGGCACGGAATTAAAGAACACATACTGAGGAAAAATTACACCAGGTTCGGGCGGGATTACCACTGAACAATTGACGTGAGAAAATAGAGGATTTTGCGTAAGATAAGAAAATGTAAACTAATCCCTTAAAAACTTGCTGAGAAAGGCGGTGCAACGCGATATACCTTATATTCTGGATTTTTTCTCGAAAAACTATATAGCTTATATATAGGAACGGAGGGAGTAGGTTGCACCTAGCTTGCACCTAGCTGTTTGTGTTTCTGTAGTAGGGGAATGCATCCCATATTTGTATTAGACTGGTCAGATACCTCAGACTCAGAGAAAGGTATGCCAATACAATTTCTCAGTGATTTTCTGCAGCCTTTAATTGTTAATGCTTCTTTGCCATGTAAGGTCTCTTGTTTCATACAAAGCAATATGTTGTGTTGGTGCAAGCAAAAGTCCCAAGTCACCCCGCAAGAGTTGTGTGTTTCAGGCTAGCAATTCCGGTCATGCTTATTTTGTAATTTAGATGTTTCCCACTAACTTCAGGTTTAGTGTTTTTGCGATCTGCTTGTTACATTACCATCCAGGATGCGATAATTGTGGTTATTACGATTATGTAAGTTTCCATGTGAATCTGTTATCTAAATGCTTTACAATTTCTTGCATTTTGTGAGATTTCATTATGGAACTTAACCTAGAATCTAATGCCATTAACTAGGATTACTTCTTTAGTGAAACCCTTCTATGAAACTGCATATAACTAATCTTAATAACTTCAATGGGTAATTTTGTTATATTCTAGAGAGATATAAGGGCCTGTTTGTTTGGGCTGTGGCTGGCTGGCTGTGCAGGGAAAGCTGCTGTGCAGAAAAAGCTGTTGTATAGAAAAAGCTGCTGTTCTGAGTTTCACTGTTTGGCAACTTGGCTGGATGTTTGGCTGTGAAAACATGAATTGTCTAGAATACCCTAGATTTCCAAGAACATGTATAGTTGAGATCACATATATTACCATAAAGAAATCGAATAATTAGAATACTTTTTTCATTCATGCACACCTTTGCAAGCCCACGTCGTTCTACTACCAAGTACCAAAAATCACAAGTACGTACTCCTACACCTGCACACACAGTGCATGGAGTAGAAAATTCAATCGGGGGCTCCTGTAGTTGGCAAGTTGCGCACGCCTTTACTTGACCCTGATGCGTTCAAATAGCTGCCACGTGATCGATTCGCTAGGACGCAAACAAAGCAGGCCAGCTTGATGGCAGTTTTCAGTAAATACGTGATACAATAAGGGCAAAGAGTCATACCGGTTGGGTTTTAAGTGGGAACATTGCGGGAAGCCGCTCGAAGCACCTCCGGAGGTGCTTTTTCGCATATGCCTATTTCATTCTTTGGCTTTGGCAAAGCCCACAGCCGCAGCGTCCTGTTTGGTTCATTTGGGTGGCTTTTTCTAGTGGAAAGCCAAGAAAAGCCCAAACAAACACCCCCTAAGTTTGCTAATTGTCTATTTTAATTGGAATCCGTGCTGTGTTACTCTAAAAAAATTATAGCATGTATATTTTTTCTGGTTGAGAACGCTGTATTGAGAGCTGTACCAGAACTTCTATATTGATCATGCTTTAGAGAGTTGGAAGTTTGTGTCAAGGCCTTAAATTTTCTTTACTAAGATGTTTGATGTAAGGTAAATCAGAAGTACTGCTATCCATGTGCAAGACACTCCTATTTCAGCTTCCCTGTTGATGTGTGCTTGATCAACCACTGCTACGAGGAGCTTATAAAAGGCCTATTTTGGAATGAAGATTAGGATTACAACAAGATGTGTATATATGAAAGACAGCATTATTTCAAAACTCAATTCAGTTATCCTCCTAAATTTCTTTCATAATTTAAGTCATCGTGTCCTAGGTTAGTTGATGGTTCGGTCAAACATTCTTTATAATTTTATTTCAGTGTAATCATTTTTGCCTATGTAAGTGTACACAATCTAGAGTGTTTACTGTGCAAACGGCGGAGATAAGTATAGTAAATAAAGAAAAGTAAGCATGCATCTGCTTGTATTTATGGTTTATCATGGTGCTAAATACAATCGAACATGCCTGCTCCCTTCAAAAGAAATGTGCTAGAATTGGGACGCACAGCTCTAGTGAGGAGGCGCCCCATGGGGCGCCCCAACCACTAGTTACCACAAAACATGTACTACTGCTGAGAATATGATGTAAATTTGGACTTACTGCGGCGCTGCTGACACTGTGGGAAGTAGTTGTTGTGTGCCCTTCTATTGAGTTAATCTCCACATGAACCCTGTGATATAAGAAAACTGGTGAATGATAGCTGGTGCTGCATGCATGAAATTGTTTTTGCTGATAGTAGTTGAATGTTTATCATTGTCATGCTGATGCCGTTGTGAAATTCTTCTTGTTGCTGTGTGTCCTTTATTTGTTCAATCTGAAATCTGTAGGATGTTAACTGTAGACACAGTATTTGGTGTTATTTATACTGGCCCTTCTGTTTTATTTGTTATTACCATTCCTTCTGTCTGTTGAACTCAGACGGCCAACAAAGTTACTTCATGATATGTAGGTTTGGGCCCTACTTCTGTCAGCCAATTATTGCTGGGCTAGGATTTCACGATCAGCCATTTATACGTTCCATGGACTTCATTGGTGCTTAAGTACGTATCAGTTCTCGTCTTTATGCGGCTTATTTCTGTGTGTTACTTTCTTTTCAAAATCAAATTGATTTGAATATGTCTGGGTGCCATGTTTCATTCACACAGGCATGTGTATCGTAGTGATGAGTACTCTCTTTATCAGCTTTGGCCGAGTCATAACCCTCAGATGTATACAATCCAGGGTAAGATTTGGTTATTTGTCAATTGTCATCCATTACCTCCCCATTTCTACCAACCCTCATATTCCAACTGACATACTCAGACTAGATTTCCTGATTTTATTAGTGCGAAAGAAATCGTTGGTACACAAGTATTCACCCTTGCTTGCTCTCTTAAGTGGTTTGGGCCATACTTCATGATATGTAGGTTTGGGCCATACTTCTGCGAGCCAATTTTTGCCGGGCTAGGAGAAGATCAGCCATTTATATGTACCATGGATTTGTATTGGTGCCAAGTATGTATTAGTTCTCATGTTTCTGCGACTTTTTGCGTTTGCTACATCTCAAAGGTCCAATTGATTTGAATTTGTCTGTGTGCTATGTTTCGTTCACATACTTCCATGTATTTTACCGATCTACCATGTGCATGTGTATCGTAGTTATCAGTATTCTGCTTAGGCTTAGTCATAATCCTCAGATATATTTAATCCTGGGTTAAGATTTATTTCAGTCATCCATTTGCTCCCTATTTCTAATAAGTTACACCAAGAACTAAACAGCGGCCAGTTGTAACTGTAAGATGTATGGAGAGTGCCTTCCCTGAGAAAACATGAATATTGAACCAAGAAGTTCAGAAAAGCCAAACTAGGGCATAAAAAGCACCAAGAACAAGAGAGTGCCTTCCCTGAGAAAACATGAATATTGAACCAAGAAGTTCAGAAAAACCAAACGAGGGCATAAAAAGCACCCAGAACAAAGAAATCACTTAATATGGCCTATATATTACTACGTAGATGATTTGGAAGGTTTATCTTGTTTTAGGGTTGGCTATGAGCCATACAAAGTTGCATTATTAATGTAGGCAGTATGCCAACATCTATTTCCGTCTAATATGTACTTTCTTATACCACAGTGCTTCATGTCGAGTTTCTTGAAACGTGATAAATATTGATTCTTGTGGATCCTAGTGCTGACTTTCTTGTCTGGCTATTATATCTGTAGCAGGTAATCTGATCAAATTGCTTCCTTTATGCAGGGAGCTGGCAAAAGATTTTGTGGTTTCTGGTAGTGCTTGAGAATCATTATATGGTGCCTGTGAGTTCATGTATAAACCAGACTTGGTTTGTTTACTTGCTTGAGAAATGCCATCAGAGCGCTGTAGTAATTTCCGTTATCTGGTTTTGCACTGTAAATATGACAGATTCTTTGTTCAAATTTTTATTTGGTAAATTAACCCGGAGAACTATTTGAGACAATCTCACAAGCATTGTTGTCTTCTGTTGATCCTGATTGCCTGAGTGTCTGGGGAGGTTATGTTCTCATTGTGTAAGTTCTGCATGTATCTTAAACTCTTACTGTATGCATATATTATTATACCAAAAATACACATGTGAGTATGTGAGCATCTTTCTGCTAACTGAATACTTATCAACTTATGTAATTCATTATTTGGGCACTTGCTGTGCCAAAGTGCACCCCTTAAAATGCTAAACATTCAAAACGTGTTTGATATTTGAACATCAGGTTTGTTGAACCAACACTGCTTTGTTATTATGCACAATAACATTAGTAATTGTGCTTGTCAGCTCAGAGAAGAAGGTGCTTGTCAGTTCATTTGAAGTTCTTCCTTACATTCTGAAACTTCATTTTCCTGGTTGCAGAACGCCCAGTGAAGTTCAGGAGAGAGTGCTCAAGGGAAGGATGGTTCGCAGCACCTGTAGCCCTAGATCACATAGGAGATTATTCCGTCATTCGACCTAAAACCTGGGTGGTCCATTTATTTCAGAAAGTAAAGAACCTTTAGCATGGAACATATATATGATTTCTGGTTCTGTTCTCTGTCCTACAACTTGGAAACATGCCACTGAAGGCATGTGTGCCTGTCTTGGTTGCCAGTCTATGATAGTTTGTTAAATTAGATCAATGAAGGTCGTAACTCGTAAGCTGATATGTCAGTAGGCTCCAAAACTGGCAAAATTGCTTTTGATTGCACCGATTCTGATGACCTAACTTAGGCATGTCGTGGCAACTTTGTATATGAAAGAAAAACATTCTTTTTTGTTACGGAGTAGATAATTGTAACGATCACTTTCCTTATCCCATTTTGCGACATAGAAAATGAAATCTCCCACACGAACGGAGATCTTTGTTTGCATCAGCAGATCGGTGTTTTGGCTCGCGTGCCGGGAGTCAAACAAACCAATGCGTGCATGAATGTCAAACATAAAGGCTAAACTGTAAAAACAAGATGTATGTAATAGTCAGTCGCAGTCGGCTGACATGTACAATCGTGCCCATATCACTGCTTGATCAATTCCTACAGGATTTTTACACGGCACGCAGAACACTTCCACCGCGCTTTCATATCTCGTTTCCCATGGTAGAGAAGGGAGGCGAAGGAGCTGCAGAGCTCGTGAGCGCCAGCGGCAGAGATGCGTTTCTCCGGCCGGCCGAGCTTGATCTCATTGGCATGGTCGGTGCGGAGGCGCCTCTGCCTGCTGTGCCGGCCGGCGTGTCACTGTCGGCGCAGGCCGAGCAGGAGCCGCGGCAGCTGTTCCGGTGCCACTACTGCCGGCGCCAGTTCTACAGCTCGCAGGCGCTCGGTGGGCACCAGAACGCGCACAAGCGTGAGCGCACGCTCGCAAGGCGCCACGCCGGCGTGCCGCTGGCACTGGAATGGGACGACCGCGCGTTCGCCATCCACGGCGAGGCGGCACCGAACGACCTTCCGAGGTGGTTGCGTGCATCGAACGTCTGCAGGACGACGGCGGCGGTGGCCGGCAAGGACGAAGGGGAGCGACGGTGGATTGGTGGCCGAAGTGTTGCGCACTATGGTGATGGAGATCACGAGCTGCCAAAGCTTGACTTGACGCTGAAGCTGTAACCGTGGTCCGTAGGTACGCATGGAGGCATACGCGTGTGTACTGTGTAGTTAGTTTCGTTGCTAAAAGGAAGATAGATTCAAATTTATATAGATTCAAATTTATATAAATAGCCGAGGTAAATTTGAATCTATCGCTAAATAGTGTCCAGGGGCCGAGGCACGTGGAAGAATAAGGTACTCGTGAGGATTAGATATAATATGCTAGAACACTTGTGAGCTCTTCTCAATACTGCAATATTTGCTACTCCCTTCGATCCATAATCCTCGTTATGGATCGGAGCGATCTATAATCCTCGTTATGGATTGGAGGAAGAATAAGAAATACTACAGGCTTTTCATAACAAATTATAGAAGTCTAGATATCCGCGGAAATTCAATTCGGCTATGAGTTGCATATGCTCTCTCTACCAAAAAAACATATTTTGAAGTGTCAAAAGAATTTGATAAGAATTCTACATGTACATCTCCACAATAAAATATATATGACTTCGTCAAGTTCCACAAAAAAAATCAATATTTTTTGTAGTCTATGTAAAAAAAGAAAAATTATCTTGTGAAAAGTCTTATTTTCAGCACCAATTTTTGTCTTTTTATACACGTTACACGACAAATCGTGAATATTTAAGCATATTTTTTTTGTTTCAATCTTTTTTTTATTTTTTTAAATTGTGTGTAAGATGCATTTCAACATAAAGGGAGCATAGGCTCCCGTGTTCCAAAAGACCACTCCCATATATCCGAAGTTAATATCTACGGGTTTTTTTTAGTTTTTTTTTACTCACAATTACCTTAGAGCTCACTCACGTCCGAAGCCGTTAAATTATATCATAATCCGTGCGTCATGTGAGTTGCACATTGGTTGCAACTGAGTTTTTCAGTTGCAAGCGCGTTGCAGGTTGCAACTGAGCAAACCAAGAATTAAGATAAATTATGGTGGGCCGAGCACTAGTCGTTCCCCCGTATATTCAGATGGCCGGAGGGCCATGTAGGATCAACTTTGGGGGCGCAGGGCGTGCAGACCTGGACATGGCAGCCGTCGGGGTGCTACCGACGAATATACTCTTCCCGTCCCGTGAAATATGTCAGAAGTTTGTCTAAATTCGGACGTATCTAGACACTATTTAGCGATATATTCAAATTTATATAAACTTTTGACATGTTTCATGGAACATAGAGAGTATATTCAGATGGTTGAAGACCTGGAGTTGGACCGTAGAACCTTAGTGTGCATGCGGCATACACGACTAGATCGAGGGTCGACTCCGGACAATGGTGATGAATGTGGTGATTCTTAGGAAACTCCATGGGAAGCCCCCATAACGCTCCCATATGTCCGTTTGGGTGTGTGTGTGTGGGGCTGGGTTGTACAGAATACCCCCAATTATGTCACTCTCCCCGCGAAGTGTCAAACTGCCCCATATCTGCCCCATATCAGAGGCAGTTTGGGAGTTGCCCGACTGTGGGTATAAGCCATAACATCAGTTATGGGCCCCACCAGAACCAATTTTTAGTGACCAGGGCACTCCCACCTCATCTTCTACCATCCCCACATGTCACCTTATAAACTTGGCCACATCCACTCTCATCCCCGAACCGCACCCAGCCATCCTGCCCACACGGACATTCACGCGATGGTGTCGGCCGCTCCATCTCTCAAACCTGCCGCCGCCCAGCTCACCATGTTGTTGACCGCTCTAGCTCTAACACCCACCTAGTCATGTCTCTCGCGCTTGGACCTGCCACGCCTTCCATGCGCCGCGGTGCCTTCGCGTGGTGGTTCTTCACCGCGAACGACACCAAGGCTGGGAGCTCGCAACATGCCCTTCCACGTACGTGCACCGCCTCCGTTGCTCTTGGGGTGCCCAGGTATGTTCTCACGACTATTCACCATGAACGAAGCTAGGGCCGGGAGCTCTTAAAATGCATGTCCATTGCCTGGTGTCATCATCATCTCCTGAAGAGTTGCTCTTCGGACTGGAAGCCTCCCTCACCCGTGGTTGAACCATGGTATCCGCTGGGCGAGGACTTTGCCACTCCCTTGGACAGCGATAAATTTGCCACTACCTCGGATAACAAGACCCCCTCCCCTAATCGTAAATGGGGGAGTGAGACGAGCACATGTTGGAGAAGAAGGAAATGTTGCAAGAGGAATCACGTCGACTCCATGACATGGAGAAAGAATGCCGGAGGGAAGGGAGGTGAAATATACATGATTCAACGAGGAGAGAGGCTGTGGTGAGGGAGGCAACGGGTTTAATGCAAGATGATTGATGCTGATAGGTAATACTAGGAGGATCTCGATGCTGCCACACTTCAATCGATGGAATCTTCGTGTCACTACATGCTAGCCTGCACCAAGCAAGACCTTGAGGACTCCCAAACTTCTTGTGATGTAGTGATGCTCTAGGACTCCGACAAGGAGTACACCGCCGAGCTATCCCCACCGCGGCCACCGAGTAGGGAAGAGAAAGGAGGTAGAGACTAGGTACCATTCGTCGATATCAAGTCATGATGGGCCGTAATTGGTTTGTGTTCAATCTAGTGGGTTGTATATATGTAGTATTTTTTTAAGTTTTAGCATGTTTGAGCTAGTGGTATATTTGAATTATTTTGGATGATTTATTAACAATATGTTTTGTTTGAACTATGTCATTTTAATGATGCATGAACTAAGTGGTTCATAATATGTTTAAATTATGTCAACTTAATTATGTGGTTGTAATTTACTTTAAACCATATTCAGTCCGGTTTGTGAAAATATGAGAGACATCGAAGAGGACAAAAAAAAACGAACATGTCCAAACAATTCAGGGCTATGTTTGGGTGTCGTTGGTACACTTGTCTGAGCACCCTCTAAACGGACACAATGTATCCCTAAATGGACACATTTGGAGGTACCCTTAGAGATTCAATTGCGGAATAAAACTTGAGAGGATGTGTTTTTTTTATCGAGTTGCTCATGTTCTTCAAATCGCCGGCCTATTTGGGATGGGAGAGGTCCACATGCATGGTATTCATGAAAGATCCACCGATCTATTGATAGTCATTAATGACAACACAAAATATCTTAAAAGTAAATTACAACATTTTAAACAGATCATTATATCCTCAGTTCGAACAGAATGATAGAAATATATATGAAAGCATCTTATGGTGCTAGCGAGTGACTTACTCGGGAAAATAAGGAAGGATATATATTTCTTTGTCCTTATTCTCCAAGAAGAAACATTCGATGTAATGCATCACATTGAGTATGTTCTCATGGGTGACCAAGTAGCTCTCATACATGTAGTAGGGATCCGCTATCGCGATGGTCGGGGGTAACTTTTACTCTTTTCTGACTTGATAGGACTCAGCGAGCGCAAATAGGAGGACTGAGTTTCGGTGGAGTCTATTCATTTGAAACATGGAGAACATGTCTTCAAATCTCAGGAAGAACACGTCCGTGTGGTGTTTATCGACAAAGCCTAGGCCCTCAGGAACCTTGACGACATGCAGACTTCATATCACCGGGTAGCGTTAGGTACTTTTCGCATGATACCATAGGTTCACCTGCCACATGATATTGCCGCTATTGCGTCGAGATCTTGTCCAGAACCCTGGTCGGTTGGCAAGAGACATAATCTTTTTTCTTGAATCTTTTTCGTCCCTTTTTCTTCAAACCAGTTGGATTGGCTGTTTGATCCTCGGTGAAGAAAGTTTTCTGTGAGCGGGCTCGGCATGTTCTCACACCACATTGCCTTGGATTGGTTCCAACTCAGCTGGTGTTGCCTGGTACTTGGGATGTGGACCTTGTCGACCTCCAACAATCCAATCTTCGATCGACTGGATCGATGTAGGAAGGTGACCGTTGACCCTATTTTCCATTTGGTTTTCAACAATGGTGGCCAAGTTTGCTTCAAGGGTCGCCAATTCTTTCTTAACTTCATAAATTTCTTCTTAGAGGCCGCGGACTGCTGCATTTTCTTCTTCGCCTCCGCGCCAACTTCTTGAAGATGACCCCATGACAATGTCATTTCTTTTTTCGCAAAACGACATGGCTAGCTAACACTAATCAAAGTTGAATACTATTAGTAATAAAAAAATCACGGAAAAATTCGGCATGACCTTTGCTAAAAAAAAGACATACGGAGTGCCAAAAACTTGTCGAAATGGAAATTAATTAACATTGACAAAACATCAGCAACTCATATCCCCTATAAAACAAGACATTTTGCCATACACTGTATATCCATGTAACTAAGCATATTGTAATCAACCGTTAATGTCCCTACCAATTAATCATCGGCAACTCATATCCCTATAACCAGCGCAGCTAATCAAAAATATACTATAATCGGCATTTCGTCGAGCAGGGCGCATGCTTCATACCGGGGTGGGGTGGGGGAGGGGGGAGTAGCGGGCGAGCTCAACGAAAATGACGAAGTGGAAAGGAGAAGAGGTTGACCTGGCATCCCTTTTGATGGCGACGACGAGGCACGGCGTGGTCAGAGGTGGCCGATCAATGGCTCCGCGCGATCGGCGGTGTCGAGGTCGAACGCTCGGTCGTCGATGGATTTGAGAAACTGGTGGGGGAAACTACTTCCGCGCGTTTATTGAACTTTGGTTAAGTCGAAATAATGGTAGTGGACAACAATGATCTCCGCTACTAATATTTGGCGCCCTCTCGGTGCAAAATTATTGGCAGCGGGTGACGCCGAGGACGCGCGGCCGATAAAAACGTACTAGCCCCGTGCTTCCACCGCCGCCCGCTGCTGGTATGTTCTATGCCCAGTCGTAGCCGGGGCCAGATAATAGCCGTTTGTACATTGTCATGGTGCGCTTCTAGTAAACCCGTACTAGTCACGTGCACAGTCCTAGCACGCGACAAATAAGAGTTGCCGCGTCCGTTGTACCACGTGCGCTGCCAATGATCATGTCCTATAGCCTTTTTCCTAATAGTGATGTAATTTATTTTTTATTGGGTATGTGTATATCTTTTTCTCTTCTAACATACAAGATTTTAAAGTTTCTAAGCCAGCAACACCACAAATCCAACAAAGGCAGAGCGCTTAACACATGATGCCGAAACATAATGTAGCGGCAAAGCGAAGCCAGTATGTCCGCCTAGCAACTAATTGCTTTTAGTCGCTGGTGCTAATCTTGAAGACAAAGAGAATGTAAGAGAAATACCGTTTAGTAATAACTTCTGGTGCTCTTGATGCCTTGAGAGTCATCGGGACGTGACTGCCGCAACACTTGGCGTCCTCTCAGCTTGTTGGCAGGCCTTGTCGCGTCGTCACCTTGCCAAGCGAAGGCTTCGCGCCGGGCCCAGGTTGAGGTCTCGCTCCCGTCAGATGTGCCTCGTCATCGGTCGTGGGCTTCAATTGTTTCTGCTCCTGTTTAAGATGCAATCCGCTTTGGGGAAGCAAGCTGAGTTCTTTTAGGAGACCGTCCGCCCTCTTCAAGAGGCTATTGATTCCTTGCACGGCTGGATGCTAGCGATTGGGGACTTTGCAGAAGCTGTGTTGGGTAGGCTCTCCCGAACTCTTGCCGATCCTCTTGTTCCGTCTGATGTTGGCGAAGTGGGCACGGGCGGAGAGGGTCTTCATGGTTGTTTCTCTCTTCATGGTAGGGCGTGCTCGTCGATCATGCAGATCATGCATGTGCTTCTTGAGTTGTGCAGTGGTGTGCTTACACGTCCTCCCGTCGAGGAAGTGAGGCCCGACTCGCGCGACTTCTCGAATGTGGCTTCTCCACCGTATCAGGCATTTGCCTTTGAGAAGTGTGGTGTTATTGATGTTGCAGTCTCTCCCACGCTTGAGTCCGGCAGACATGTGGTTCTTTTTGGTAATGGGGTTGCTAAGTCTGGGTTGTTGCCAACTATGTTTGGAGTTGTCATCGTCAGAGAGGTTTGCAACTTCCTCGCCACCTTGGTTGTTGCCTACCCTGGATCCGCATTTGGATTACGGGTGCCTCTCAATGTCGTGGCCTGTCTTTTTCAACGCGGCATTGGGTTGTCGTGTTCAAGTGTTTGTTATTGTCGCTTTGTGGTCTGTATGGATGTGTTATTTGTGTGGCCTTGGCCTGGTTGTTGTAAATTTTCGTCCGGTTTTCTTCTAAAAACAGGACACCCTCTTGACGAGGTAAAACTTTTACCTCCGTTTAAAAGGAAACAATCAAGAAGAATGTAAGAGAAATATAAGAGCCCCGTGAGTCACACATGACATCAGTTTTTTTCTTTTCACAGGCGCACCTTGCAAAAAAAATTATCCCTTCGCTGGTGGTGCCCCCATCTTGTACTTCTCCCCTTTCATCTTCCCCAAGTACGCATGAACCGACGGACAGATTCAACCTTCAGATGCAATGTGATGTGATGCACATCGAAATCTCTAGAAAAAAAATGCCGAACCCTCTTACCATGGCAAGTCCTTGGAAAATAACTCCGATGGGCACCTCTGTATGAATCTATATTATTCCATTTCAATTTCTTCCCGACAATTCCCAAGAAAAATCTCGAATTGGATCCAAAAGTGACGGGTTAATGTAAGCTTATCCTTGCGGCTAGGCGATTTTGATTTAAGCGTATGAGATCATGTTGCATTAAGGCTAAATCCTGATTATATAAAAGCAAATAAAGAAGTAAAAAAGCTGATTCTAAATTTATTAATAAGAAAAAAGTCAAGCTGCAGATTGCTCAAACCACGTAACCTAATCAATGCGCCTGTTCTCCTAAATCAAGACAAAAGGGATTCAACGGCTCAAAGGACTTTTAAGCCCAAAAGCGACCTCGGTCAATCATAAATGAAGTCCATTTTCAATCAACTGATGAATGCCGTCAATCCACTTTCAATCAATCGACGACTGCTCTTCTTCTATTCTGAACGTCTTAAAGTGTACCATTCTCGTGAAGGGAGCCAAGTCTCTCCATATACGACAAATGACGCGATGTGGTGCTAGGAAATTAATGAGAAGTGGTCTCCCTGCTTGCCACGTGTCGCAAGAGGATCAATGTGGGAATGAGAGAGGAGAGAGAAGCACAAGGGGAAGGCGGGTTGTCTCAGTTTTTCCTTTTATTTTTTAGCTTCATTTTTTCAACATGAAATATCTTGAGACCATAAATCCCAATAATGAACCATTTTCACTTTTGGAATCCTTGCCTCTATTTTTACTCGTGGTGTACCTAACTATACTCTTGATTGATCTGATAAATACTTCTCTTTAGTGTATTTGGTGCAGTTTTTTTATTTTTACTCGACAGCTGTACTTTCTTGTGTGTGCGACTGTACATGTACTTGCTCGTGTGCGCGACTGTATTTCTTTAAATTTACTTTCTCGGGTTGGCGACTGTACTTCTGTACATGTACTTGGTCGTGTGCGTGTTTGTACTTTTGTACCTATACTTGCTTGTGTGCGCAACTGTATCTGTACTCACTCATGTGCGTGACTGTACCTATACTCGTTCGCGTGTGTATTTGTGCTTGGGCTTTGTACGCAAGTGTGCTCGGGTGTTCATTGAGTTGTACTTTTCCTTTAATGTATTGATATGTTGTACCTAACTGTACTCTTGCATTGTACGTAACTATAGTCGTGTGTTGTATATAACTATACCTATACTTGATATATACATGTATTATATACACTTACTGTACACGTGATTGATAGATGAGTGAGGCATCTAACTTGTGCGGATCGATAGATAGACTAGATCCATACGAGCTAGCTAGTGTACCTGCTCGTCTGTGATGGGCCAGCCGGCGTCTCTTAAAGCGTCTCCCAAATGAATTTAAGATGTGTTGGACAAAAAGTCCTTTCCAGCCGTCTGCCCCAAAACCTCTTTTTGTTCAGCGCAGCCTAATACGGTGACCGATCCCTCGAGCCCGTCCCTGGTACACAGGGGAAGCTCCGGGCACGCCGGACACAACAAAATGCGAGGTGGGCTCCCACCTGTCAGCGGCTATTTTCATAACCGTTGGTTCGCGCCTTTTATTTCTCGTCGCGCCTTCCCTCCGGCGCCTCCCACCCCTCCACCGCCGCTGGATTTACCGGCCGTTTCGATGGCTGATCTGTTCTGAGAGTAGGCATCGTCGTCGCGGTTGGCTCTCTCGCCGATGGTATATTCCAAAATGGGCAACTTTTATGAAAACAATCTTGGCTCCATCAGGTCAGAAGAATTGCCACTTTGCTTCGCGACAGGAGGCTTGCAGGAAGAATGTCGAGCGGACATTTGGTGTGCTTCAAGCTTAATTTGCAATTGTCCGGTACCCTGCTCTAAGCTGGTCTCATGACCAAATGTGGGACACATGTTGGTCCCTATGAGTGTCAGGGTCCTCTTGCGGAGGTTGATTATGAGTTGCCTGAAGATTTTGCTGATTTCCTTACCATGCACGCAGAGATCCGTGACAACAATGTTCACGATCGAGCAACTTCAAAATGATCTCGTTGAGCATATGTGGAGGATCAAAGGATCATTCGTTTAGTTATTTTATAGTTTGTTGTATTTTAATTTAAAAACAATCTTGGCAAACATATTTATTTGTATAATATTTTTAATAAATGGTTGTGTTTTCGAAAATCCTATAAAATTTTTAGAGGCGGCGTTTGGGGGACGCGACTGGAGAGCAACGTCTCCCAAACGCGACACGAACAAAACACGTCCCCTAAATACTCGATCCAGCGCCCTTTGTGATGCTTTGTGAGAAGCGGGAGATGCTGTGAGTACTCGCTCAGGGCATCTCCAACGCGGCGACCCATCCCGCGCCCGCGCGTTCGGATGGGTCCAGCCGGACAAAAACCCGGCCCAACGCGGCGACGCACCGCAAATGCGGATGGCCGTGGCGTCCGGAACGACGCAAACCCGGCCCAAATCTGGGCTAGGTTTGCGTGGCCGCGGATGGCACGCGGCGTCCGATCGCGTCCGGGCGCCGGGCTGCTTGTCTCCCTTGGGGCCACGTGTCGGTGACCGGGAAGGCTATTTAATGTGGACTGGAGGGGATCTGTCCCTCCACTTGAGTCCCCACTCCACTCCCCGAGCGCAACCGCCGCCATGGCACCGAAGCGATGGTTCGCTCCCGGAGCCAACGACGACGAGGCCAGCAGCAGCCGGCACTGCGGGCCGGCGGGAACCGCGGCGGCCTCCACATCGGAGAGGCCCCCCGCGGAGGCGCGGCATTGCCGCCACCGCTCCGCGGCAGCCGCGAGTCCTCCGAGAGGACCCCGACATCGCCGCCGCGCGCTTAAATCGGCGGCGGAGGAGGAAGCGCAGTGGCCTCATCTCCAAGAGGCCATTCGCACCTCCGCGATGGAGGAGGAGGCCCGACAGCGGTCGAGGACGCCGAGGCCCGAGCTCTTCGCCCGGGAGGTGGAAGCGCAGCGGCGGCGCGAGGAGCAGCAACGCGCGCGAGGAGCACAGCGGCAGGAGGCCACGCGCGCGAGAGGAGTGGAGGCGCCCGCGGAGCAGGGAGGCTCCGCGGGCGTGCCTCACCCGGCTGGAGAGGAGGCGCAGCTCCGTGCGCGCGGCGGGCTCCGACCCCCTCCCCTAGGAGAGGCCCCGTGGTCTCCGCCGGAGTCCCCGGCGCGGTCGAGCCACAAGTGCCTCGCCGCCGGGACGTCGTCGACGCCACGACGCCACGGCCTAGGCGGCGCACCGGCGGCCACCGCGGCGACCAAACCCTAGCAGGTTTTTTAGTTTAAATTTAAAGCCCATATAGAGGGGTTCTTTTGTTAGTTATTTGCCCAAAATAGGGCTATGTACAAATTTGCCCAAAATAGGGCACATGTTTAATCAAATGTCGTTTAATTTTAAATTTTTATATTACTTTTTGTTTTTCTTCGAGTTTACGATGCGTCCGCGGGTTAGGCCCAGCGTGCGATCCAAACGGACACGCGGACGCGTGGCGCTGTCCGGGTGTCCGCTCGGCCACCCAAATGACCCAAAACGGATGGCCCAACGCATCCGTTTGGTCGCTCGCTTGGGCGTAGTGGGTGACCTGCTGTACCCATTCGAGAATGATTGTGTACTCGCTCACGCGTCGCGCCACGCCTGCTGGCTCCCGACGTTGCGCTCGCGCGGAGCTGACTTAGGACACGTGTTGATCGGATTTTTTGGCCTTTTGGGGGCCATGTGGTTGGTCACCTCGCGCACTCGTCGACGGCCCTTGGCCATGGCACCTCCACTCGCAGTTACTGATTTTGAAAGGAGAAGGTAGGCCTACATAGATCACGGGTGTGACAGAAGCGAGAAGACGCGCAAACGGTGATTCCATCCAAGTGCACAGCGACATCACCTCGACAGACTGAGGCCGTTCCCTGAAGTGATGCCCAGACGCGTAGAACTTATCTGTACATCACAAGCTCACGATGCAACCCATTCCTACCTAATATCACCGAGAGCGGAAATATTGAAGGACGCACACACAGGCACAATGCCCTCTTTTGCTCTAATTCGGTGAAGCAACTAAACTGGGAGTGGTTTGTCTGGGTTTCGACCAGTTATATATAGTTCTACTTGCATAGGCAATGCTCAGGAGGCTATGGGTTGCAAATAAATGACATGGGGCCTAGCACATTATTAACTTGACTCTCTGGGTAGAGCATGGGAAATTATACACTTTATTTTTCTGTACTTAAAGCAGTTTTTGAGCAAGATGAAGAAAAGCATGGTTGTAAGTTGCTGAAACTCATAGTTATGTGCATCAATGTCGCTACCATATTTTCAGAATTTGACTTCCTCAAAGCTACCAGCTCGCCTCACAAATCATAATTTACATCCAGGAGAGGAGAGGGACATAGCTAGTATGCATTGCATACAACAAAGTAACCTACTACATCCAGAATGCTACGGGTGAAAAACTGTAGTTGTGCTTAGACACTGGACATGAGCTAGTGTTGCGGTCGATGATTTGCAGCTCTCCCTGACGACTGTACCTGAGACGAAACGTGGTGATCTGGAGCATGCAGTCATCATCAGACTCGTTTCCCTCAACAGAATCGACTAGGCAAAACCTGGCATTGCCCATAGAGGTGAGAGTAGGCTCACGAGGCCCCTCGTAGTTCCACAGCTTGTCCTTGGCCATCTTCCAATCTAGCTGACCAGCTGGGCTGCTGCTGCTAGGGGAGGCGACTTGGCAGGCGCCAATGTAGCCGTCCTGATAAAGCCCAACCCATGCATCCAGGTCACTATCGAAGTAGCCTTGGTCCTGAAAAGGCAACTCCCAATCCCCATGGCACCTCCACTCACAGTTACTCATGTTGAAGGAGAAGGTACGGCAGCGATGATCACGGGTGCGAATGAAGTGAGAAGACACGAAAACGGTGCACCCG
Source organism: Lolium multiflorum (assembly GCA_030979885.1). NCBI lineage: Eukaryota > Viridiplantae > Streptophyta > Magnoliopsida > Poales > Poaceae > Lolium > Lolium multiflorum. Next base: position 54,077,523 of record CM061752.1, on the reverse strand, counting down.
TCAGGGTGCACAGCATAGGAGCATATCCTTTCATCCTCGGTAAAGGGCGAAGGCACGACGCTTCTCCAGGACCAGTCCTTGCTTGGGATCAAAGAGCTGCACAGATGCTTATCGGCGGAGGAGGACATCACCTCGACAGACTGAGGCCCTTCCTTCAAGCTCCGCCCAAACGCGTACAGCTTGTCTGCAGCAGGCAAGAATATGTCGTGGCCACCGAGCAGTGCATCCGGCAGGAAAGGGCCCGCAGCCAGCCCTTGGGTGTCCGTGTTGTACGCGAAGGTTACAGGGTGTTGGTTGCTGACTGCAAGGATGTGGCTTCCCATGGAGGTGAAAAACATGCGGAACCGAGGTGCAGGTGAGACTAGACGGAGTACAGGGGGTTCGCTGAGGTCAGGGCCGTCGGCGTCAATCTTGCGGATGGTAAAGCCCTCATCCCAGTCATCCAGCACCAGATACAGGTGCTTCTGCTTGTGCTTCTGCAGCTTGAGGCTTGGCTGCCCTTGCTCCTGCTCATGCACCTGCCGTCGCTTACCTCCAACCATCACCTCGCCCGAGTTCATATTTGTCGAAAGATACGATTTTGAGACGCCTACCAATATAAACAATAAGAGAGATCTGAAATTTCCCCGCGAAAAAGAGAGGGATCTGAAATCGGCCTGTGGGTATTTTGCAATCGATCTAAATTAATCTACCAATGCAGCGAGAGGAGGATGTATTTCTAGAGCCTGCATGTTTGCCTAGTGGGGAACTTGGGATCGGAGCCGGAGGGAACTCCGAAGCCGTTTCAGATCCCTCTCTTTCCGGCAGCGCGGTCTCGATGGTTTGGCTGCGTGCGGAGACGATGCCAAGTTGTTTCGGTCATGAATCGCTGTTGACCGTTAGGGAAGACCCTGACGCGATCGCGGGGGCGGCCGCCAGGGAGGATCACCGGCGACGCCTTACTTTGGCAGGTTCAAGGTTTTCTTGTCTGGAGGTGGACGAGGCGGATGTGCATCGCATCGGAGGATGAGTCAGTTTCTTCCGAGGTGCCCTTCGAACGTTCGAAGCCGCCCTTGACGTTCTCAACGATACAGTGTCGGAGGAAGGTTGGTCCACGGTGAAGAGAAGGGGACGGAGGTCCGATGAGGAGCGTAAGGAAGCGTTCTTGGCGGAGATAGGTTTTCCCACGCCGGCGTCGCGGTTCGGGGAAACAAAATATCCGGCCAGCCCAGGTACGTATGATAGTGTTGCTAGTGTTTGAAGGTCGGAGGAGCGCGGCGAGGACCTGTCTCCTTCATCGACGGTCGGTCCTGTATGTCCCCTCGATTCAGCGAGCCGCTCGCCGTCGCGGAGGTCGAGGCTGGCGACGGGGGTACCAATTATCAGCAGGCCCAAGAACCGGCGCTTGGCGTGGCCCGATTCCACCGAGACGAGTCACGCCGCCTCCAGTTCTTGCCTTCTTGGTCAGTTCCTGGCGCGGGCGTCCAGGCGTTCTCCGTCGGCGGCCGCTGCACCGGTGATGGAGGACGATCAGCAATCACCGGTCAATGGAATTTCAAACGCATGGAGGTGGGGTTGGGTTGCATGATCCTGGAGGGGCCCATGCTGTATCGTGGAGGATGAGGCACTGGTAGAAAAAAAAGATTTGGTCGCGGTTCGCAACTGCCATTGGTCGCGGTTGCACAACCGCGACCAGCGCGCCCTTTAGTCGCGGTTGCTTATGAACCGCGACTAAAGGCGCGTCCACGTGGCCGCCAGCAGTCCGTCGGGGCGGAGGACCTTTAGTCGCGGTTCTCCTGGCAAACCGCGACTAAAGGCCTCCGCAGATTTAGGGTTTTAGCCCCCACCTTTTTAGTTTGTAATTGTTTTATTTTTTTATATTTAATTTTGTGTTTTATTTTTATTTTGAAGAAGTTTCAGTACACATATTCTATGGTACTATATACATGCATATGAATGTACAATTTCAAACAAATTTGAAATTAGAACCAAGAAAATTCAAGAGGAATACAATATATATATATTCAATATCGGATGATCATATACAATTTTGAACAAGTTTCCATACATAATTTACTTCATCCACAGTTCTACGTCCTCGTAATAGTGTTCTCCTTTAGGATTGAGGACTTCCCTCATGAACCATCCTGCTAGTTCCTCTTGAAGTGGTCGGAAGCGAGCTTCTGGACTAAGCGTCATCCGAAGGTTATTCCTCTTGATGTTGTTTTCAGACGACTGCCGCTCAATGGTGTATCTCCGGATCATCTCACAAACATAGTATCCACATAGATTGGTCCCCTCTGGCTGAATATCCCCAGACACTGCCCTTTTAAATTCTAGCTCTTTTTTGAATTCACCGACCTTTTCATCTGCGAACCGTCTCCAAACCCTACAAGGCAAAGAAAATTAATGAACAAGAGAGTTATTAGTTACTTGATATTAGGAAATGAACGAAATAGGCCGATCGATATAGAGCGCAAATGAATGAAAATAATTACTTTTGCAGCATTTTTCTCATGTCGACCCAACGCTTTGGATCCATATTCAGAGAGTCGATGATGAGAACTGTGGAGGTGTGAAATTGAATTATTAGCAGAATCCAGTGGAACCTGCGGACACGATACATGCACAGTCATGTATAAGTCATCGATTAGACATACCATGCATGGAATAAACAAAAGATAATGTGCTCAAGACAGAAACACTCACACAAAATAGAAAGGAAATAGAATTTCACTTTTGAGTTGCTGCTTTGTAAGAAACATCCACAGGTCTTTCTCCACATCGGCGGGGAATTTTTCTAACACATATGCATTAACTATTTGTGGGTCAATGAACCCAACATCATGGATGTTCCTTATTCTGCATTCCCTAATCTTCATTCTGCATAATAGCGTACACAACAATATAGTTAGGACAATATGTATATATAGTGCAGGCAATATGAACGAGATGGAGTAGAAAATCACTTACAGAACGTAGCAACTGATGATAGATTTGTCGAGCTCGCGCAGATTGAAGAGCTGGAACAATTCACTCAAACCAATTGTTACATAGTAATGTTTGAAGTGATGCTCATGTCAACTTCCGCATAAATATATTCTTTGGCGGCGTTATTTTTTATGTAACCCTTGTACCAACGTAGCAGATTTTGCATTTGTGGAGGTAGATCCTCTTCCTGCGCAGGGTCGACGAGATGCCCATTCTGCACATATGTAATTGCTACCTCACTCATTGGTGCCTCCTCGAGGCCTAACACTGCACGAAGAGTCATACCTAAGTTGGTCGCTTGTTCTCTGGCACCTGTTACAATCAATCCCTGTGCTGCCGCAACTGCTATGATTGTGGGGTCCATTAGTTCAGCATCCGGACCGGTGGCTTTCACTATGAGCGGGGGGTCGATTGTTTACTTTGTTCCCCGAGCTGGGCAACAACTCGTTTCCCGCTTTCTTTACTTTCTAATTCTTTCTCGGCCTCCTCCAAGGCTTTCTTCTCCTGCTTCTCCGCCAACTCTTTGTTCCTCTTGAACATGAGTGCTTGCCTACGAAGTTCACGTGCATAGTCGTCAGGCAGATTGTAATATCCCAGGTTTAGAGGCTATAAAATGAGAGAACACCAAAGTGTGCATTGCATTCATGCATAGAAAATCCGGGGAATTTTCGCGCTTTCAAATAAAACTTACCACAGTAACTGAAGTTTCACTTGACTTGCTGGAATTGAAGTAGATCATCAAGTCAAGCGCTATAAACTTCACTGTGATCTTTACTAAAACCCTGTTTTGGTAGAGAGGATTTGATCTATGGGCTAGATCAAATGGAATTAGCTTTACAACAAACAACACCTTAAGTAAGGGTCAACTACAAGATTCTATAAAAGATCTCAACATGACATTCCTTACAACAACACGTGAATAAATAAGAAACTATTCTTTACTTATCTTTTCCATGTCTTTTACTAAATAAATGTTTCTACCATGATTCTCATGGTGTATCTTCAACTAATTTTGTGTGTAATATAATTCAATTCTAAACTTATTAATAAATAAGGTAAATCACAGGGTCTAAAGTGCATAAAGGCCACACATTCTTATTTAAATCATAACTTATTAAATATATGGAATATCATAAAACTGAATCCATTTACATTACAAGTTATAGTTCCAACTATTTGAATAAAACTACTCATGAGTATTTTGAAACTCATATGATCATGCCTTGGTGCAATCAAACACCAACTATTCAAAATTGAGGAATAACCTTCAACCTTGACTTTTTGACCAATATTATAATATAAATCCAATCAAATATGATATAGTGACTCATCCACAATAATAAAACCATCCACAAGATATTTAGTAACAAATGCCACTTGGCTATCCAAATATAATTCATATGAGAGGATAATGATCATGCCACATAGGATGAAAATATCTACATGACTTGCATCCCAAGACTTGCCACCTCATGCTCAAAGGATTGCTATGGATGAGGGCATGACAACCAAGCACCTTATTCATCAAACCAAAACAATAGTCACCCACCTATGTGTCATGACACTAGCGCTTGCCCAAGCTTATAAAAGGAGCCACACCCTTCATCCATTTGATCATCTTGTAGCATGACACAAGGAAATCAACACATAGAGCCACTCCATGCATTAGTTAGGATCAAGATGAAGAAGCTAGGAGGTGGAGGCATACCACAAGATGCAGGTTTATCAGATTCCAGAAGAACAAGCTACCTAAGATACCAAGGTAGAATTCCTAGGCAAACCATATATTTAGAGGATCATATTATTATCTCTTAAGTAGGACCTTAGGATTTTACAAGACATTTAGAAGTAAGAGTGGTTATAGATGCTAAATATATATATCCATGTCCATCCTAGAGAATATTAGAGTAGTATTAAATCCTACTTGTTCAAACCAACCTTTAATCTTGGAGGTGAGAGACATGTTCTATTAGTGAAACTACTAAAACCTAGACCACATTAGAAGACCAATCCAAGTATTACTTTGGATTATAATTAGAACCTTTCCATGCCTCATGCCTATTTTCTACTTCAAATAGTGAAGCATCACCAAAACCCTAAACCTTCAAATAGAATTTATTCCTCATAAAATATTATGTCCTAACTTGTGTATCATGGATCACAAGTGTAAACCAAGTCATAGATACTTAGTACTAAATACCATTTGGTGAGTAGAGTGAATCAGTATCTAATTCTACTTGGCTTTCCAAGTACTTGCTTAGTGAACCAAATGAAATAGTATTTATATAAAATAGAATCACCACTTTAGTAATTGATTCAATTATGAGGAATATAGGATCCATCCTAAATAATTCAAGTCAAAGATTGATTGATGATTATAGGGTTTATTCAGTCATCTTCTTAAATCCTTAGAAATAATTCGTCACATAAAATCATGACCCAATCCCATCCTCATTACCATTTATTTGAAACTCTAGCAATAATTATACATATGTGAACAAACCATATTGTTAAGTACTAGCTCAACCTAATAATGTGTTCCTTATGGACAAGTTATAAATTTCAAACCACTTAAATAGATTTGGTTCTCAAATAAAAAGAATTAAGATAAACCTTTAAACCCATAACTATTTTAATTATACCTCACTAAAACACAAATTTAATCAAGTATTAATCATTTGTTTGAACAACACAAATATGTGGAAAGCATCACTATCAAGTTCTATTAAGATTCACATATTTAAGAACCTGCAAAAATAAACAAAATTCAAATTTGAATTTAACTAACAATTCAAATCAGAAAATAAAACAGAAAATAAATAGACAAGAGAGAGAGAGGCTTACCCTGGTGGACCTCAGCACCGCAGCAGCCCACGAAGCCTACCCAGCAGAAGCCCACGACGTAGCCCAGCCCGCGAACAAAGTCGACCCACCACCATACCGTTTCGATTGCTTTAAAAATCGTGCGAGAGGAAAAACGACGTCCTCTTCTTCCCCGGCATCGACAGCGCGACCATGCCAGTCGGCGACGCCCTCGTCGATGATAAGCACGGCTCCGGACGCCAACAAGACGCTCAAGACCATGCCCTAATCGATTCGCGTCCGAGCATATCCAGAAGAAAAGATCTGCGCCCAGAGGAATCCTCCAGACACCGCCACCTCTCCGACCATGGCCATCATCGTGTCGAGGCCACAGGGTTTCCCTTGGCCTATAAATTGGTGGAGGGCAGCACCGTGTAGTCCTTGTTCTTCGCCGCCCATCCAATCTCTCTCAGTTGCCCTCTATCCCTCGTGTTCTTCCTCTACTGGTCGCCGGTGACCATCATGGTGCCGTCGACTGGAGCCACCCCGGAGCTCACCATTTGGTCGAGGAGATGCGCCTCGACGTAGTCGTTCTTCTGGCAAAGCTACGCATCAAGGAGAGCTCGGAGCGACGCCAATTTTGGGTTTTCCCCTTGCAGCAGATCGCCGGGAATGGCGAAGTCCTCGCCGTCTCCATCGTCAATCGTCGTCGCCGACCACACCATCGTGTTCAGGGTGAGCATACGCGTCTTTAGAAACTACTTTCGCTTCCTAGAACCCCCTGTAGCTCGCGTTCGAGATCTCGCCGGAGATGTTCCGCCACAGACCCATTCTCCGGTGATGCTCCGATGACCCCCTCACAAAACCATCAACACCACTAGCCTCAGTGGGTCGAGGAGATTCGAAAAATGTCACTAGGCCGTGCTGGGAGTCGCTAAATCGGCGGCGCCATCTTCGCCTGGTCGCCGGCGTTGAGCCGACGGCGAGAGTGACGTGTCCCTGCCCCGTCAGCATCTTTGACTTGGTCTTCTGCCCGCGTGGCAGTTGACTGGTCAAAGGACCCACTAGTCAGTCTCTGTGTCTAGAACTGAACCGGTACATTTAGTATTTTCTAGTTATTTCAAATTCCAGTAAATAGCTGAAACTTTGCAAAATCATAGAAAATTCATATCAACTCATAAAAATATGAATAATATATCAAAATGCTCACAAAAATAAAATCTATTCAAATAAAATATAAAATATAAATGTGTGTCAAAATAAAAATTCACTTATTTTTAACTTTATTAATTATGCATTTCCATGTATTTAAAACACAATTTGAATTCAATAAATTAGTTAAGTATCAAAACTAAATAATAGTTATTCAGTAAGTAAATAAAATGTTAAGATTAATTTTCTTAATCTTCTTTTTAGTAATTTAAATATTAGTGATAATTCATAAACCCTAAATTGCAGATTACCATTTAGCATTTTCTTTAAATAATAATAAATCAAGAAAATATTAAAAGGCTAATATTACTTTGGGTAATCCAAAACTTGTTTACTTAAACATCTTTAGTTAACAAGTTAAGTAATTTAAAACTTAATAACAATCATTAAACCCTAGTTCTTAATTAAATCTAATTAGGAGTTACCCTAATTATTAATTTTTGTGAAAATTAAGAAAATGTCAAACCATTATTAGCTTTGTTTCAAAGTAATTAGCAACCACACCTATATTTTCAAATATCAATTTTAAGAGTTGTACCATAATTTAGAAACCCTAGTTTTAATTTAAGTAAGACCTGGATCCCATTATTTTAGGTGTTCATCCTAAATAGTTGCAATCCTAAAAACCTAGGGGTTTAGCCCATATGATCATATAAACTTCATTTATAGCACCCTTCTAAGCAACAAATATATGCATGCTCAGGATACACTAAAATAAAACCAATTCACATAAGAATGTCATCTCATGTCTTTATTTTGAATTAAACCTATATGATCCACTAGTGCTCCATAAGAGCAAACCTTAGCTTGTTACTTTCATGTATCACCATTAACCATCATTCTTAGTATCACATCATTGAAGCAATCTCAAGTATCATATCCTAGTAGAATCATAATGATAAACCCTAATACCAATTTTGTGTAGTAATGTGCATCACATGCTCCTATTCCACTAAACCCTACTTAAGGAATCTTAAGCCACCTAGCTTATAAACCTTAGTGATTACTTAGTGAATCAAATAGGGAGATATAGTAAACCCTAACTCATAGCACCACCTTGACAACCATCCTTTGATATGATACCATAATCAACCTGTTATCACCAGAATTTGACCAAGTCAGAGGTGGGCCGCGATCAAGACGGACTTGAAGATATACATATGGAAGAGATATGTAAATCGGCCTTGTTAGTCAAGTTTGGGCTAGTTAGCCCGTGTATCTTTATAGCAGGTTACGTAGGAGTTAGAATTTATCTCGTGCACGGTTTGGTGCACGCCCACATTAGAAAGTCCGCTGGACTATAAATATGTACCTAGGGTTTATGGAATAAACAACAACCAACGTTCAACACAAACCAATCTCGGCGCATCGCCAACTCCTTCGTCTCGAGGGTTCCTCCGTAGCACCATGCTGCCTAGATCGCATCTCGCGATCTAGGCAGCACGAGCCTGCCTAGTTGTTCATGCGTTGCTCGTGCTGAAGCCTTTTGATGGCGAGCAACGTAGTTATCATAGATGTGTTAGGGTTAGCATTGTTCTTAGTATCATATGCTGTCGTAGTGCAACCCTTGCGCATCTAGCCGTCCTTGTACCTCATCATGGGTGCAGGGGCCCCGCTTGATCGTTATTTAGTAGATCTGATCCGTTACGATTGCTCCTTGATTCATCAAGGATTAGTTTAATATCTGCAATAGTTAGGCCTTACAAAGGGTTGGAGGATCCAGGCACGTAGGGTGTAGTTTGCTGGCCCTAGACAGGATGTTCCGAGGATCAACCTCGTGTTGGTTTTTAGGCCTTGTCTAGGAGTGGCTTACGATCACCGTGCGTGAGCGCGAGGCCCAATCGTGAGTAGGATGATCCGATTATGCGGTGAAAACCCCAAATCGTCGTGGATCTCATATGCTTTATCTTGATCAAGCAGACCACCATATATTCGGCCACCTTGGACGAATCATGGGTGGATCGGCTCCATGAGCCGATTCACAGATAACCTGAGAGCCGATCGAGGCTCGTATTTAACGTGTACGTGTGTGCCCCGCAGAAAACTAAGCGAGGCATCATCCACACCTTCCCGACCAGGTATAGGTCGGTGGCACGCCTTGCAATTTGGCGCGCGACCAGGAGGCTTTGCGGGCCGTCGCTCTGGGACCAGCCGCAGCCCTAGTTGTTCCCGCCTCACGTGTTGACCAGTCATTGCGCCGGTGGGTTTCGACGTCAACACATTCTCGCACGGTGGGACAATCTTCAACATCAACCACATCGCCATCTACATCGGAGATGGCGGAAGAAACTCCGGTCACCTACGAGGAGCTCAATGGCGAGCTCAAGAAGAAGTATGACGAGGTCAAAGCCTTCCTCGAAGCCGACCTCATCGGCTCTTTCCACAGACCCGCTCCCATGGCATCGGATGGAAGGGGTTCTCACCGAAGGCGCGCTGATGGAGTGGACCTATCCACCCCGTCAGAACGCACCGTGTCGCTGCGTCGGAGATCAACTTCATGGTGGCTCATTCTCTCGCACCGCCATTCCGAGAGCTCGGTGAATACGTTGGAGCGCGTCGTCGCGCGTGATCCAGAGATCATGAGCCGCCATTTCCGTCGACCAGCTCTAGGGACTCACCAAGGAGAGGTGCCACTCAGTCCCGTCCACCGCTGCGCCGCATTGGCAGCGCCCGCGCCGAACTCATCGGCCTACGTCGTCTACAAGATTGGTGGTGACCCCAGTGACTACCAATTCCTACATGACGCGCCCAAGGAGATCCCGCACGGATACGCATGTGCATACGTACCGGACTGCAACACCTGGGCATTCTTGAACCAGGTTGCAACAGCGGGGACTTCTGGAACAACTGGAGGAACGTCGGAGGCAGACCGAGAAACAGACGTGGCTAGCTAAATACGCTACCCCGACAAAACTCCAGAGCCCAGCTCCTGCAGTTGGCTCAGAACCGGAAAAACAAGCATGGCTGGTTAAGTACGCCACCCCGTCGAACCTTCAAGGTTCGGCACCTTCAGCCATCACCGCGGATCAGATTTGTACGATTCTAAAAGATCAGTTCGGCATGATGCCGAAAAGGAAGACGGTCGGCTATACCAAGCCGTACCCCAACGAGTACGAATTGATCCCGCTACCACCCAAATATCGGCTCCCCGACTTCACAAAGTTCAGCGGATCAGATGGTTCCAGCTCCATCGAGCATGTGAGCCGATATTTGGCGCAGCTGGCATGATCTCAGCGCGGACGAGCTGCGGTGAGGTACTTCTCACTCCTCACAGGATCGGCTGGTTGGTACACATCGCTGCCACCGAACTCATCCGGACTTGGAAGCGCTTGGAGGAACGGTTCCATGAGCAATATCACTCGAGGCTTCCGAGGCTGGCATTGCCGATCGGCACAAGTACGACGTGCGCTGGGAAACAGATCGGAATACATCCAGCGCTTCAGACTGTTAGGAACCGATGCTATTCGGTTCACGTAAGCGAAAAAGAAGCAGTCGAGTTGGCGGTGGTGGGTCTATCATCATCGATCAAGGACGTGGCCTCCCAAGCGGACTATCCTTCATTAGCACACATGGTGCAGAAGCTGTCAGCGTATGAACCACCCAGATGTCTACCAGGACAAATTCAAGCGCGTGGTTACCATGGTTGACGCAGGAGAAGATGAAGGTGCTACGGAGAACAAGAGGTCGCAGTGGCTGAGTGGACTCGAGCGGCAGGCCCGGAACCTGCAAATGGGTGAAGCCACCAGGGCCTCCAAGAGGGTTCGACTTCGACGTGACGAAAACCGAGCAGATTTTCGATCTCTTACTCGGAGAAGCATATAAAGATACCCGAAGGCCACAAAGTTCCTACGGTGCAAGAGCTGAACGGAAAGCCATACTGCAAGTGGTATAACACGTTCACCCACACCACTAACGACCGCAGGGTGTGGCGTCAGCAGATCCAAATGGCGATAGAAAATGGGCGACTAATTTTTAACCAGTACGCCATGAAGGTCGACACACACCCCTTCCCCGCCGTCAACATGGTGGAGTTTACCCACCTCGGAGGGTGCCCGCCAGATTTCTCAGCCAACATCAACATGGTAGAGCTTGGACACCCTCCGAGACGGGGATGAGGGCAGCTGCTCTCAGCAAAGACACAGAGGAGGCCGCTCCATGCGATCGGCTCCGTCAAGATGACAAGCGCTACGTCACGAGGGAGAAGTGAAGAACATAAGATATCAACGACCCTCTCTCGATCACCTCCTCAACAAGTACGTGAGTCGGTATGACCAACGCCGGCGACACGGCGACGATGATGAAAGAGATCGTCTGCCAGAAACGAGAAGGCATCATCGGCATAATCACGAGGAGGAGCGAGCAGGAGCGCCACGCCAGGGAGCAAGACGACACGGGCAGGCATTGGGACTGCCCCTTCTTCGGACACTGCTGGGATTCAGGAATGAGCCGATTACCAACAATCGGCAACTGCCCAGAATGCAACCAGAAAAGAAGGAGGCAGCCAACGTGTCGTGTTCGAGCGCTTAGGGCTCTCCCACCACAAAACAAAGCGTGCGGAGACCCCTTGGTTGGAAGATCTCGAGGATTCGGAAGACGAGGGGGAAGACGAAGAAGACAGTACCACCGTCCAAGGTGGTGCCCCGATGGTCTCAGCCATTCACAAAAGCGCAGGGTTCAGCGATTGGGCGGTCTGGAGGAAGGCGAAAGGTTATACTTGCATACGCCGAGGAAGGCACGACCTGATCGCTGCGAAATCCAGAGGACCCTGGATGAGGAGGGACTGCCGCAAAGAAAAGAGTGGCGCCCCAAGCAAAGGAAAGCCGATGATGAAACATCGGCTGGCACAAATATGGTGCTCGTTCGACCGGCGGGGTATGGAGCTCCACGATCACACGATGCACCCGAGGCGGACAACAGCAAGCGCACCAACGTGATAAAGTCAGAGATTGGGCTGGTTTTATCCACCGGCCTGGACGAGTAGCAAGACTACGTCAATAAGCAAACATGGCGAGGCTAATCCTTGCGATCGGTCCCCCACTGAGCAAGCAACGTGGAGGCCGACTCCAGCAATCGGCCCAAATTATCCTTACCATCTATTTTGCCTGGGATCAACGTTTGACCCTAACAAGGACTACCTGAAGAGCCGATACCATCAATTCTCTTGACAGAATCGGCTCGGGGGGGCACCTAGATGGGGATATGAGATAATACTATCAAATATGGGGGCCGACACACGAATCGGCCTTAAAAAATTTAAAAAAAAACATTTTAATTGACATCGACTTTAGAATTGAGAAGTAGCCGATGCGCGGCCATCAACTCAAGAGGAATAACTGTTACGATCAGAGGGTCAATGGAGCACGAAGGGGGATTTTAATGGAAGAACTCCTCTCTTCAAGCCTGGACGTGCAGATCAGGTCAAGGATGGATCGCATGAGAAGCTCGGGGGGCAGCTCACCTTGAAGGCTCTCTGCTCTATGTGCAGATCGGCTGGCTCTGCATGATCAAGCCCATGCGCATTCAGCTAATGTGCGCGTCCTCGTTTCTGTTTTTGCCTTGGCTAAGGCCCGAGGGGCGACAGGCCTGGTAGATGTTCTATTGAGGAGCCGATTGGGGTACCATCGGCTGATCTTTCGTCGCAACCTTCTTCGCAAAATGATGAGCGCTCGCTGAAAAGGATCGTTGAAGCTGGTGGGGGGAATTCTAAGGGCTCTCCTGGAGATCCCACAGTATCTACCGGAAGGAGAATCATCAGTCGAAGGATGGAAGGGTAAAGATCGAAGGACCGATGCGTTGCTATCGGCTCATTACGCGTTGGCAAAGGGGACGAATCAGCAAGATCAGTATGAAAAGGAATCGGCAAAATTAGATTGGGGAAAGTTCTTTATTGAGAGATTTCTTACAGAGAAGAGCTGATTGCCCTCAAAAGGGAGTACTAAGGGGGATACATTGTCCCATCTACTTCTACGGATCCTATGCTAAGGGCCCTATCTACGGCCATTGCTGCCCTCGCTGCCACCGTCTATCGCCGCTGTCAGCGCTGCTCCTGGCCGTTCTGCTGCCGCTGCTCCAGTGGCCGCCGGGGACCTTCATTGTCCTCATCTTCTTCATCGCTGCCGCCGCTGCCGCTGTCGAAGTCACTCAGGTTCCCCGGCCAGGGGCAATGGCGCTGGCCGGCGGCTCGACGGAGAGCGTCGTGTCGCCGTCCTCCTCTCCTCCTCCTTCACCTCCCTGAGGTGGCCCCATCCCAGGGAAAGCGATCATCCTCGCTTTCTTCCACCGCTTCCCTGTCGGCGAGGAAGCGGAGATCGCTCTCCCCATCGTCAGGGACTTGTCGTCCTCACCAGATGGAAAAATCATGGCTGGGCTCATTCCCGGCCTCGATGGCGCGGGCGGGTTGGCCGCGTGGACCTCTCGCGGGTTCCACTCCGGCGTCGGCTCGCGGGAAGAGGAGGACTCGATGGGAAAGCCCGATGAGGCGGAGGAAGAAGAGGACATGGTGGCACAGGAGGGTTTTTGGAGTGCTAATGCGAAGGAGATGCAGGAATAAACTGTGCGGAGTGGTTAAATAAAAGGGGATATAGTGGAAGTTTAATGCCCAAGCAGTTTCCGAGACGTGGTGCCAGAATCGTCAAATCGTGAGACGTGCGAGCCGTCAAATCGCCAGAGAAGGCGAGGAGGCAAGACGTCATCATGAAGGATACTGCAACGGTTCTGCCACGACATGACCCGACGAAGGAAAGTATAATGATTTTGGAAATGTCATTTCCAAAACCAGGGGGGCATGTGTTATCACCGAATTTGACCAAGTCAGAGGTGGGCCGCGATCAAGACGGACTTGAATATATACATATGGAAGAGATATGTAAATCGGCCTTGTTAGTCAAGTTTGGGCTAGTTAGCCCGTGTATCTTTATAGCAGGTTACGTAGGAGTTAGAATTTATCTCGTGCACGGTTTGGTGCACGCCCACATTAGAAAGTCCGCTGGACTATAAATATGTACCTAGGGTTTATGGAATAAACAACAACCAACGTTCAACACAAACCAATCTCGGCGCATCGCCAACTCCTTCGTCTCGAGGGTTCCTCCTAAGCACCATGCCGCCTAGATCGCATCTCGCGATCTAGGCAGCACGAGCCTGCCTAGTTGTTCATGTGTTGCTCTGAAGCCTTTTGATGGCGAGCAACGTAGTTATCATAGATGTGTTAGGGTTAGCATTGTTCTTAGTATCATATGCTGTCGTAGTGCAACCCTTGCGCATCTAGCCGTCCTTGTACCTCATCATGGGTGCGGGGCGGCACCCCGCTTGATCGTTATTTAGTAGATCTGATCCGTTACGATTGCTCCTTGATTCATCAAGGATTAGTTTAATATCTGCAATAGTTAGGCCTTACAAAGGGTTGGAGGATCCAGCGGCACGTAGGGTGTAGTTTGCTGGCCCTAGACAGGATGTTCCGAGGATCAACCTCGTGTTGGTTTTTAGGCCTTGTCTAGGAGTGGCTTACGATCACCGTGCGTGAGCGCGAGGCCCAATCGTGAGTAGGATGATCCGATTATGCGGTGAAAATCCCAAATCGTCGTGGATCTCATATGCTTTATCTTGATCACAGGACCACCATATATTCGGCCACCTTGGACGAATCATGGATCGGCTCCATGAGCCGATTCACAGAATACCCTGAGAGCCGATCGAGGCTCGTATTTAACGTGTACGTGTGTGCCCCAGGAAACTAAGCGAGGCATCATCCACACCTTCCTGACCAGTATAGGTCGTGGCACGCCCTTGCAATTTGCATCGGCGCGCGACTGGAGGCTTTGCGGGCCGTCGCTCTGAGGGACTGGGGCCAGCCGCAGCCCTAGTTGTTCCCGGCTCTACGGTGTTGACCAGTCATTGCCCGCCGGTGGGTTTCTGACGTCAACACAACCATAGTAATAAACCTGCCAATACCTGTTGCATATAAACCCAATCCAACTTAAGAAACCAACTAGTACCTATTAGAAAACTAAATGAATCCAATAGTAAACCCTAGAAGCCATAGCTCCTATTTATAGTAGTTCTTGTTCTTAATCAACCTGTTCTTCAAAAGTTATTCTTTTGAAGTATAATATAAGTAATCATCAACCATGTCCTGTAAAACTTAAAATTGACAACTGTTCTTTACATATTATTTCACTACTATCCTTTGTGTATGTGCTTGTTATGATGTCTTATATATCATTTGTTTATGATGCATTAAATTACTTGTATATGCTATTCTTATAACCAAACCCTAATAAGAACCTTGTTTGAGAACCATCCTAAAAGTGCAACACATCCTAAAGAAATCTTTACAACTCATCCATCCTAAATCATCAAGGTTAGGTTACACTCGGGACGATTGCATCTCATACTATGCATTATAGCATCTTTGCCAGTTCTTTAAACATTGTCCTTACCGGACGATGATGGTCTTTCAGAATTTGGAGTTACCACGTATCGAAGCTTTTGCCTGCATAATCTTGCAGTCAAGAAAGGCAAGTTCATCGCTTGCTCATGTCATTTGATTATTTCTATCAAATTATATGCAAAGTACTATACTTATCACTCTTGCATTGAAAAGCAAATATTATTTTACAATTATGAATATGACTATGTGGTGGGCAATGGAACCATGGTATGTGTTGATTGGTGGAGGTTCCATTGCACGGGTACTATTCATCTAGGATTAAGTACCAATGCCGTCCAGTGATTCTAGCGCCGTACATATCGCGTTGACCATAAGATCTATAATGGCTCTGGGGAAGCCAGCTGTATCTTTTCCCTCTCGCATGCCAACGGACTGGTAATAAGGGTTGCCCGGATCAGTCTATCTTTGGTAAAGGTGGGGACATGTGGTCCTGCATAGTCTACCATTAGATACAGGAGAGGGTAAACTTATTATTGGTCTATGAAGGATTGTAAGGGTTGTCCGGATCAGTCTATCTATGGTGTATAGGACAGGGCACATAAGTTGTTCGGATCAGTCTACCTGAACGGTATAGGAGAGAACAAGTGCCTGTGTTAGTCTACCCATAGATATAGGAGAGGACAGACTTACAAAAGGGTGGGTCTGCGAGGTCGCGGAGAAGGCAGAGATTGGCTTGGATCTTATACCTGGCCTCACACCAAGGAAGTGTGGACGGATACTTAAGCGGTTGGCAACAAGGTTAAGTTCTCTTATGGGAAAAGTAACGCACCTCTGCAGAGGGTATCGAATCTGGATGTCACTCCCTGTTCCGGGAAGGAACCGCGAACGCGCAGAAAGGAACTCCATGAAGTTCTAGTCAACCGTGAAGACTGACGGGCATAGTTTTCAGAATAAAATAAACCTTTTGAAGAAATGTTTACGAAAACTTGCATTGCCTATGACTTTCTGGTCTGTGGCTGTAGCTAGTGCATGATACACCTATTTCCTAATATGAACTTGCTGAGTACGCTCGTACTCATCCCACTCTTAAATCCCCTGCTTAGCTATGGAGGCACCGGAGGATGAACTACCGTGGAACTCGAAGACAAAGGAGTCAACTGCAACAAGATGGAGAATCCAAGCAAAGAAGTCGATGAGGTCAACTGCTGCAGCAACTTAAGTGGAAACTTAGACTAGTAATAGAAGGGAGCCTTTCCCTAATCCTAGCACCTAAGTAGCTAGATTTCTATAGCAAGCCTAGTAGCTCTTAGGCTAGACTTCGCAATAAGTTAGACTACGAGTCATTCTTCTGAAGCTTTATTTGAAGTTTTACCTCACTGTAAAGTAGGAGGCTGTGTTGATCTTCTGTAAACAGCTTGTGTATCCTTCTATAGACATACCTTGGACTCGCATATGTTTCGTTGTACCACTCTGAGGGATGTAATATGAGTGGAACAGTGTTTCACTTGTGTTATGTCAACGACTTGTGTACTACACCATGCAGTGGTATGTTGGGTCAGGCAGATTCTTCGCGGCTTGGGACGGTGTGCTCAAAATGACTTAGCCCACTTCTTTTCCTTCTCAAAAATTCTGGCTTGGGCTCGGGCTCTCTTTCTTCTTGCAGTCCGCCTTCCATTTCTCATGCTGAGCAGCCACGCCGCATTTTCCTCGACACTAAGTTCCCAAGGTCTCGGGATGAGAGGCTTCTGATGGCTCCGGTACCTTTGTGGTCTTAGGTACATAAGGCTCCGGGTTAATAGTCCAGGACGCTTCTCGCTTCTTTGCCGGAGGTGGATTGGGGGCGCTGCCACCGCGAGGCTGATCGGGGCGTCGCTCACCCGCGGACGAGGAGGGGCGGCGGCTGATCACCCGCCGGACGTTGTGGAATGGGGGGCGCGGGACGTGAAGGAGGTGTAGGTGAACCACCACCACCACCGCCACCGCCACCGCCACCACCACCGGAGGGGGTGGACTTGTTGGCCTTGGCGCCTCGCCTGGAAACTTGATAAACTTCTTTTTCCATAGAATGAACGCGCTTGACACCTCCAAGTATCTCTCTTCGGGTGTAGCATAGTCAATCTCCGGTCCTCAAACCCTGGGACTATGTTCTCCACCGTGACACGAGCATAGCCATCTGGAATGGGGTTGTTGTGGTGGAGTGCTCCAGGTAAACATGGTAAAGCACTGCCGATGGCTACCTTCATGGACATGTTCCCAATTGGATAATGCAAATGACATTCTTTCATCTCCTTTACATCGTCCACGGGTAGCGAGGAGGCTCCGGTGGTAATCGATCGGTGCATCAGTGGCCGGCGGGGGCTCCGTGGAAGCTACGCCGCTTCCGCCGCTGGCTTCCGAGATCCGCTGGATGATCTTCATGCGTCCCAGCTGCCGATCTATCTTGTACTAGTATATTCAGGGTTTTCTTCATCTCGACTTCCGATGCCAACCGCGCCACAACATCTGCATCCCGATCCGGCTTTCTCTTACGGCTTCTATAACCGTACGGGTCATCGTCCTGGGAGAACCCTATTTTCCACGGAATGTTCCCCATGCCTCGTACATGTCCTCCGTGTTCAGGATTCCCGAGGGCTTTTGTCAGCGCGTCGTTCTCTCTGTTGAACTTGATCTTCCCCTGTTGAGCATCCCTCATTGTGTCAATAAGGGCTTGGGTGGGTTTAACGTTTTGTTCCGGTGAACACACGCCCTGTCTCCGGGTCTAGCGTTCCCCATGCCATTACCACCAGCTTTTGGCCCTTGGGTCCCATCCCTCCGTACTGGACGGATTCCTCGCCCTCAGCTCGTTCTCCATCTTCTCCCACCTAGGCTCCCAAAGGCGATACCCTCCTGCCCCATAATATGATTGTACTCCTTCTTAGCCGCATTTTCCTTTTTTTTTTGATATTTCAATGAACTGCTCCGATTTCTTCTGCCTCACAAATTCTGGCCAATCATGTTTCAGACTCTCATATTGTCCTTTGAAATCCGGAGTCTTGTTCTTGTTGACATAGTCACGGGCTAGATTTTGCTTGAATTTCCGGAATGTTTCGGCCATCTTATGAAGAGCGAACTGTTTGACTAGCCTCCTCCTCTCCTTGTTTTCCTCAATCTTGTTACTCTCCTCATCGAATTTGTGGTATTCCGGAGGTAGGACGAAATGTTCGATAAGCTTTTTCAAGAAATCTTTTTTTTGTTCTCTTGTCGACAAAACTGAAACCAAGACGTGCCTTCTTTGGCTCATTCCACTCCTGGAGGGTGATCGAGATGTTGTCTCTAACAACGGCTCCGCATTGGTTGATAAACTTGGTGGAGTTCTTGTGGGGCTGCTTGCCGGTTGCACTGTCGACAACTCGATGGTATATGTTTCTCCTGTTTCTTGTTTGCGCCACGCTTTGACGATGTACTCGATTGTTTCGACGATCCGGCCGAGGGCTAAAATAAGAAAGAGAGTCGCGCGCGTTAGTACACACATATTTATTCAAATCAGTAAGTTTGTATCACCAGAGGCAAAATGTATATATATACCTCGGCGCCGAGGTGGTTGCTACTTGCAATTGAAGATCGTCGTTTATCGACGTTTCTTCGTCGTCATCTTGCTGACGGCCTTCATCTTGACCGTCAAGGTTCAGATACGAAGAGATATCCTCTTCTTCATCTTGTTCGGTCGGCACATAAGGAATATCGCTGTTTATGAGGCCAAATATATGTTCTTCAGCTTCCGGATCATACTTGGCCATAATCGGGTCAGCTCTACCGTCCGCCATATATCAGTCCTGAAAACATGTAGTAAAAACTAATTAATTGTGTATATGCCAGCATTATCACATCTCTTCTACATATAAAGAGAGAGGGCGACGAGGGAGGCGAGAGGGGGGACGCGTATTAGATGTGTATATGTGGACGATCGACCTCGCCTTGCAGTGACCGCGTGACCGAGAGACCGGTGGCGGTGGCGGTGCCGATCCTCTCTCGTAAAAAAACAAAAAAAAACCCACGCGTATACGGAGGGGGATGAGGGCCTCGCCGCCCCCTCCGTATACACGCGGGGTCGGTGGCGAAAGGGCGGTGGCGAAAGGGCGGTGGCGGTGGCGGTGACGGTGGCGGTGGCGGTGCAAATTAGTTCTTCACATAATTTACTTTGGATATTTATATGTCCACTAAGTTTATTTCACAAATAAAATTATTTTTGAATAGGAAAACAGTTGTAGTTGCAATTCAATAAAGTTGGCATTTTAACTAGTTTTTAATTAAAACAACTTAGTTATAAAGTAAAAAAAACAAAAATAGTGGGCCAGGCGGCGCCCCTGGCCTTTCTCTCTCCCTCTCTGTTCTTCGTTCTCTCTGCAGAGAGCGCGCGCGCAGCAGCGGCGTGTGGCGGCGGGCAGCGGCGCGCAACGGGGCGCCGCAGCGCTCTCGGCGCCGCGAGCGGCGGCGCGCGAGCGGCGGCGCAGCGCGCGCGGTACGGGGCGGCGCGGGATCGAAGTGAGAAGGGGGAGAGGCGCGCGGCGGCGGACGACGGCGACGTACGGGCTGAGGCGGTCGACGGCGGCGTGTGGCGGCGGCAGCGGCAGCGGGCGTCGAGCGAGCGTCTGAGGAGGATCGCGCGCGCAGCCTGACGGTTCGAGGAAGAAGATGGAGTGAACCGCCACGGGGCGATTTGTTTATATACAGACCTTTAGTCGCGGTTGGCCAACCGCGACGGGTGTTTAGTCGCTGCACCGACCAACCGCGACTAAAGCCCATTTTTCGCCAATTTTCGTTCCCGCGGAAATACCCTTTAGTCGCGGTTGGCAGGCCAACCGCGACTAAAGGTCATTTTCAAAATACTAATTCATTTTCAAAATTCTTAAAAGTACAAATAATATATCAAAAAATGCAGAAAAATAAAACTAATTCATTTCAAAATTTTAAAAATACAAATAATATATCAAAAATTCAGAAAAATAAAACTAATTCATTTCAAAATTTAAAAAATACAAATAATATATCAAAAAATTCATAAAAATAAAACTAATTCATTTCAAAATCTAAAAAATACAAATAATATATCAAAAAATGTAGAAAAATAAAACTAATTCATTTCAAAATCTTCAAAATACAAATAATATATCAAAAAATGCAGAAAAATAAAACTAATTCATTTCAAAATTTTAAAAATACAAATAATATATCAAAAATTTCAGAAAAATAAAAATAATTCATTTCAAAATTTTAAAAATACAAATAATATATCAAAAAATTCATAAAAATAAAACTAATTCATTTCAAAATCTTAAAATACAAATAATATATCAAAAAATGCAGAAAAATAAAACTAATTCATTTCAAAATCTTAAAAATACAAATAATATATCAAAAAATACAGAAAAATAAAACTAATTCATTTCAAAATCTTTCCGCCTCCCTCTTCCCACCAGTTCTTCCCACCGCTTCTTCCAGAGCCCCGTCTTTCCGCCGCCCTCTTCCCACCTCTCGTCTTTCCGCCGGCCCCTCTTCCCGCTCTGTCTTTCCGCCGGCCCTCTCTTCCCGCCTCTTTTTCCGCTGGCCCCCTCTTCACGCCTCTGTCTTTCCGCCTCTCTTCCCGCCGCTTCTTCCCGCCACCTCTGTCTTCCCGCCCCCTGGCTTGGGAAAAATTCCTGAGAGCAACTTCCGAAGATGTCGTAGGGCGTGTGCACCGACGACATCTTCGAGAAGTTGCGCCACGGGAGATTTTCCAACCCTTACCCAACACTTTAGAGGAGATGAAGTCTTTCACGGGCTGCAGGAAATTTTCCCGAGGAGCAACTTCCGAAGATGTCGTAGGGCGTGTGCACCGACGACATCTTCGAGAAGCTGCGCCACGGAGATTTTCCAACCCTTTACTCCATCCATGGGGATGAAACTCTCTCCTACCTGCTAGGTTGGCTTGTTGGTCGGCTTGCTGGCGTATCGATGCTCCTTTTATAGGCACGGAGCCGCTTCTGCTTTGTCTTGTTCCTCCGACAGGGCGTCGTGCGCTACATGATTTATCTCATCGAGCAGTGCGTCCACCCACACGTCCTTATCCTGCCGACAGCTTTAGTCACGGTTGCACCCTCCAGCCGGGACTAAAACTTATCCAAACATCCTTATCCCACCGACGGTTTCCTTAGATGACACAAAAACCACCTTTAGTCCCGGTTGCACCCAGCAGCCAGGACTAAAGCTTACCTGCACGTCCTTATCCCACCGACAGCTTTTATTAGATGATACAAACCACCTTTAGTCCCGGTTGCACCCACCAGCCGGGACTAAAGATTAGATGACCAACTCTGGATTCCTCTTCTTCCCGCCATTTCTTCCCTGCCTTCCCGCCTCTTTCTTCCCGCCTCTTTCTTCCCGCCAATTTCTTCCCGCCTCTTTCTTCCCGCCACTTTCTTCCCGCCTCCTGTCTTCCCGCTCCCATTTTTCCCGCCATTTCTCACTACATATATGTAGCCCGGCTTGGCCAGCATTATCACATCTCTACAATCTCTCATCACTCTCTCATGGCTTCCACCGCACCCACTCTAACCTACCAGCAGGTGGAGGAGCTTTGTGATACGTCTCCAACGTATCGATAATTTCTTATGTTCCATGCTACTTTATTGATGATACCTACATGTTTTATGCACATTATATGTCATATTTATGCATTTTCTGGAACTAACCTATTAACAAGATGCCGAAGAGCCAGTTGCGTTTTCTGCTGTTTTTGGTTTCAGAATCCTAGTAAAGAAATATTCTAATTGGACAACTTTCGCCCAGGGTCCTATTTTTGCACGAAGCTTCGTAAGACCGAAGAGATAACGAAGTGGGGCCACGAGGCGGCCAGGAGGCCGGCGCGGCCCTGGCCCCCGGCCGCGCCGACCTACCCCCTGGCCCCCGTGTGGCCCCTCGCGTTGACCCTCCGCCTACTTAAAGCCTCCGTCGCGAAACCCCCCACCGAGAGCCACGATACGGAAAACCTTACCGAGACGCGCCGCCGCGAATCCCATCTCGGGGGATTCAGGAGATCGCCCGGCACCCTGCCGGAGAGGGGATTCATCTCCGGAGGACTCTACACCGCCATGGTCGCCTCCGGAGTGATGAGTGAGTAGTTCACCCCTGGACCATGGGTCCATAGCAGTAGCTAGATGGTCGTCTTCTCCTTGTTGTTGCTTCATTGTTGGATCTGAGCTGCCTAACATGATCAAGGTCATCTATTTGTAATTCTATATGTTGTGTTTGTCAGATCCGATGGAGAGAGTACTATGATTATGGTGATTATCAATCTATTGTTTATGTGTTGTTTATGATCTTGCATGCTCTTGTTAGGTAGAGGCTCTGGCCAAGTTTTTACTCTTAACTCCAAGAGGGAGTATTTATGCTCGATAGTGGGTTCATGCCCATTGAATCTGGGACAGTGACAGAAAGTTCTAAGGTTGTGGATGTGTTGCCACTAGGGATAAAACATTGATGCTATGTCTAAGGATGTAGTTGTTGATTACATTACGCACCATACTTAATGCAATGTCGTTGTTTGCAACTTAATACTGGAGGGGGTTCGGATGATAACCTGAAGGTGGACTTTTTAGGCATAGATGCAGTTGGATGGCGGTCTATGTACTTTGTCGTAATGCCCAATTAAATCTCACTATATTTATCATATCATGTATATGCATTGTTATGCCTTTCTCTATTTGTCAATTGCCCGACTGTAATTTGTTCACCCAACATGCTTTTATCTTATGGGAGACACCTTAGTGAAGTGACCCCGGTCCTATTCTTTACATAGCATACAATCTACCGCAATTGTGTTTACCGTTTTCTTTGCAAACATCTTCCACTCGATACGTTTAATCCTTTGTTACAGCAAGCCGGTGAGATTGACAACCTCACTGTTTCGTAGGGGCAAAGTACTTTGGTGCAGTTCCGCGTTGGCGCCGGAATCCCTGGTGTTGCGCCGCATCACATTTCGCGACCATCAACCTTCAACGTGCTTCTTGGCTCCTAATGGTTCGATTAAACCTTGGTTTCTTTCTGAGGGAAAACTTGCCATCGTGCGCATCATACCTTCCTCTTGGGGTTCCCAACGGACGTGTACATCTACGCGCATCAAGCACTTTTTCCGGCGCCGTTGCCGGGAGGGAAGGTAAACGGCACTCACACATTGGCAAGCCCGGCAACTAAGCACTTTTCCTCCCTCGTCAACTACGCGCCAAGCACTTTTCTGGCGCCGTTGCCGGGGAGGAAGAAAAGTTACACCACAAAAATATCTATCTCCCACGTCAACCGCACGCCAGCACTTTTTTCGGCGCCGTTGGGGAGATCAAGACACGCTGCAAGGGGAGTCTCCACTTCTCAATCTCTTTACTTTGTTTTTGTCTTGCTTTATTTTATTTACTACTTTGTTTGCTGCACCTAAACAAAACACACAAAAATTAGTTGCTAGTATTATTTTATTTACTGTCTTGCTCTCTATATCAAAAACACAAAAAAATTAGTTACTTGCATTTAGTTTACTTTTGTTATCATGTCTAGCTCTGTACTTGTTTTTATTTTCACTAGTTAGGCTAAATGGAAAACAACAAAAAAATTAGAGATCTTTATGAACTTTATCTTGAATTAGGACATGATGTGTTTGAAGAGAAAATTAAAAAACCCATGGAACTTTGTTTGCAAAATAGTTGTAGCAATGTTATTAGCATGAACTCTTTGAACACCATTATTGCTAAAGCTATGGAAGAATTTAAGCTTGGGGAAGCTGGTTTTGAGGAGCATGATATTTTTAGTCCCCCAAGCATGGAGGATAAAATTTACTTTGATTATACTTTACCTCCTATATATGATGCTTGCAATGATGAATATGATATTTTCAGTCACCCTACTATTGAGGAGAAAATTAATTATGATTACAATATGCCTCCTATATATGATGATTATGGTGATGAGAATAATAATGATAGCTATTTTATTGAATTTGCTCCCACTACAACTAATAAAATTGATTATGCTTATGTGGAGAGTAATAATTTTATGCATAAAGCTCATGACAAGAATGTTGTATGTGATAGTTATATTGTTGAGTTTGTTCATGATGCTACTGAAAGTTATTATGAGAGAGGGAAACATGGTTATATGCATCTTAATAATATTAAGTTTCCTCTTTATGTTGAGAATCTTGAAATTGCACTTGTGTTGCTTTTCTACGCTTGCCATTTTGTTCTTCATGAATCTATTTGTGTACAAGATTCATTTTCATAGGAAGTGGGTTAGGCTTAAATGTGTTTTGAATTTGCTTCTTGATGTTCTCTTTTGCTTCAACTCTTCTTTCTTGCGAGAGTATCATTAAAATTACTGAGCCCATCTTAATGGCTATAAAGAAAAGCACTTCTTGGGAGATAACCCATGTGTTTATTTTACTACAGCAATTTTTGGTTTTGTTGAGTCTTGGAAGTTGTTTACTACTGTAGCAACATCTCCTTATCATGTTTTTGTGCCAAGTAAAGTTTCTATGTCAAAGTTGATGTTATATTTGGGATCGCTGCGCAGAAACAGCATTGCTGTCTGTCACGAATCTGGGCACAGGCCTCTGTAGAAAATTCGAAAAAATCTGCCAATTTACGAGCGTGATCCTCAGATATGTACGCAACTTTCATTAGTTTTGAGTTTTTCCATTTGAGCAAGTCTGGTGCCATCTCTAAATTCGTCTTTACGGACTGTTCTGTTTTTGACAGATTCTGCCTTTTATTTCGCATTGCCTCTTTTGCTATGTTGGATTTATTTCTTTGATCCATTAATGTCCAGTAGCATTATGCAATGTCCAGAAGTGAAAATAATTATTGTGTCACCTCTGAATGAGTGAATTATTAATTGTGCACTAACCCTCTAATGAGTTTGCTTGAAGTTTGGTGTGAAGGAAGTTTTCAAGGGTCAAGAGAGGAGAATGATATACTATGATCAAGAGGAGTGCAAGCTCTAAGCTTGGGGATGCCCCCGTGGTTCACCCCTGCATATTTTAAGAAGACTCAAGCGTGCTTGGGGATGCCCAAGGCATCCCCTTCTTCATCGACAACATCATCAGGTTCCTCCCCTGAAACTATATTTTTATTCAATCACATCTTGTGTTCTTTGCTTGGAGCGTCGGTTTGTTTTTGTTTTTGTTTGAATAAAATGGATCCTAGCATTCACTTTGTGGGAGAGAGACACGCTCCGCTGTTGCATATGGACACATGTGTCCTTAGGCTTTACTCATAATGTTCAAGGCGAAGTTTCTTCTTCGTTAAATTGTTATATGGTTGGAATTGGAAAATGCTACATGTAGTAATTCTAAAGTGTCTTGGATAATGTGATACTTGGCAATTGTTGTGCTCATGTTTAAGCTCTTGCATCATATGCTTTGCACCCATTAATGAAGAAATACATAGAGCTGGCTAAAATTTGATTTGCATATTTGGTTTCTCTAAGGTCTAGATAATATCTAGTATTGAGTTTTGAACAACAAGGAAGACATGTAGAGTCTTATAATGTTTACAATATGTCTTTTATGTGAGTCTTGCTGCACTTGTTCATCCTTGAGTTTGCTTCAAATAACCTTGCTAGCCTAAACCTTGTATCGAGAGGGAATACTTCTCATGCATCCAAAATCCTTGAGCCAACTACTATGCCATTTGTGTCCACCATACCTACCTACTACATGGTATTTCTCCGCCATTCCAAAGTAAATTGCTTGAGTGCTACCTTTAAAATTCCATTATTCACCTTTGCAATATATAGCTCATGGGACAAAATAGCCTTAAAAACTATCGTAGTATTGAATATGTACTTATGCACTTTATCTTTTATTAAGTTGCTTGTTGTGCGATAACCATGCTTCTGGGAACGCCATCAACTATTGTTGAATATCATGTGAGTTGCTATGCATGTCCGTCTTGTCTGAAGGATCTATCATTTTAGTGGTTGGAGCATGCAAAATTGTTAGAGAAGAACATTGGGCCGCTAACTAAAGCCATGAATCATGGTTGAAGTTTCAGTTTTGGACATATATCCTCAATCTCATATGAGAATAATAATTGTTGCTACATGCTTATGCATTTAAGAGGAGTCCATTATCTGTTGTCCATGTTGTCCCGGTATGGATGTCTAAGTTGAGAATAATCAAAAGCGAGAAATCCAAAATGCGAGCTTTCTCCTTAGACCTTTGTACACGGCATGGAGGTACCCCTTTGTGACACTTGGTTGAAACATGGCATGCAAAGATCCGGTAGTCCAAGCTAAGTAGGACGAGGTGCGGGCACTATTAGTATACTATGCATGAGGCTTGCAACTTGTAAGATATAATTTACATAACTCATATGCTTTATTACTACCGTTGACAAAATTGTTTCATGTTTTCAAAATAAAAGCTCTAGCACAAATACAGCAATCGATGCTTTCCTCTTTGAAGGACCTTTCTTTTACTTTTATTGTTGAGTCAGTTTACCTATCTCCTTCCACCTTAAGAAGCAAACACTTGTGTGAACTGTGCATTGATTCCTACATACTTGCATATTGCACTTGTTATATTACTTTATGTTGACAATATCCATGAGATATACATGTTATAAGTTGAAAGCAACCGCTGAAACTTAATCTTCCTATGTGTTGCTTCAACACCTTTACTTTGATTTATTGCTTTATGAGTTAACTCTTATGCAAGACTTATTGATGCTTGTCTTGAAGTACTATTCATGAAAAGTCTTTGCTTTATGATTCAGTTGTTTACTCATGTCATTACCTTTGTTTTGATCGCTGCATTCATTACATATGTTTACAAATAGTATGATCAAGATTATGATGGCATGTCACTTCAGAAATTATCTTTGTTATCGTTTTACCTGCTCGGGACGAGCAGAACTAAGCTTGGGGATGCTGATACGTCTCCAACGTATCGATAATTTCTTATGTTCCATGCTACTTTATTGATGATACCTACATGTTTTATGCACATTATATGTCATATTTATGCATTTTCCGAACTAACCTATTAACAAGATGCCGAAGAGCCAGCTTGTTTCTGCTGTTTTTGGTTTCAGAAATCCTAGTAAAGAAATATTCTCAATTGACGAAACTTTCGCCCAGGTCCTATTTTTGCACGAAGCTTAAGACCGAAGAGATAACGAGTGGGGCCACGAGGCGGCGAGGGAGGCCGGCGCGCCCAGCCCTGGCCGCGCCGACCTACCCCCTAGGCCCCTCGTGTCCCTCGCGTTGACCCTCCGCCTACTTAAAGCCTCCGTCGCGAAACCCCGCACCGAGAGCCACGATACGGAAAACCTTACCGAGACGCCGCCGCCGCGAATCCCATCTCGGGGATTCTGGAGATCGTCCCGCACCCGGCCGGAGAGGGGATTCATCTCCCGAGGACTCTACACCGCCATGGTCGCCTCCGGAGTGATGAGTGAGTAGTTCACCCCTGGACCATGGGTCCATAGCAGTAGCTAGATGGTCGTCTTCTCCTTGTTGTGCTTCATTGTTGGATCTTGTGAGCTGCCTAACATGATCAAGATCATCTATTTGTAATTCTATATGTTGTGTTTGTCGGGATCCGATGGATAGAGAGTACTATGATTATGGTGATTATCAATCTATTGTTTATGTGTTGTTTATGATCTTGCATGCTCTCCGTTACTAGTAGAGGCTCTGGCCAAGTTTTTACTCTTAACTCCAAGAGGGAGTATTTATGCTCGATAGTGGGTTCATGCCTCCATTGAATCTGGGACAGTGACAGAAAGTTCTAAGGTTGTGGATGTGCTGTTGCCACTAGGGATAAAACATTGATGCTATGTCTAAGGATGTAGTTGTTGATTACATTACGCACCATACTTAATGCAATTGTCTGTTGCTTTGCAACTTAATACTGGAGGGGGTTCGGATGATAACCTGAAGGTGGACTTTTTAGGCATAGATGCAGTTGGATGGCGGTCTATGTACTTTGTCGTAATGCCCAATTAAATCTCACTATATTTATCATATCATGTATATGCATTGTTATGCCTTTCTCTATTTGTCAATTGCCCGACTGTAATTTGTTCACCCAACATGCTTTTATCTTATGGGAGAGACACCTCTAGTGAACTGTGGACCCCGGTCCTATTCTTTACATAGCATACAATCTACTGCAATTGTGTTATTTTCTTTGCAAACATCTTCCACTCGATACGTTTAATCCTTTGTTACAGCAAGCCGGTGAGATTGACAACCTCACTGCTTCGTTGGGGCAAAGTACTTTGGTTTTGTTGTGCAGGTTCCACGTTGGCGCCGGTGTTGCGCCGCATCACATTTCGCGACCATCAACCTTCAACGTGCTTCTTGGCTCCTACTGGTCGATTAAACCTTGGTTTCTTTCGAGGGAAAACTTGCCACTGTGCGCATCATACCTTCCTCTTGGGGTTCCCAACGGACGTGTACATCTACGCGCATCACTTTGCGCCTCGAACTACCCTTGCCCACCGGGCTACCGCGTCCCCGCCGGCCGGAGCGCGGCGTGCCGGTCCCTCCCGTCCCTCAGGGTACTGCGCGCCGGGCGGCCATCACGAACCACTACTACCTCTCACGCCGGAGCAGCGGATGAATTCCCGCTGGCATCCCGATAACCATCATACTTGGGACGCCTTCTTCATCAATCGGCGTGAGAGGGCGCTCACCAGGTATGAGGAGGACGGTCTGCCTCCTGGGAACTTCCACGAGGCCGGCCGTCGGCTATGGTGGTACGGCCGGACTCTGCAGAGCGTCATGGACTACATCACGGCCGGCGATATCCCCCGCCTGCGCTACCCTCAGTTCGAGCCACGAGCGCCGCCCGACGACAACAGCGACGACGACGGCGGCAACTTAGAAGGCGACGACTACCAGTACAACGGCGGCGGCTATGAAGACTACGAGTATGCATATTATACGCCTAGGCAGGAGTATGACTAAATCACTCCAAATTTCATGTATCATCAGTGGTATCTCGAATCAATCGAATCATTCGAAAATGGACACCAAACACATCACGGGTAATATAATTCACATGATCCATTCAACAAAGTTTGGTACAATAAATTATTACACATCATTTCTTCCCTTGTGTCCCTGCTTGCTTACGATTGGGCCGTATCCATGGAGCATCCTCATCATTTAACTTAATGCTTGGGTCGGTGTTCACTTTGAAGGGCGGAATTTCACCAAACATATTATAATCTTCTGACATGTCTGTCTTGTCCTCCACTCCCACGATGTTTCTTTTCCCTGAAAGAACAATGTGGCGCTTTGGATCATCGCATGATGTACTGATCGTTTTCTTATCTTTCCGTTTCCTCGGTTTGCTACTCATGTCCTTCACATAGAAAACCTGAGCGACATCTTTCGCTAGGACGAATGGTTCGTCAAGGTAACCAAGATTGTTGAAATCCACCATTGTCATTCCGTATTGCTGGTCCACCTTTACCCCACCTCCTGTTAGCTTGAACCATTTGCACCGGAACAAAGGGACCTTAAAGGAGTGTCCATAGTCAAGTTCCCATATCTCCTCTATGTAACCATAATATGTGACCTTTTGCCCATTCTCGGTTGCTGCATCAAAGCGGACACCACTGTTTTGGTTGGTGCTCTTTTTATCTTGGGCGATCGTGTAAAATGTATTCCCATTTATCTCGTACCCTTGGAAAGTCGTTATAGTCGAAGATGGTGTCTTGGCCAACATGTACAGCTGATCTACAACATCATTGTCATTCATTAAATGTTTTCTCAACCAACTGCCGAAAGTCTCCATGTGGGCCTTCCTAATCCAGGATTCAGGCTTCCCCGGGTTGTCCGAGCGTAAAATATTCTTGTGTTTCTCAAAGTACGGAGCCACCAAGCTGGAATTGGTCAGAACTGTGTGGTGTGCTTCAGTCAGAGAATGGTCGTCCATACATATTGTTGATTTCCTTCCGATCGTGCCTTTTCCACTTAGTCTCCCCTCGTGTCGCGATCGAGGAAGACCAATCGGCTTAAGGTCAGGAACAAAGTCAACACAAAACTCAATTACCTCCTCATTTCCATAGCCCTTGGCGATGCTTCCTTCTGGCCTAGCACGGTTACGAACATATTTCTTTAATACTCCCATGAACCTCTCGAAGGGGAACATATTGTGTAGAAATACAGGACCGAGAATGGAAATCTCTTCGACTAGGTGAACCAGGAGGTGCGTCATAATATTGAAGAAGGATGGCGGGAACACCAACTCGAAACTGACAAGACATTGGACCACATCGTTCTGTAACCGTGGTAGAACTTCTGGATTGATTACCTTCTGAGAGATTGCATTGAGGAATGCACATAGCTTCACAATGGCTACTCGAACATTTTCCGGCAGGAGCCCCCTCAAAGCAATCGAAAGCAATTGCGTCATAATCACGTGGCAGTCGTGAGACTTCAGGTTTTGGAACTTTTTCTCCGCCATGTTTATTATTCCCTTTATATTGGACGAGAATCCAGACGGGACCTTCATACTGCTCAGGCATTCAAAAAAGATGACCTTCTCTTCTTTGGTAAGAGCGTAGCTGGCACGACCTTGAAACCATTCCGGATGCCGGTCATCAGGGTCTTTCAAGCGTTGCTGGTCCTGCCGTGCTTCCTTTGTATCATTTGTCCTCCCATACACGCCCAAGAAGCTTAGCAGGTTCACGCAAATATTCTTTGTAACATGCATCACGTTGATTGCAGAGCGGACATCTAGGAGTTTCCAATATTCTAGCTCCCAAAATATAGATTTCTTCTTCCACATGGGTGCGTGCCCGTCAGCTCCCTTCGGAACTGATTGTCCGGCAGGACCCTTTTCAAAGATGACTTTCAAATCCTTGACCATATCATATACCTCAGCACCAGTGCGTTCCGCAGGCTTCGGCCGGTGATCTGCCTTGCCGTTGTAATGCTTGCCTTTCTTTCTTACGTTATGATTTTTGGGAAGAAATCGACGATGCCCCAGGTACACGTTCTTCTTACAATTTGGCAAATGCACACTTTCAGTCTCATGTAAGCAGTGCGTGCATGCATTGTATCCCTTATTTGTCTGCCCGAAAGGTTACTAAGAGCTGGCCAATCATTGATGGTTACGAAAAGCAACGCTCGTAGGTCAAATTCCTCTTCTTTGTGCTCATCCCACACACGGACACCAGGTCTGCCCCACAACTGTAAAAGTTCATCAACTAATGGCCTTAGGTACACATCGATGTCGTTGCCGGGTTGCTTCGGACCTTGGATGAGCACTGGCATCATAATGAACTTCCGCTTCATGCACAACCAAGGAGGAAGGTTGTAGATGCATAGAGTCACGGGCCAGGTGCTATGGCTGGAGCTCTGCTCGCCAAAAGGATTCATGCCATCTGTACTTAGACCAAATCTTATGTTCCTTGCGTCAGCTGCAAAATCTTTAAACTCTCTGTCGATCTTTCTCCATTGCGTTCCATCTGCGGGGTGTCTCAACTCCCCGTCCGACTTACGGTCCTCTTTGTGCCATCGCAACAACTTGGCATGCTCTTTGTTCCTGAACAGACGTTTCAACCGTGGTATTATAGGAGCATACCACATCACCTTGGCGGGAACCCTCTTCCTGGGTTTCTCGCCCTCAACATCGTCACCAGGGTCATCGCCTCTGATCTTATAACGCAATGCAGTGCATACCGGTCATTCATTCAAATTCTCGTATTCACCACGGTAGAGGATGTAGTCGTTAATGCATGTATCTTCAGAACCTCTAAACCTAGAGGGCAGACAGCCTTCTTTGCTTCGTACGTACTGGCGGGCAACTCGTTATTCTTTGGAAACATATTCTTCAACATTTTCAGCAAGTTTTCAAATCCCGAGTCAGCTACACCTTCCTGTGCCTTCCATCTCAGCAAATCCAGTGTGCAGCCCAGCTTTTTCAGACCATTATCGCATCCTGGGTACATCGACTTTTTGTGATCCTCTAACATGCGATCCAAATTCTCCCTCTCCTTTTCAGTTTCGCAGCGTCTCCGTGCATCAGCAATGGTCCGACCAAGATCATCAGCGGGCTCATCACGTGCCTCTTCTTGATCACCTTCCCCTTCACCTTCCCCACCTTCAGCATCCTCCATGAAAGTATCACCGAAATGATCAAGATAGCTGTCATCGATGATATCATCCCCTTCTTCATCTTCTTCCATTATAACCCCTCTTTCTCCATGCTTGGTCCAACAATTATAGCTTGGCATGAAACCATGCCGAATCAGGTGCAGGTGAACTTCCCTTGAGGAAGAGTAACCCTTCTGATTCTTACAGCCAACACATGGACAAATAACAAAACCCCCCTGCTTGTTCGCATTAGCCACTACGAGGAAATCTTTCAAACCCGTAGTGAATTCGCCGGAGAGTCGGTTAGCGTACATCCATTGCCGATTCATCTGCATTATTATAATATAAAGTATATAATTAACCATCATGCATTTGTTAAACTAACTAGCTATAAACAATAGAAATTAAACAATGAACTACACACATGCATATTTTATCAATGACACATGAAAGGTTCAAGTTGCTAACCATGATTGAGGAGGAAAAAATAAATGAGGAAGCTCAAGTGTGGCTCCAACACTTCATATCATGTTTGTTTCATGCTCTTGGGGCATTTCATCAAACACCTTGTGTGCATAAGAGGAACCAAAAGCAAACCTAACACCCCTTGTGAAGTTTGTGAAGAGAAGTGGCACCAAATGGCTAAGTGCTGCTGAGGCCCTTTATAGGGATGGGCTTTAGTCGCGGTTGGCCTGGCCAACCGCGACTAAAGGCCTTTGGGCTAGGCCCGAGGACATTTAGTCGCAGTTGGCCTGGCCAACCGCGACTAAAGCCCCTCCCGTCCACCAGCTGGCCACCGAGCGCGCTGGGCCCAGGTCTTTAGTCGCGGTTCGCCTCCCGAACCGCGACTAAAGACCCCATTGGTCGCGGTTCCTATATTTTGGCGACTAATGGGGCTGGACGGAAGCCTCTTTTTCTACCAGTGAGGTATCCTGGAGGGGCCCATGCTGTATCGTGACGCCGCCATGCCTCGCCATCGACACCATCGTCGCCCCCATAGTCAAGTGCATCATCGGCTCATCGCCGCCCGATGCTGGTTAGAATCGATCGTCATCAACGCCTAGGTCAAGATCTTCGTCTTTGCCGTCTTCTTCGAGGAAGGTCGCAAGGCGGCGGTCAGGTGCGGCTCCTCCTCCTCGTCTCCAACTGATGTTCCGAGCGGAAGGGGACGACAGTGACGACGGTGGAAGTGCGGTTAGGGCTCACGAGAGAGGGTGGAGAATTGGTATTATGTGGCACGGGGAAGAGAAGAGAAAAGGGAAACCGTCAAGTGTCTATGCGCCACTTACCACCGATGCACAAGCTAATCGACGCGTCATTGATAAGTTACCACCGGCGCGCTAGCGTGCGCCGGATAACCTGGTAGCGCGCCGGGATAACCTGGTGATACGTCCAAAACGTATCTACTTTCCCAACACTTTTGCTATTGTTTTGCCTCTAATTTGTGTATTTTGGATACAACTAACGCGGACTAACGCTGTTTTCAGCAGAATTGCTCTAGTGTCTCGTTTTTGTGCAGAAATCCAACTTTCAGGAAAATCCTCGGAATTTATGCAGAAGGTCCTATTTTCCCAGAATATTGGCGGAGCCAAGGGCAAGCTGTGGGGGCACGAGGGCCCCACACACTAGGCCGGCGCGGCCCAGGAGGGGCCCGCGCGGCCCTAGTGTGTGGCGGCCTCGGCTGGCCCCCGACGCCCTCCTTAGGACTACTTATCGCCCTCGACCTAAAAACGCACGGAGAGAAGTCGAAGTCGCCAAACCCTCCGTAACGCCGCCACATCGCGAAACTCCGTCTCGGGGTCTCTCGTTCTGCACTCCGCCGGACGGGGAATTGGAGTCTTCACCGCCATCACCACCAACGCCTCCCATCGACCAGCCATGTTTCCCCCATCCATGTGTGAGTAATTCCCCGCTGTAGGCTGAAGGGGATGGTAGGGATTGGATGAGATTGATCATGTAATAGTCACAAGATTGTTAGGGCATGGTGCCTAGTATCCGTAGATGTTACTTTTATGATATTGTTGCAACTTGTTATGTTTAATGCTTGTCACTAGGGCCCAAGTGCCATGATCTCAGATCTGAACATGTTATTGTTTCATCATGATATGCATTGTTTATTGATCTTACCTGCAAGTTGTATACACATGTCGCTGTCCGGAACCAATGGCCCCGAAGTGACAGAAATCGGGACAACCGGAGGGGATGGTAGTGATGTGAGGATCACATGTGTTCACGGAGTGTTAATGCTTTGCTCCGGTACTCTATTAAAAGGAGTACCTTAATTTCCAGTAGTTTCCCTAGAGGCCGGCTGCCACCGGCTGGTAGGACAAAAGATGTTGTGCAAGTTTCTCATTGCGAGCACGTACGACTATATATGGAACACATGCCTATTGATTGATTAGTACTTGGATACCGCTTTATTATTACCTGCAAATGCCCTACCATGATTGTTATATGAATTCTCTCATCCATGCAACGCCCGTTCATCCGTTCTGTGCCTACAGTATTTTAATCCTGCTGTTTACTATAATCACTACTGCTGTCTTTATTTCACCGCTGCTGTTATTTCACTATTCCTACTACTATAAAACTGTTGCTACTGATAAACTCTTGCGAGCAAGTCTGTTTCCAGGTGCAGCTGAATTGACAACTCCGCTGTTAAGGCTTACAAGTATTCTTTGTCTCCCCTTGTGTCGAATCAATAAATTGGATAATACTTCCCTCGAAGACCCTATACTTGTGGGTCATCAAGACTATTTTCTGGCGCCGTTGCCGGGAAGCATAGCTTTATTTGCAAGTTCACTTGGATTGATATTGTTCGCTGCAAATTCTCCATCATGGGTAAACCTCGCGATACTAAGGTCGCCATATTACCATCCACTACAAGAAAAGGTACAACTCTGAGTACCTCCGCTGCTCTTGATTCACCATCTGTGATAAGTCAACTTGTTTCACCACCACAAACTTCACGTGTTGGTATTTCTGCTGAATCTGAAAATTCCTCTGATAATTTTGATGATGCTTCTACTGTGCTTGATAATGCTGGTTCATTAGGTCCTTTTCTAGATGCTACAATTGCTAGGTCTAGACAAATTGAAATTACTGAAACTCCTAATGAAAATACTGTTACACCTGTTAATTCACCTGAGATTGATGATCTTGATGAAGATTATGTAGAACTTGATGATGATTTTATTGATAAATGCAATGCTACTACTAGTACAAGTAACCTTAAAAAGCTTATTGCACAACATGCTGTTAGATATAAACTGTCTCCTGATCCTAAATTTGCCACATCTCCTATAAACATTAAGGATAAAGATTATGACTTTTCTCTTGATTTATCTCATATATCTATTGTTGAGAAAACACCTTTTTGTGGTACTGAAAAAGAGAGTGCTGTAGAACATATGAATGAGCTTTCTACTTTAAGTAGCTTGTTTTCTGATGATGTTAAGATGCGTACTTATTTTGTTGCTAAGATTTTCCCTTTCTCATTAAAGGATGATGCTAAGATTTGGTATAATAATTTGCCTCCTGATTCTATTAATAGTCCAAGTTGTTTGCTTGATGTTTTCTTTCGGAAATACTTTCCCGCTAGTGCTCAACATATGGCTCTGCAGAGAATTTATAGCTTTGATCAAGAAGATGGAGAGAAATTGCCTGAAGCTTGGGCAAGATTTTGCTCTCTTATTAGAGCTCGGCCTGGACATGATTTGGAAAAGCATGATTTACTTGATATATTTTATAGTGGACTAACCATTGAGTCTAGGGCATACCTGGATAGTTGTGCTGATTGTGTTTTCAGGAAAAGAACTCCGGACGAAGCTGAAGAATTATTAGCTAAAATAAGCAAGAATCATGATGATTGGTCTACACCTGAACCAACCCCAACACCTATATTGAAGAAGAGAGGTATGATTGAATTAAATGATGAAGATATGAGGGAAGCCAAGAAATCTCTTATGGAGAAAGGTATTAAATCTGAAGATGTGAAGAATTTGCCTCCAATAGAAGACCTATGTAAGATAATTCCCCCTTCATCCACAATTGAGGTACATTCTCTTCAACGCTTTGATAGAGGAGATATTCCATATTCAAAACCTCCTGATCAATGTTTAGATGAATTTGATAATTATATTGTTAAGCAAAATAATTTTAATATGAGAGTAGAGAATCATCTAATGGAAAATTCTCAAGCTATTGGTAAATTGCATGATATTGTGGAGAGAACCTCCAATGATGTTAAGATGCTTGTTAAACATTTCAACATGATTCAAACTCAAATTGATCAACTTACTAAAGTGCAAAATGACTTGTTAAAAAATAATCATGAAGAGAAACAAGTTTATGAAGTAACAACTAGAGGCGGTGTTTCTACCCAGGATCCTCTATATCCTGAAGGGCATCCCAAAAGAATTGAACAAGATTCTCAACGAACTAAAGAAATTAGTAGTCCTTCTAAGAAAAAGAAGAAGAAACATAAAACTGTTGTAGAATCCTCTGAACCTGTTAATGATCCTAATAGTATTTCTATTTCTGATGCTGAAACTGAAAGTGGTAATGAACATGATGAAGATAATGATAAGAATGATGCTCCTGATAAAGAAGAAATTGAAAAAGAACCTGAAAAGCATGATAAAAATAAAAAGTACACTAAAGAAGATTTTATTACAAAGAAACATGGTAATGAAAGAGAACCTTGGGTTCAAAAGCCAATGCCTTTTCCTTCTAAGAAACTAAAATCAAAGGAGGAGGAACATTATAATAAATTTTGTGATTGGATGAAACCTTTATTTTTGCAAATCCCTTTGACTGATGCTATTAAATTGCCTCCTTATTCAAAGTATATGAAAGATATTGTCTCTAACAAAAGGAAAATTCCCAATGAGGAGATTTCCACTATGCTCGCTAATTACTCCTTTAATGGTAAGGTTCCAAAGAAGCTTGGAGACCCAGGTATACCGACTATTCCTTGTTCTATCAAGAATAATTATGTTAGAACTGCTCTATGTGATTTGGGAGCAGGTGTTAGTGTGATGCCTTTTTCTCTTTATAAGAGACTTGATTTAGATAAGTTGATACCAACTGATATATCTTTGCAAATGGCTGATAAATCTACTGCTATTCCTGTTGGTGTATGTGAAAATGTTCCTGTTCAAGTTACTCAACATTGCTTGATATTAACTGATTTTGTTGTGTTGGAAATGCCTGAAGATGATAATATGTCCATTATTCTTGGAAGACCCTTTCTTAATACTGCAGGGGCTGTTATTGATTGCAATAAAGGCAAGGTTACTTTCAATGTTGATGATAAGGAACATACTGTCTATTTTCCCAAGAGGATTGATAAAGTATATGGAGTTAATACAATTTTTAATGTGAAAACTATCAAGGTGGGATCCATTGATTGTCCTATATATGAGCCTAAAGAAGAATATCAAACTCTTGTGATTGGATCCATATCAATTCAATATAAGGTAACATGATTGATTTGAGGTTTATTTCTTCTTATGTCATATAAAATTTATTTGGTAGCAAGACTTGATCAACCTTGTTAACAAGTATATTTTAATGCATAAGAGAGCTAAACAACATTTCTTTCTTTCTTTCTCCCTCCATTTGTTTTACTTGCTGTAGCACCTTTTGTTTTGCAATATGCTTTAGTTGTTTAAGATTTTGGAAATCATTTTCCTGCGCAGTAATAATTAATTTAACACCCAGAAATGTGCATTTTTCGAAGTTCTAAAAAATTTACAAAAATTATACTGGTAGTCTTATTTTTCGAAGAGGCACTGGGAGCACCTGGGGATGACCAGTGGGGCACCCCAGGGTGGCACCCCACAGGCCGGCGCAGCAAGGGGGGCGCGCCACCCTGTTGTGTGGGCCCCTCCTTGCCCCACTTCATCATCCCTTTCACTCATTCTCTTCTCTCTCCCGAAAAAACTCGTACTCACTTTCTCTCACTCGCTTTCAAGAACTCGCGATTTCTCGATCTCTTTGCTCAGCCCAGATTTCTGTCTGAAATTTGGCACATTTGCT
The DNA here is from genome assembly GCA_030979885.1 of Lolium multiflorum. Classification (NCBI taxonomy): domain Eukaryota; kingdom Viridiplantae; phylum Streptophyta; class Magnoliopsida; order Poales; family Poaceae; genus Lolium; species Lolium multiflorum. Next base: position 54,038,993 of record CM061752.1, on the reverse strand, counting down.
CCCTGGTATGTGACTCCTTTGATTGTCCAATTAGAATTTTGTTTGGTTGAGTATATCTTGAATATTTTGCTGCTGTAGATAACATGTTTAGTGAGCTTGCATGCTTGTTCTAAGTGGTAGAAATTAGTTTTGATGCATGTGTAGTACTCTAGCAAGTTCCTATAGTAGTTCCCCTCAATTATATACCTTGAAATCAAATTTTATAATGATTGTTGAAAAATTTCAGAGAAGGAAAATGAACAACTACAACTTTGGAGAGGTGTTCGAAGGAGAGACGACGAGCACGGGGAGGCCCTCGAGGGCATCCACTCGGATTAGACGATCCTATAATGAGGATGTGATTGCACCAAGCTTCGATGAGGGCAATGGAGACCCTAATGCTTCATCTTTTCCATGTTATGAATTTTTGAGCAATGCAGGGTTGATGGATGATTTCTTGACTCTCGTCAGAAAGGCGGGTTTAACCACCTATATGGAGGATGAGAGGAAGCAATACTACATGCTCACTAAAATCTTTGTGGAGAGCTTCAAGTTCAACAACAAGCACTTCAACCCGACGGTTGCATTCAAGATCTATGGTACTCCTGTCACTATGAAGTTGAAGGATTTTTGTGCTGCATTGGGTATTGCCCCTGCAGGTACAGCGAAGAAGATTGAGGACAACCCCCGGGTTTTGCTGGAGCTCTATCGAGAAATTACAAATGATGATTGCCGCACCATTCAGCGCGGCAAGATAAGAAACATTCAACTCCCCGCCATTAAGTATTTTGCTTATTACCTTGCTACTAGCATTCTTGGTAGGGAGAACACTAGTAATATTTCTAGTTACCATCTTGCTTTCTTAATTGCTGCACTCACTGGGGAGACACCTTATCATCTTGGTTCTGTGATTGCTCGCCGTTTGTCTAACAAGGGGCCTATTTATGGGGGAATAATTGCATCGCGTATTTTGGCACGCCTAGATCTCCCTCTTGACCCTAATGATGTAGAAATACCACCTGTTAAGTTAGATATTGCTGCTATGAAGAGTCACCAATTTGTTACAATTGACTCTAGTATGGATAATATTGTTTATAGAATGTTATTTGCTGACGGGGATGAGAGGGAAGTCCTCTTGCCCCAAACAGATTTGTTCAGTATTGACAGGAAACCATGGTCGCGCTCTAAGGAGGAGGTGGATGAGCAACTGAAGATACAAGGCTTCCACCAGCAACATGACTCCGAGGACGCTGAGCCCTCCTACGACTACACCGTCACATACCCTGTTTTCCTCCAGCACATACCTGGAACCTGGTCGTTCTTCGTCGTACTACGGAGACACCACTTCATGGGGACCGTGGGAATGAACTCCACTTAGGCCAAAAGCCTAAGCTTGGGGGGAGTTATACCGGCATCACTCATTCTTTGCCTATTATGGTTGATGGATACTTGTACATACTTGTTTAGTTCTTAGAGTGGTTTTCTAATGAGAGGGAGATGACATTTGGGGAAGTGCTGTCCAAAAACAGATTCTGGGCTGTTACCAAAAAATTCGTACGTACAGCCAGAACGTTATTTTGAGTTGCAAATTTTTGAGCATGTGCCCCAGGTTGTTATCTAACTTTCATTAGTTGAACACTTTTTGAGCTGAGCAATGGAAGATTTTTGTTAATTTCGATTTCTGTACTGTCGTTTTGGCAATTTCTGTCATCCTGCTTTTCTGTGTTTCTGTTAGTTTGCATTCTCTTGTTTTTGCTTTATTTCTTTCCTAAAACACAAAAAGACCAAAAATATTTCTGTGGTTTCTCTTCACCATTTGTTTATTTGGTTCTTAGCTCTTAGTTTACTTTATTTGCTATCGTTGGTTTGCTATGAGAAAACCCAAAAAGATTTTTCTTTGTTTTCTTGTTTCCTTTGTTCTTGTTTCTAACCCGAAAACACCAAAAATATTTGTTGTTCTTCTTTGGTTTTGTAAAGTTCATTAGGGAGTTCAGAGGTCTCCGGTGGTTGGAGCTTGGTTTCATTCCATATTATTATTCAAGCTGCACAAGTGAAAGGCAATAATGACGATCTACGACAATTTGACTGTGGTGAGAGGCTGGTATGAACTCTATTTGTTTTCATTTTTGTACATATACTCATCCATGTGAGCATGCTTAGTTGGTTCATGTGAGGTATATGTCATTTAATGAAAGTCTAGTAGCTTATGATCTCTCATGATTAGTTCCAATCTATTAATAATGAGTAGCATGTCATGAATATTTGCTTGCATTGTTTTATTCATAGATCGGTATGACATTGTGGTATCCTCCTCTGAATAATTCACTTGAATCGACTTGGCACATGCTCACGCATGCATATGACTAAACAAAAGTCAATTAAACCTCGCTGATCTACTTTGCTTCAGAGTTCTTGTATCACTTTTATGCCTCTGTTAATTTTATTTCGTCGCAAGCATGATTATGACAGTTATTGCTATCTTGATTGTCGCTTCCCAGTCTATTGCTAGCCTCCACTTGTACTGAGCGGGAATGCTGCTCGTGCTTCTGATACGTCTCCAACGTATCGATAATTTCTTATGTTCCATGTTACTTTATTGATGATACCTACATGTTTTATGCACACTTTATGTCATATTCGTGCATTTTCTGGAACTAACCTATTAACAAGATGCCGAAGTGCCAGTTCCTGTTTTCTGCTGTTTTTGGTTTCAGAAATCCTAGTAACGAAATATTCTCTAATGGGACGAAATCAACGCCTGGTTCCTATTTTGCCCGGAAGCATCCAGAACACCCGAGAGCGCTGAGGAGGCCTCGTGGGCCCCAGATGATAGGGTGGCGCGGCTCGGCCCCGGCCGCGCCAGCCTATGGTGTCGTCGCCCTTCGACCTTCCGACGCTGCCCTTTCGCCTATATAAAGCCCCTGATCGAAAACCCACGAGGAAGCCACGGTACGCGAAACCTTCCAGAGCCGCCGCCATCGCGAAGCCAAGATCTGGGGGACAGGAGTCTCTGTTCCGGCACCCTGCCGGACGGGGAAGTGCCCCAGAAGGCTTCTCCATCGACACCGCTGCCATCTCCACCGCCATCTTCATCACCGCTGCTGCTCCCATGAGGAGGGAGTAGTTCTCCATCGAGGCTCGGGGCTGTACCGTAGCTATGTGGTTCATCTCTCTCCTATGTACTTCAATACAATAATCTCATGAGCTGCCTTACATGATTGAGATTCATATGATGATGCTTGTAATCTAGATGTCATTGTGCTAGTCAAGTGAGTTTTACTTATGTGATCTCCGAGACTCCTTGTCCCACGTGTGTAAAGGTGACAGTGTGTGCACCGTGTGGGTCTCTTAGGCTATATTTCACAGAATACTTATTCACTGTTATGAATGGCATAGTGAAGTGCTTATTTATATCTCTTTATGATTGCAATGTGTTTTGTATCACAATTTATCTATGTGCTACTCTAGCAATGTTATTAAAGTAGTTTTATTCCTCCTACACGGTGTAATGGTGACAGTGTGTGCACTCGTGTTAGTACTTGGTTTATGCTATGATCATGATCTCTTGTAGATTGCGAAGTTAACTATTGCTATGATAGTATTGATGTGTATTATTCCTCCTACATAAGCATGAAGGTGACAGTGTGCATGCTACGTTAGTACTTGGTTTAGTCGTATTGATCTATCTTACACTCTAAGGTTATTTAAATATGAACATTGAATTGTGGAGCTTGTTAACTCCGGCATTGAGGGTTCGTGTAATCCTACGCAATGTGTTCATCATCCAACAAGAGAGTGTAGAGTATGCATTTATCTATTCTGTTATGTGATCAAAGTTGAGAGTGTCCACTAGTGAAAGTCTAATCCCTAGGCCTTGTTCCTAAATATCGCTATCGCTGCTTGTTACCGTTTTACCGAGTTACTACCGCGCATTACCGTTTGTTTACTTCCTACAATATTACTACCATCAATTGCACGCCAGCTATAGCTGGCGCCGTACTATTGCTCATATTCATTCATACCACTTGTATTTCACTATCTCTTCGCCGAACTAGTGCACCTATTAGGTGTGTTGGGGACACAAGAGACTTCTTGCTTTGTGGTTGGGTTGCATGAGAGGGATATCTTTGACCTTCCTCCCCGAGTTCGATAAACCTTGGGTAATCCACTTAAGGGAAACTTGCTGCTGTTCTACAAACCTGCTCTTGGAGGCCCAACACTGTCTACAAGAATAGAAGCACCCGTAGACATCAAGCACTTTTCTGGCGCCGTTGGAGGAAAGGTAAAAGGTACTCACACTCCGGATCTCGGCTACTAAGCTATTCTCCGGCGCCGTTGTAAGTACTCGAAGCTATTTCCTTTAGACTCTGCAATCGCGACATTTGGTTTCTTGTTTACACTAGTTAGGCATAATGGACAACAAAGAGCTTCTTATTCTATTTCCTGATTTAAGACATGGATGGTTTGATGCGAAAATTAAAAAACCCATGGAACATATTAATATGAATGCTTTGAACACTATTGTTGCTAATGCTATGGAAAATTCTAAGCTTGGGGAAGCTGGTTTTGATGAGCATGATATTTTTAGTCCCCCAAGCATTGAGGAGAAAATTTACTTTGATGATACTTTGCCTCCCATTTATGATGATTATAATGATAGTAGTCTTTTTTTACCACCTGTTATGGAGGATAAATTTGATTATGATTACAATATACCTCCTATATTTGATAGCTACTTTGTTGAATTTGCTCCCACTACAATTAATAAGAATGACTATGCTTATGTTGGGAGTAGTAATTATTTTATGCATGAGACTCATGATAAGAATGCTTTATGTGATAGTTATATTGTTGAGTTTGCTCATGTTGCTACTGAAAGTTATTATGAGAGAGGAAAATATGGTTGTAAAAATTTTCATGTTACTAAAACACCTCTCTATGTGCTGAAATTTTTGAAGCTACACTTGTTTTATCTTCCTATGCTTGTTACTTTGCTCTTCATGAACTTGTTTATTTACAAGATTCCTATGCATAGGAAGCATGTTAGACTTAAATGTGTTTTGAATTTGCCTCTTGATGCTCTCTTTTGCTTCAACTACTATTTCTTGCGAGTGCATCATTAAAACTGGTGAGCCCATCTTAATGGCTATAAAGAAAGAACTTGGGAGATAACCCATGTGTTTTTACTACAGTACTTTGTTTTATATTTGAGTCTTGAAGTTGTTTACTACTGTAGCAACCTCTCCTTATCATGTTTTTGTGCCAAGTAAAGTTTCTATGTTAAAGTTGATGTTATATTTGGGATCGCTGCGCAGAAACAGCAGCTATCTGTCACGAATCTGGGCACAAGTCTCTGTAGAAAATTCGAAAAATCTGCCAATTTACGAGCGTGATCCTCAGATATGTACGCAACTTTCATTATTTTTGAGTTTTTCCATTTGAGCAAGTCTGGTGCCATTTTAAAATTCGTCTTTACGGACTGTTCTGTTTTTGACAGATTCTGCCTTTTATTTCGCATTGCCGCTTTTGTTAAGTTGAATGAGTTTCTTTGTTCCATTAACTTTCAGAAGTTTTGTGCAATGTCTAGAAGTGTTAAGAATGATTGTGTCACCTCTGAACATGTAAATTTTTGATTATGCACTAACCCTCTAATGAGTTTGCTTGAAGTTTGGTGTGAAGGAAGTTTTCAAGGGTCAAGAGAGGAGTATGATATACTATGATCAAGAGGAGTGAAAGCTCTAAGCTTGGGGATGCCCCCGCGTTCATCCCTGCATATTTCAAGAAGACTCAAGCATCTAGCTTGGGGATGCCCAAGGCATCCTCTTCATCGACAAAGTATCAGGTTCTTCTCTTGAAACTATATTTTTATTCGGTCACATCTTATGTACTTTCCTTGGAGCGTGTGTGTGCTTTTATTTTTGTTTTGTTATCTTAGTTCTCTGAATAAGTTCATCCTTGTGGGGAGAGAGACACGCTCCGCTGGTTCGTATGAACACATGTGTTCTTAGCTCATAATATTCATGGCGAAGTTTCCTCTTCGTTAAATTGTTATATGGTTGGAATTGGAAAATGCTACATGTAGTAATTGGTAAAATGTCTTGGATAATGTGATACTTGGCAATTGTTGTGCTCATGTTTAAGCTCTTGCATCATATACTTTGCACCCATTAATGAAGAAATACATAGAGCTTGCTAAAATTTGGTTTGCATATTTGGTCTCTCTCAAGTCTAGATAATTTCTAGTATTGGGTTGAACAACAAGGAAGACGGTGTAGAGTCTTATAATGTTTACAATATGTCTTTTATGTGAGTTTTGCTGCACCGGTTCATCCTTGAGTTTGCTTCAAATAACCTTGCTAGCCTAAACCTTGTATCGAGAGGGAATACTTCTCATGCATCCAAAATCCTTGCCAACTACTATGCCATTTGTGTCCACCATACCTACCTACTACATGGTATTTCTCCGCCATTCCAAAGTAAATTGCTTGAGTGCTACCTTTAAAATTCCATCATTCACCTTTGCAATATATAGCTCATGGGACAAAATAGCCTTAAAAACTATCGTAGTATCGAATATGCACTTATGCACTTTATCTTTTATTAAGTTGCTTGTTGTGCGATAACCATGCTTCTGGGGAACGCCATCAACTATTGTTGAATATCATGTGAGTTGCTATGCATGTCCGTCTCTGAAGGATCTATCACCTTAATGATTGGAGCATGCAAATTGTTAGAGAAGAACATTGGGCCGCTAACTAAAGCCATGAATCATGGTTGAAGTTTCAGTTTTGGACATATATCCTCAATCTCATATGAGAATAATAATTATTGCTACATGCTTATGCATTTAAGAGGAGTCCATTATCTGTTGTCCATGTTGTCCCGGTATGGATGTCTAAGTTGAGAATAATCAAAAGCGAGAAATCCAAAATGCGAGCTTTCTCCTTAGACCTTTGTACAGGCGGCATGGAGGTACCCCTTGTGACACTTGGTTGAAACATGGCATTGCGAAGATCCGGTAGTCCAAGCTAAGTAGGACAAGGTGCGGGCACTATTAGTACACTATGCATGAGGCTTGCAACTTGTAAGATATAATTTACATAACTCATATGCTTTATTACTACCGTTGAAAAAATTGTTTCATGTTTTCAAAATAAAAGCTCTAGCACAAATACAGAATCGATGCTTTCCTCTTTGAAGGACCTTTCTTTTACTTTTATTGTTGAGTCAGTTTACCTATCTCCTCCACCTTAAGAAGCAAACACTTGTGTGAACTGTGTATTGATTCCTACATACTTGCATATTGCACTTGTTATATTACTTTATGTTGACAATATCCATGAGATATACATGTTATAAGTTGAAAGCAACCGCTGAAACTTAATCTTCCTTTGTGTTGCTTCAATACCTTTACTTTGATTTATTGCTTTATGAGTTAACTCTTATGCAAGACTTATTGATGCTTGTCTTGAAGTACTATTCATGAAAAGTCTTTGCTTTATGATTCACTTGTTTACTCATGTCATTACCATTGTTTTGATCGCTGCATTCATTACATATGTTTACAAATAGTATGATCAAGGTTATGATGGCATGTCACTTAAGAAATTATCTTTGTTATCGTTTTACCTGCTCGGGACGAGCAGAACTAAGCTTGGGGATGCTGATACGTCTCCAACGTATCGATAATTTCTTATGTTCCATGCTACTTTATTGATGATACCTACATGTTTTATGCACACTTTATGTCATATTCGTGCATTTTCTGGAACTAACCTATTAACAAGATGCCGAAGTGCCGCTTCCTGTTTTCTGCTGTTTTGGTTTCAGAAATCCTAGTAACGAAATATTCTCGGAATTGGACGAAATCAACGCCTGTGTTCCTATTTTGCCCAAGCATCCGAACACCCGAGAGTCGCGTAGGAGGGCCCCTGTGGGCCCGATGATAGGGTGGCGCGGCCTGGGCCCCGGCCGCGCCAGCCCATGGTGTCGTCGCCCTTCGACCTTCGACGCCGCCTCCTCGCCTATATAAAGCCCCTGCATCGAAAACCCTTACGGAGGAAGCCGCGGTACGCGAAACCTTCCAGAGCCGCCATCGCGAAGCCAAGTTCGGGGACAGGAGTCTCTGTTCCGCACCCGCCGGACGGGGAAGTGCCCCGAAGGCTTCTCCATCGACACCGCTGCCATCTCCACCGCCATCTTCATCACCGCTGCTGCTCCCATGAGGAGGGAGTAGTTCTCCATCGAGGCTCGGGGCAGTACCGGTAGCTATGTGGTTCATCTCTCTCCTATGTACTTCAATACAATAATCTCATGAGCTGCCTTACATGATTGAGATTCATATGATGATGCTTGTAATCTAGATGTCATTGTGCTAGTCAAGTGAGTTTTACTTATGTGATCTCCGGAGACTCCTTGTCCCACGTGTGTAAAGGTGACAGTGTGTGCACCGTGTGGGTCTCTTAGGCTATATTTCACAGAATACTTATTCACTGTTATGAATGGCATAGTGAAGTGCTTATTTATATCTCTTTATGATTGCAATGTGTTTTGTATCACAATTTATCTATGTGCTACTCTAGCAATGTTATTAAAGTAGTTTTATTCCTCCTACACGGTGTAATGGTGACAGTGTGTGCACTCGTGTTAGTACTTGGTTTATGCTATGATCATGATCTCTTGTAGATTGCGAAGTTAACTATTGCTATGATAGTATTGATGTGTATTATTCCTCCTACATAAGCATGAAGGTGACAGTGTGCATGCTACGTTAGTACTTGGTTTAGTCGTATTGATCTATCTTACACTCTAAGGTTATTTAAATATGAACATTGAATTGTGGAGCTTGTTAACTCCGGCATTGAGGGTTCGTGTAATCCTACGCAATGTGTTCATCATCCAACAAGAGAGTGTAGAGTATGCATTTATCTATTCTGTTATGTGATCAAAGTTGAGAGTGTCCACTAGTGAAAGTCTAATCCCTAGGCCTTGTTCCTAAATATCGCTATCGCTGCTTGTTACTGTTTTATCGAGTTACTACTGCGTTACTACTGCTTGTTTACTTCCTACAATATTACTACCATCAATCTGCACGCCGAGCTTTTCTGGCGCCGTACATCGCTCATATTCATTCATACCACTTGTATTTCACTATCTCTTCGCCGAACTAGTGCACCTATTAGGTGTGTTGGGGACACAAGAGACTTCTTGCTTTGTGGTTGCAGGGTTGCATGAGAGGGATATCTTTGACCTCTTCCTCCCGAGTTCGATAAACCTTGGGTAATCCACTTAAGGGAAACTTGCTGCTGTTCTACAAACCTCTACTCTTGGAGGCCCAACACTGTCTACAAGAATAGAAGCACCCGTAGACATCAGCTTCCAAACACCTAAAAACCAAGTTGTTCCAAAGTGTCCACCATAAATACCTATGCATGGCATTTCAAACCATTCCAAGTAAATTCTCATGTGCTACCTTTAAACCTTCAAACTACTTCTCAATTTGTGTTAATGTTTTATAGCTCATGAGGAAATATGTGGTGTTTTATCTTTCAACCTTGTCATTTACTCCGGACAGACTTTCACCAATGGACTAGTGGCACATCCGCTTATCCAATAATTTTGCAAAAAGAGCTGGCAACGGGTTCCCAGCCCCAATTAATCAACCTTCATTAATAATTCTCTTCACGTGTTTTGCTCTGATTTATCAGTAAGCAACTTAACCTGCAAATAGACACTTCCCCATGGTATGTGAATGTTGGAAGGCACCCGAGGATTCGGTTAGCCATGGCTTGTGTAAGCAAAGGTTGGGGGAGTGTCATCCATAATGAAACTAAAATACATGTGTAAACAAAAGAGAAGAGGGATGATCTACCTTGCTGGTAGAGATAACGTCCTTCATGGGAGCCGCTCTTGAGAGTCTGGTTGGCGAGGTGGTTAGAATACCCACTATCATTCGTTGACAACAACAAACACCTCTCAAAATAATTTTATTTCTGTCTTTTGAAAAATGAAAAGCTCTAGCACATGTTAATCCCTGCTTCCCTCTGCGAAGGGTCAATCTTTTACTTTCATGTTGAGTCACCATCCTTTCTTTGAGCACTTTCTTGAGAACATGACTGTCATTCTTAGTATAATATGCTTGTCCCAAAATATGATCAGCTGTGGTATAACTTTGATGCTTTTATCTTTGACAAATTTACTTCTAGTCTTTCTATGAACTTCAGAGGTGCCTGGGCATTTATGTTTTGCTATAAATACAGGCAAGCGAGATACTACTTTATCATATCCTTCTATGAACATTGCAATCCTGCTTATTGAAGTGTTTCATGATGCTTGTTATTAGTTTGTTGGTATCTCTTTTATGATTGACACAGTTACTAGATGACTTTATTTGCATATACCTTATTATGAATTGCTTAAGCACTGCCATATCATGAGAATATTTACATCATATGAACAAATGTGTTCGTGAAAGTTCTTTTATCGCACTCAGTTGTTAACTGAATTGCTTGAGGACAAGCAATAAGCTAAGCTTGGGGGGAGTTGATACGTCCAAAACGTATCTACTTTCCCGAACACTTTTGCTATTGTTTTGCCTCTAATTTGTGTATTTTGGATACAACTAACACGGACTAACACTGTTTTCAGCAGAATTGCTCTGTGTCTCGTTTTTGTGCAGAAATCCAACTTTCAGGAAAATCCTCGGAATTTATGTAGGTCCTATTTTCCCGAATATTGGCGGAGCCGCTGGCAAGCCAGGTGGCGGCACGAGGCCCCACACACTAGGCCGGCGCGGCCCAGGAGGGGCCCGCGCGGCCCTAGTGTGTGGCGGCCCCGGCTGGCCCCCGACGCCCTCCTTCGACTACTTATCGCCCTCGACCTAAAAACGCACGGAGAGAAGTCGAAGTCGCCGTAAACCCTCCGAACGCCGCCACATCGCGAAACTCCGTCTCGGGAGCCAGAAGTCTCCGTTCGCACTCCGCCGGGACGGGGAATTGGAGGAGATCTTCACCGCCATCACCACCAACGCCTCTCCATCGACCAGCCATGTTTCCCCCATCCATGTGTGAGTAATTCCCCGCTGTAGGCTGAAGGGGATGGTAGGGATTGGATGAGATTGATCATGTAATAGTCACAAGATTGTTAGGGCATGGTGCCTAGTATCCGTAGATGTTACTTTTATGATATTGTTGCAACTTGTTATGTTTAATGCTTGTCACTAGGGCCCGAGTGCCATGATCTCAGATCTGAACATGTTATTGTTTCATCATGATATGCATTGTTTATTGATCTTAACTGCAAGTTGTATACACATGTCGCTGTCCGGAACCAATGGCCCCGAAGTGACAGAAATCGGGACAACCGGAGGGGATGGTAGTGTTAATGCTTTGCTCCGGTACTCTATTAAAAGGAGTACCTTAATTTCCAGTAGTTTCCCTAGAGGCCCGGCTGCCACCGGCTGGTAGGACAAAAGATGTTGTGCAAGTTTCTCATTGCGAGCACGTACGACTATATATGGAACACATGCCTATTGATTGATTAGTACTTGGATACCGCTTTATTATTACCTGCAAATGCCCTACCATGATTGTTATATGAATTCTCTCATCCATGCAACGCCCGTTCATCCGTCCTTGTGCCTACAGTATTTTAATCCTGCTGTTTACTATAATCACTACTGCTGTCTTTATTTCACCGCTGCTGTTATTTCACTATTCCTACTGCAATAAAACTGTTACTACTGATAAACTCTTGCGAGCAAGTCTGTTTCCAGGTGCAGCTGAATTGACAACTCATTGTTAAGGCTTACAAGTATTCTTTGTCTCCCCTTGTGTCGAATCAATAAATTGGGTAATACTTCCCTCGAAGACTGTTGCGATCCCCCATACTTGTGGATCATCACCTGGCATCTTTTCTTTTCTTTTACTTCTGTCTATGCGCCACTTACCACCGGTGCACCAGCTTGTTGGTGCGCCAGGGATAACCTATCATCTCTTTTTACTTTTCTTTTCTTCCATTTGTGATTAGGATAACCTAGGTTCTTTTTTTTACTTTTATTTATGCCTTTTCTTGTTTCTTTCTTTGCATTTTCTTAGTTTCTTTATTGTGACTAAAAAGGATAATAATAATAAAATGGAAATATATATGACTCCAAATAAAATGGAAAATTATTACACCATAGTCGTATGTACTTGTACAAACAAAAGGACACATACATGTAATAATGATAGTTCCGTCGGATGTGTCGCACACACATTGCGAGTGTTTTCCCTCATCGTTTCACATTCTTCTTGCCTTTTTTGACCACCGTTGAATAATTTAGCTCGGTGTCATGACTTCTTCTTTTAAAGGGTCGACCTGATCTAGGTAGTGTGGTACAACTTCTTCTTGTGGTGTATATTGTGTCATTGTCATCGGGTTGTTCCATCATTGGGTCTCCGACCTGGTCGTCGAAGCCTTTCTCGTTGGCGATTCCATCCATTCCGATGACGATCCTCTTGCTTCACGCCAACAAAGCTAGGCCTGGATGGGCCGGTTATGAAGAAGCATTGGTCAACGTGCTTAGCCAATACCGATGGATCATTTTGTGCGATGGCGTTCCTGGTCTTTGATTTGTTGGCTTCGGATATACACATGGTGGTGAAATACTGGTCTTACACGAAACATCTAACATGGAATATTGGCACCTTCTCCCCAGCGCTCCCAAATTTCCTCGATCCTCATGTAATATCTATTCTTTACGTCACCCGTGTAGGATTCCAGCGTTACTGCTGAGTTCTAGTAATCGCTATTCTTATCTTTTTCTTTTGTGTAGAATGTGTACCCGTTGATATCGTACGCTTGGTAAGTCATGAGGTTGAGCGTGGAGCCATGTGACAATGACAATACTAGTTTATCGTTCGTCACAAGTCATTGACGGGGGATTAGCATCAATCCGGCCTTTGAACCAGCGCGCGAAAGAGAAATTGTGATCTCTAAATATTTCTGCTTCCGTCATCGGCCTGCCACTGTTTGTGATCATGGTTTTGTGCTCTCTCAACCAAGGATCGACCAAGTCAATGTGCTGTAGCGCTATTAAGTTAGCCCTACCAAAGTCGGAAGTCATGTGCACGTGCATTTCCCTCCTTCCATTTTTGTGGCCTGCTCCCTCAAGCCCGCGAATGTGCTTGTTTTCGCGCAAACCAACCAGGTTCTTGACATCTAGGTAATTCATGCAGAAATAGATGCACTCTTCGGTGAGCCAGTCCTGGATGGTACTTCCATCCGGATGTGACCTGTTACGAACGTATCCTTTAATAAACCTATTCATTCTTTAGAACAACATCGTGCGGGAATGCCGGTCCTAGATTGGTGATATCATCCACGATATGGACCAATAGCTGGACCATCATGTCAAAGAATCATCATGTCAAAGAATGCAGGCGGGAAGTACATCTCAAGCTCAGATAGGATCAAGATGATCTCTCCCTGCAACTTTCCGAGTTTCTTCGCGCTGATCGACTTCCGAGTGATGATGTCGAAAAAGTTATAGAGGTCACTCAGCGTTGCACGGATGTGCTCATCCATTATCCCTCTGATTGTAACCGGAAGAATCTATGTCATCATCACGTGGTAGTCATGAGACTTCATGCCACGAAAGTTTTGTTTCTTCAGGTCCAGGTTTCTGTTTATCAACCCTAAGCAACCGAGGGCACTTTGACTCCTAGTAGGCACTTGTAAAATTGATCGAGCTCAGTCGGATTAAAAGTGAAGAAGGGGGCAGTAATAGTCTTAGTACTTAACCTTTTTCCTCTTGTGATACTCAGCTGTCTCATCCTCCGGCTGGCCATTTTGGGTCGGCGGCATGTGAAGCTCTTCCCTGATGTCCAGAAGTTTCAGGTCGTGCCTTGATTTCGCCCAATATTTTGTCTGGTCCGGCATGTTGAGCAGAGTGCCAAGCAAGCTCTCGCATATGTTCTTCATGATATGCAAGTCCCAAAATATGGACATCAAGGCTATGATGCGTATCGAGGATTTTCCATTATGGCAAGTCCCAAAACACAGACATCATTTTCCATACCCCAAGGAGCGGTGTTCGTGCCTTTTTCTTCTTCTCTCCCAGTGGAGGGGCTTTCGCTTCTTTCTCAGCATAGTGCACTCTTTCCAATCTTTCAATAATGTATCGATCTCTTCGCTGCTCTTTTTTTGTGGAGGTCTTCGGGGCTCATTTATACCGTCGAACAGATCTCCACGCTTTCTCCACGGATCATCCTTGTCTAGCCACCTTCAATCCCCCATGTAGACGGTTTTCGAAGACCTGGGATCCTTACCAAGCTGTCGAAACACCGTCTCTTCCATGCACCTACCACATGCCTTGAGTACATGGCACACTTGGCACACGGTATATCCGTATCCGAGGTAGTCCTGCACCGTCGTGATCAATGTCAAAGTGAAATATTCTTCTGCAACAGTGTTCCATGTATTTACTCCTTCCTTCTCCCACAACGTGTCTAGATCCTCCTTCAATAGTTGGGAAAACATGTTGATATCGTTTCTTGGTTGTCTTGGCCCTTGAACTTTCATACCCATGTGTATGTACTTACTCTTCATGCACATCCAGGGGAAGGTTCTACATCCATACAAACACGGCGGGTGAGGTGCTATGTGTGCTGGTCTGGTTGCCCAAACAGATTGAGTCCGTTGGTGCTTGCACCCAACCTGATGTTTCTGGGCTCTTCCTTGAAACTTTCATATTCAATGTCTAATGCTTTCAACTGGCTTGTATCCAAAGGGTGTGTCACTGATACCTCCGATCCGGATTACGAAGTGTAGTATGGTAAGCTTTTTCTCTAGAAGACCTAGGTTTAATCGAACCTTAGGAAGCACTACTAAATGGTGCATGAAGAAAACGTCTATAAGACTTTGCTAGTGTATTTTATCTTTAGTTTACTGGACCTATCTAGTTGAATTTTAAGGGGGTTGTGTTCAATAATGGAAATAGGCCAGGGTTAAGGTTCCACCTGTAGCTATGTATACATATATAAATAAAGCTCTTGACGCATCCGTAAATACCCTTGCCCCTAAAGTCGGAATTGACAAGAGCCTAATGGTTCAACCATTGTCCTCACAGCCCTAACCAACAACAGTTATTAAGTAAATACAAACCAAAGTCTTAAGCTAGATGATTGTGCTATGATCCCAAATGAATCACTAAACATGCATGTATCGGTACTTTCCCCTTTCTGTCACTGAGGTTTCGCGCGTACACGCCGTTCTCCATTCATCCCACCTCTTCCCTTGATCCTCTCTAATGATATGGGTATACATGCAGATCATCAAAGACGAGGCAAATAGACAAGGATACAAGATCGCAAAACTCCATAAGATTAGATGCACATAGTTGCTATGAGGATTCACCCCAACCCGCAGCCCGTGAGGACTACTCACACATAATATCAAGATCAAAATCAAACATAGAAATTATTGTGCAAAATACTAAGATTGAAATCACAATATTCTTACAATGGTCGCCAATTATCAAGGAGATCTCTATTACAATGGTGATGGCTATGGAGGAGATGGAGGATGGAATGGATGAACTATGGGGATGGATCTCCTTCGGTGTGTTGCAGATGGATCTGGTGGATGGCGGCTCTACTTAGCGACGAATGACTCTCTTTTCAGCATCGGTCCCTTCACAAGTTTTATAGTGTTTGACCTCGGGAACGTAGTGGCACACGGTATGGGTGGACGGTATGGGCGGGGCTTGCCCGTACCGGTGCCCGTTAAAGCCCCTGGAACCGCCTTTCCGAGCATAGTCAACTTTGCCATGCTCATGACGCGATTTTCTTCAGTAATTGCAGGTCCATTTGCCATTATGATGTGATATCATGCACATCACCCAAAAATAGAAAATATTGCACATCTTTACATTGATTAGGCATTGGTGGCAAGTTGAGAGGTAAACTTAGTCAATTTCTTGACTTAGATAGGGGTTTAAACGCGAGAAAAAATAGCGTATTTCATAGCCATCGGTCACCATTGGGTGTTCAAACCGCTATGGATAATTCAGCACTGCCTCCTTTCTTTCCGCATGACAGCGCATGAGCTTTGCTTCCTTGTGGTCCGTGAAGAACCGTTGCAGGCGGGGGACAAGCGGGAAGTACCAGACAACTTTTCGAGGAGCTTTCTTCCCTTTCTTGTATCGATCAACGTACCACAACGGAAATTTGATCTTGTTCGCGTGCTCATTTTAATAAATGACGCAGTTGATGCAGGAGTGATATTTTTGTGTGGTAAATCGAGAGGGGATGCGATTCTCTTGGCCTCGTCTAGACTACCAGGACACTTGTTCGCGACAGAAACACGGGTTTTCCAGTATTTCAGCATGTCGTCGATGCTTGTGTTGGCCCATACGTGTGTTGCCTTCATCTGGAGAACATCGAGAGCTACTCTCAATCGGGACTCCTCCAACCCGCGTCATACAAAGAAATATTCGAGTATGTCTCCAGTTGCTCCAGCTTTGATTTCCTTCTAGCGGTAGCTCTGCGAGCGTTAGTCCTATTTCGTTGAAGCAGTTCTTAAACATGAGGGCCCCGCACTGAAGAACTTAGTGGCACCTCTGCGTTTGTGTCTTCTACATTTTTTTCACCATGATACTGATCCGCATCATCATTTGCGGAAACCTCTTCATCGCCGTCAATGTTATGATGCCCTTCTTCCCCATTATACCGTGCAGTCAAGAATGGTCATCAAGAATTTGCCGTAATGGAAACTTAAAGAATCAATATTTTTGCAAAATATTAGTAACTAATTTTCATTTCATCACATCCTTCGGTCGCAAGCACAAACAATCTCATATACGTGCAATCGAATTCGCCAACTTCAAAGTTTCATACATATCCGATTTCATGTGAAAATTGTTGATTAGTCACCTATTAGGTCGATATATTAGGTTGATATATAAGTAGACGAGAACCATCACCGAGACGTCATGTCGACTGAGTGGTATTGGGCTCTTATTTTCTAGATCTAGATATTGAAACGGTCATGCACGATAGATCTAAATCTAGATAGAGGGTGTGTGGTGCATGTAGGAGAGGGAGATTTGCTAAAATATATCAAATGTTCTTTCTTAAATTGGCTAAGTTAGGGGTAGGGGAGGGGGAAATGAGCTGGGAAGTGAGGAGAGTCGGGTTTGAATGAGGAGGAGTGAAGTGGGAGAGGTGTGAGGAGTGGAGCTGCTGTAATAGAGGCCTAGGTTACTGCCGGCGCACCAAAAAAACCGTGCGCCGGCGGTAATGTGTGCGTCACGGCCAAATTGTTCCGGGCTAGCCCAGTAACTACCGTCAGCGCACCGGTCCGCAGCTACACATGCGATAGCCCACCGGCGTAGCTGCGGGCTGGTGTACCAGCGATATTTCCTAAGCTAGGCCCGAACCGGTTCCTGTTTTACCGTCGGCGCGGCAATCCCTGCGTGTGCCTGCAGTATTTTACTTTCACTGGCAAGCCAGAAAAGCAGTGTGCCGACGATAAATATCACTGTCATGCACTTTTTTGGTGCGCCAAAGATAACCCTAGGCCTATAGTTATTTTCCTAGTAGTGTAGGGTGGAACCCTAAAAGAGGAAATAGAGCATGTACTATCTTCCATGGCAAAAAACGTTCGAAGGAGAAGGTTCCGGATGGAGGAGCCGGTGTGTGGGTCGAAGCATGTAACATCCCAAAAATTTCAAAACAAAGAAAATGAATTTCCCTATTTCCAAAATTTGGAACCAACAAAAACTTTTATTAAATTAAGTTTGATACATAGTGATCATGCTTATATATTGTGATATTTCCATGATTGTTTGTTGAAGTATTTTGAAATGATCTTAAACCCTAAACCCTACCCCTTTTCAACATCAAAGAGAAACAAAATAAAAAGAAAACAAAATAAAAGAAAAGGCCTATGTAAGCCTATGGCCATTTTTGCAAATAATCAACTATGCCATGTTCTACTTTGTTGGATGGTTTGAAAAACCTCAACAAACCCAACCTATCATTTACCAACTAAATTTAAGGTGAAATAAAAAGAAAATAAAAATATACATAGAGGCATATGTGGGCATATAGCCAAAAATGCAATTCTTGTCTTATGCCACCCTTACCTTACCGAAATGATTGGAAACCCTTAATAAACTTAAACTAATACTCAAGGAATCCAAAACCATGCCCTTTGATCAAAGAAAAAGAAAAGGAAACAAAAATAGGAAATACACATATGGGGCTATGGCCATTTTTGCAAATCTTTAAAATAGGCCATTTTGACTTGTGCCAATAGTTGGATAATGTTACTAAACATATAATAACACTTTTTCAATCAAAGAAACTCCAATAAAATCAAATTAGAATTCAAATTTAGCTCACATATGATAATGGTCAAAGATGTCATTTTTAACAACATACCCACTTTGAGCTCTAGTATTAAGAGATTTTTAAACTAAACATGCTCAACTCTTTGCACCTCATCAAAGACCTCATCAAGGTGGACAACTTTGGTAAAGCACACCCCTGCAAATTCTTTCCCAACTTCAAATTATCATCAAGCAAAGTGGTGACATTGAAACATATTCTAGATTACCCCCAACTAGAAAATATTCACAAAACCTTTCCAAAAATTCAAACCAATGCCACACATTGTTGCCCAACATTATATAGAACACATTCCTGAAGATTTTGGCCAAAAATCAAACACAAGAGAGATCATAGCATGAGACAAATGAAGTACACATAGTGTGGAATAATAGTACAACCCCTTTTTCCAATCACTTTTCACTTTTTACCTTCTCTCTCTTGTGTCCTCTTCTCTAGTACACCTTGTACCCTAAAGTGCCTCATGAGATGAACCAACCTTGCCATGATCACCATAATCAAGCATGCCACCATCATTGAATGTGCCACATAAACATTTTTGATTTGATCCAATGGCACACCATAGCCCTCTCCAACCATGCCCATCATGTCATCTACCTTAGCCTTACCACACTCAACCTTGCAGCACTCAAAGACCAAGAGAATGATGCACACAAGGACCTTGCCAAGCCATGCCATTGAAATAGACATCACCGTGCCAACCCATGTCATCCTCTCTCTCTGGTCCTTCTAACCTTGTCAAATAAGATCCCCTCACATCACCAATCATCACCATGCCAGAGTTGACCCAAGAGTAGCCTTGCAAGGACCATTGCCAACCCATGCCATCCATATGCTCACCACCATGTCCAAAACCTACCCTGGTCCTCTCCTCTCCCTCTCACCTTGCCAAACTAGCTTCCCTATCTCTGCAAAGCATGCCAGACATGATCCCAAGCCAAAGTGTGCACGACAATGCCCTGGACACGGCGTGATCACCACGACCAGGCGCGCCAGAGCGTGCACTGGCACGTCCCTGGACGCGCCAGTACACGGCCAAGCCTCGTCGCTGTCGTCCTCCTCTCCCTCTCTCCTTGCGCACGCGTGCTCACCTCAACGCCAGCTACGTCCTAGACACCCTCCCCTGCCCGCGATCGCACTGTCACCGTCGACATCATCGCCGCCCTTCCGCCACGGTACCGCACGGCATCGACATCGCTAGAGCCATCCCGTCCCTCTTTCGCCACGCCAGCAAGCACGCTAGCACCGTCATCATGCCAGGAAGCCCACGCCCACCTCTCCTTGCCCCTTCGCCGTCCCAAACGACGTCGCCATGATCGACCTCGCCGTGCGCCTCGGACTCGCTCGCCCCCTATAAATAGAGCCTCCCCCTTCATCCTCGGAGCACACCACCTCGCTCACCTCCCTCCTCTGAGCCTCCTCGACCCCTTACTCCTCCACATTGTGCCCTAGATAGCCCCAATTTCGCCGGAGTCCGCCGCGACAGTAGCTCGACGCCGCCGTTGATTTCGTCCACCCCTGGAGCTCCCACGACCACCGTTTGCCTTGCCGTCGTCGACAACGTCCAGCAGCTTCAACGCCGAGCCTCGCCGGAGTCCAGGTGACCCTCCGACCCCCTAGCCTCGCCGCGGTAACCCTAGCTCTCGCCGGCGTAGACGAAGGCTGTGCGCCGTTGATCTGCCCTCTAATCCAACGGCTCGCCTCGCTCCATACCGTTTCGGCTGTTAAGTTCCACTGACGCCTGGGCCCCGCTGTCAGGCGGCCCGCGTGCAACATGCGCATAGCTGGGCCGGCCCAAGTTCTTTTCCCGCCTAGGCCCACTCATTTGAATTCGATTTAATTCAATTCAACTCAATTCCTTAGTGGTGTCAAATTCAAATTTAAATAACTCCAAATCTTGTGAGCCAATTTTGGTGAACTTTATATCTTTGGAAAGCTTAGAAAATTATCTAAACAACTACATTGGTCTCAACTCTAGATTCATTGTAGAATTAATGTGATAAAAATAACAAGGCGGGGCCTTTTGCAACTTCAAACATTTATTAAAAATCAACCAAAAATGCTTTTGAGTTGATTCCAACTCTCATAAATCACATTTCACATACTCTACTTAGATATGTAAAAATATCACATAGTTGTTTGTATGATCATGGTCTAGATTAAGTAATGGCTTTATGGCTATATCTAGTCCTTTTAAATTGTCAAAACTATTTAGTAAATCATATGAGGAGTGTTTCTCTCATTTAAATATTGTCTCAAGTAACTCAACATGAGGTAATGACCATGGTCTATACAATCTCATAGTGAATTATTTGGTGACATTAAATCAATACCATGTTAGTCTTAAATTGTAGCACCTCATTTAAATCATTTTCCCAAATGATGATTATGAAGAAGTTGAACTTGGTCAACCTAGGTCATATATTATTATTTGAGGAGATTAAATCTTAACAAGATTCAATGAGAGGAAATTATTTCTCCAAAGAATTAAATAGAAACCCTAATCCATTTTTGTAATGAGAGGAAATTATTTTTCTTTAAAAGAAAACAAAGTCAACCAACATGTTAATCATGTGATGATGCTAGAATAGCTTGTGTGAACCAATTGTGTGCTTAGTCTAGCTCTTAAGTATTGATTTGTGATTGTTATCCTTATACTCGTTAATAGACGCTAGTACCGAGGACTATCAGGAGGAGGAGGTCTACTTCGAGGAAGAAGAAGAGAGCTTTGATCACTACCACAACCAAGGCAAGCTAATACTCTTGCAAGTTACCCAAGTGCAAAGCTCTACTAGAGCAAGGCACCACTACATCATACTTTATGTTTAATGATCCTATTCCAAGTTTTTACCTTACAAGTTTTTGAGTTTTGTTTATCAAAGTTTACTTTTTGATTCATGATTTCACTTGGTCTAGATATAGAGTAGAACAAGAGCATCAAATCTAGCCTGAAGCAATCCAAGCTAGTTAGCACCCCTCATGACTAGTTGCTAGTGCTAACTAAATAAACTTGACTAATATAGATGGGAACATGTGAAATGAAATGACTTTGAAAACCTTGGAATGATGAGTCATTCTATTGAAAGTTTTGAAGGTGAATATGACTTGTGAATGACATGGTGAATTTTACAAAAACTGATGGTTGGGTTCGGATGCGATACCATTCCAATTTTACAAGTACCCCCACAATACCTGATTATGGTTAAGGGCTTAACTTGAAATTTATGTGCTTTTGTATGGGTTCCCTCTAAACAAGCGTCATAGGGGTTATGCCGAGGCTGCCTCCATTGAAATGTGAGATGCTGTGAAATGACGTGAAATGAGGTGAATGTCCGGCCAAGCCCGTGCAGCTCCTAGGCGACGGTTTGTCTTCACTGGTAGACCAAGCTCATGGGGAGAGGTGCCTATGCTAGGTATGTAAGTGAAAGGTTATGGTTGGTAGTCCGCACACGGAGTGTGATAAATCAGGGCCAGTTAACCCTGACGGATTATTGCAAATGTTGTGGCAAAAGTGTGCGACCTCTGCAGAGTGTAAAACTATTCGAATAGCCGTGTCCACTTGACTATTGGAAAGGCCATACTGTTCCGTCATCAGACCATTTTCAAAAATGTGACATATGACTTGTGACTTGAACTTGAAAGGTGAATGGTGACTTTGACTTGAATCACAACAGAGTTGTGGGAATGACACTAATGTTCCCACTTGAGTTAGTTAGGCAACTAAAGAGTCTTTTACTACTAAGTGTTTATGAAATGAAATTGGCTTTATGCAAATAAACCTAGAGCTTAGAAACCCTTGCTATAGTTGATAGTGCTTACACTAGTATTAGTTTGCGAGTACTTTAAAAATACTCATGGCTTTGTCCCTGGCTATTCAAATGGCAAGACTATGAAGAGGAGTACCAGAACCAGGAAGAAGGACAAGAGGACGTCTACGACAATTAGGACTGCTCCTGACGTCAAAAGTTGCCTGTGGAACAGATGGACCACAACCGCTGCTTCGCTTCCGCTATGTGTTTTGTAATAGGATCTCTAGATCCACTATGCTGTATTAAGACTGTATTATGTGATCCCTTTGTTGTAAGACGATTATGGTTTGTAATGAATGATGTGTTGTGATATCAATCTATTATGTCTCGCAAAAACAATCTTCCTGGGTTTGCG
Source organism: Lolium multiflorum (assembly GCA_030979885.1). NCBI lineage: Eukaryota > Viridiplantae > Streptophyta > Magnoliopsida > Poales > Poaceae > Lolium > Lolium multiflorum. The sequence continues at coordinate 54,016,458 of CM061752.1, read as the reverse complement.
ATGTACGGCATAATAGGCTTCTGGACTTAAAAACCCAGGTGTTGACAAGTTGGTATCAAAGCCATTGTTTGACCTTAGGAGACCCTAGTTAGAATGGACGTCTGAAAAACTTAGTTTCAAAACAAATGAAGTGAATATTTAAGAAAACTTATTCTCACTCTTATCTTTGAGTTCTTTTTCAAAATAAGAAATCCTTGCTCTACTTTCTTTATAATTCTACATAAAAGTTTGCACCCTTGACCACTTCACTAACTTACTCATCCTAAATGGTTCACAGATGGAGTACAACTGTGAGTCCTATCAGCTTGGCCACGAAGGAAACCTAATGTTCGAGAAGGATTTGAAGCAACTAGTGGAGTATTTAGGACGCCCGTATCCCGAGTTCTTCGGAATACCACTCAACAACCAATCAGGAAAACCACCTCGGTGGGAAGTTACTGCAGATCTGAGAGGAAAGCTTGGAGCCCCAATATGGGAAACCATCTGGTTTTCTGTAACGGGAAACACATGGAAGGATGGAATAGCCAAAGCCATGCAAGAAGCAATTGCCCGTCTGTGTGGACAAAATGAAGACAAGATCAAAAACACTCGCTTCTTCTACTACCCAAGACATGACCCCATGGGAAGACCAATAACCATGCCACCGCACCCGGAGATGAACCACTATGTTGCATGCCTGGACTTCCTGCTGCACAAGACCCGCAAGGAGTTGGACAACGCCCGCGCATTTCGCCGAGCACATTACCCATGAAGAGGAAGAACCTACCATTCTGGACGACGAGTTATATTACTAGAGCACTTTCGTAGGTGTGAGTTTGTATCAGGATCCCTTTGTATCGTAGAGCGATGAATGGTTCTTAAAACCAACGGTGTGTTAGCTTTGTAATATGTGATGCTTGGTATGAATGAAAAAGTGTTGTTGGTTTTACCCCCTCAACACTACTCCAGTTTTGTAACTTTTTGAACTTTAACTCAAACAAACCACAGAAATTTCCCTCTCATCTTATCATCTACCTCAATGTTCAGATGGCCCCACCAACCCGCAGCACCAACCAGGACGCAATGATGCAGATGCTGCAATGATGATGGCAGATGGAAGCCGAGAGAGCTGAACGCCAATATCGCCGCACTGCAGCAGATAGCTCAGAACAATCAAGGCCATGGAAACCACGATCACCCTGGATCGAAGCTGAAGAACTTTCAGAACACAAACCCTCCAATGTTTAGCAAGACTGAAGAGCCCCTCGACGCAGATGACTGGCTCCAGACAATGGAGAACAACGTAGAAGTTGCAGGAGTAGAAGCCGCAGAGAAAGTACTATTTGCCACCCACTACCTGTCAGGACCTGCTAGAGCCTGGTGGACTAGTGCCCGCGCAATGAATGCGGGACAAATGATGACTGGCAGATTTCAAGCTCAAGTTCAGCAAGTACCATGTGCCCCAAGGACTGATTAAGAAGATGAGAGACGAGTTCCGCGAACTCAAACAAGGAAGAATGTCCGTGGTGGAATACCGCGACAGATTTCTGTCAAGGTACGCCCGATGAGACCGACACCAACGAGAAGAGGAAGGAAAGATTTCTGAACGGACTGCATGATGAGATGCAAACTGTGTTAGTGAACATCCCGTTTGCTGACCTAGAAGCCCTGGTGGACTCAGCCATCCAGATGGAAGGAAAACTGCATCAAGCCAATGAGAACCGCAAACGCAGGATGATGAATCAGAATGGACCCAACAATGCACAGAAGTACCGCAACCATTCATCTGGAGGATTTGCCCCAAGACACAACAAGCCACCTGCTCAGACATACCGCCCAAACTACACCAACAACAATGGGGGACCCTCGAAGCCCGGAGGCAACCACAACAGCCACAGCAACAACAACAACAACAACAACCACAACAGCAACAACAACCACCCCAATGGTAACAACAACAACCTCAATACTGCCCCAAGGACTGGAAGCAACGTTGTTCCCGTCACCCCCAAGGACAAGTCAACAATAACTTGTTATGAATGTGGAATTGTGGGTCACTACTCCAATGAGTGCCCCAAAAGGTTAGCCAAGACTACCCCCAATACTGCTGCACCTGCCCAGCAACAGCGCCGCTTCGCAGGTAGAAGGAACCCGAACAACCGCAATGGCCGCCTCTACCACATAAGTGCCACCGAAGCTCAGGAAGCACCCAATGCCATGCCAAGTATGTTTTTCTGTTAACTCATTTGCCCTATCTCTCTTAGGAACCTAACTTTTCTTAAAATCTCGAGAAGAGATTTGCTTAAGGGGGAAGGGTTTGTAACATCCCAAAAATTTCAAAACAAAGAAAATGAATTTCCCTATTTCCAAAATTTGGAACCAACAAAAACTTTTATTAAATTAAGTTTGATACATAGTGATCATGCTTATATATTGTGATATTGCCATGATTTTTTGTTGAAGTATTTTGAAATGATCTTAAACCCTAAACCCTACCCCTTTTCAACATCAAAGAGAAACAAAATAAAAAGAAAACAAAATAAAAGAAAAGGCCTATGTAAGCCTATGGCCATTTTTGCAAATAATCAACTATGCCATGTTCTACTTTGTTGGATGGTTTGAAAAACCTCAACAAACCCAACCTATCATTTACCAACTAAATTTAAGGTGAAATAAAAATAAAATAAAAATATACATAGAGGCATATGTGGGCATATAGCCAAAAATGCAATTCTTGTCTTATGCCACCCTTACCTTACCGAAATGATTGGAAACCCTTAATAAACTTAAACTAATACTCAAGGAATCCAAAACCATGCCCTTTGATCAAAGAAAAAGAAAAGGAAATAAAAATAGGAAATACACATATGGGGCTATGGCCATTTTTGCAAATCTTTAAAATAGGCCATTTTGACTTGTGCCAATAGTTGGATAATGTTACTAAACATATAATAACACTTTTTGAATCAAAGAAACTCCAATCAAATCAAATTAGAATTCAAATTTAGCTCACATATGATAATGGTCAAATCTGCCATTTTTAACAACATACCCACTTTGAGCTCTAGTATTAAGAGATTTTTAAACTAAACATGCTCAACTCTTTGCACCTCATCAAAGACCTCATCAAGGTGGACAACTTTGGTAAAGCACACCCCTGCAAATTCTTTCCCAACTTCAAATTATCATCAAGCAAAGTGGTGACATTGAAACATATTCTAGATTACCCCCAACTTGAAAATATTCACAAAACCTTTCCAAAAATTCAAACCAATGCCACACATTGTTGCCCAACATTATATAGAACACATTCCTGAAGATTTTGGCCAAAAATCAAACACAAGAGAGATCATAGCATGAGACAAATGAAGGACACATAGTGTGGAATAATAGTACAACCCCTTTTTCCAATCACTTTTCACTTTTTACCTTCTCTCTCTTGTGTCCTCTTCTCTAGTACACCTTGTACCCTAAAGTGCCTCATGAGATGAACCAACCTTGCCATGATCACCATACTCAAGCATGCCACCATCATTGCATGTGCCACATACACATTTTTGATTTGATCCAATGGCACACCATAGCCCTCTCCAACCATGCCCATCATGTCATCTACCTTAGCCTTACCACACTCAATGACGTGGGCATTACCCTTCGGGTAACTGTTATTGCCCTATCCTGTACGGCCCAGCTGGAGGCCCATGAAGACAGCCGATGGCAAGGTGGGCCGCTAGGTCGGTGCCGAAGAAGATTCCTTGAAGAACAAGGCGGAGAGGAATCGAACAAGGAAGGTTTAGAACTAGGACTCTTGTAAACCTAGTCGTACTCGTGCAGATCTCTTGGGACCAGGCCTCCCTTATAAGGGCCAGGAGAGGGGCTGCCGAGGGACACAATAAATCTTAGCAACTTTAGCCACCGCAAATCTAGAGCTAGGTCACCGTAGCACTTAGCCTCTCGACGAGAACTCAGCCGAAACCTTCGGCACCCCATTGTAACTCAATATTTGCATAATCAAGATCAGACAGGCAGGACGTAGGGGTGTTACCTCATCGAGGGCCCTGAACCTGGGTAAATTGCTCTCCCCGCTTGTCTGTTAACCGATGTCTCGTGTCAGCCTACAAGATTCCATCAACCCTAAGCCCCAATCGGAGGGCATTGTCGAGGAGCACCCTCGCCAATTGCAGCTGAGCCTTGTCAACCTCCAAGGAAGCGTAGTGGGAGGCGAAAGATTCCAAGGAGGATATCACGGCTCGCAGGTCCTTGAAGATAAAGGGAAAAGTTTTATCGGATGATGTATGCGAGGCCTATTCGAGAGTTGTTGGACTTAAACGGAGAGAAGACTTACAGGCTTTCCTGAAGGAGGAGCTGCAGCAGCGTCAGCCGAAGGAATATTCTTCCCCTTGGAGAGGGAAGAAGCAGTCGATATTTGGGCCGCAGGGGCTGTAGCAGGGGCCGAAGCCTCGGAAGCTGCAAGATCCGTCGGGGCAGCACCGGTTTTAGACTTCTTGGGCGGAGGCTCGATGAAGTCTTCATCACTACGGAAGTGAATGGTTGGCAGAGTCAAAAGCAGAGAATAACAAAGGCGAAAATGAAGGTTTCGAAGAAAAAGCAAGGACTTACAGATCCCAAAGGTCATCTTCATCGGCGAAACCACCGGATGACCTCTTTGAAGGCAGTGCTTCGGCTTCCTCCGCAGCTGCATCAACAAAGGCAGCGTGATCAGCGTCGTCATCGTGCATTGATCCCGCTGTGTTGCTAATATCATTGGCTGCAGATTTGGGGTCGATAAGGATGGCTTCAGGGTTTATTGGGTCAGCATGCTCGGCTTCCGAGCTCGTGTTTCCCTCGGTATGAGACACCACGGGGAGTGAAGAATCTCCTCTCTCGGAAGTATCATTCGGCACGCCTTGCACATAATCAGGATCTATGAGGTTCTGTCAAAGGTAAAACAAATGAGTACAATGGCAGTCATATTAACAAAGAAAAATAAGTACAAAGAGAATGTAAAAGCAAGGGATTACCTTGGTTGGTGGGTGATCAGCATCAAAAGGCATATGAGAAGATATGAGAGGAATCGAGTCTTCCTGACTGAAGTGAGTAAGATGACGAACTTCGTCAAGTAGCTCTTTTTCAGATAGTTCGGCAGCATTTATCCTAGTCTCGTCCTTGGGACCCGAATACAACCACATCGGGTGAGCTTTGGCCATGATTGGCTGGACTCGACGTTTCAAGAATACAGCAGCTACCTCTGTGCCTATCATGGTTTGGCCATCGGCTCCCTTGATTCGAAGGAATTTGGCAAATAATCTATCGACTGCTGGTTTTTCGTCGGGTGAAAGGGTATTTTTCCAAGATTGTTTGGGCTTGGCTTCGAGGACATCGGAAAAGCGAGGAAGCTGGAGTTCGGCAGTTGGAGAGTCTCTAATGTAGAACCACTTCAGCCTCCATCCTTGTACAGACTCCCTCATCGGGAAATTGAAGTACTTAACTTCCTTGCGGGCAATGAATCCAACTCCACCGATAACGAAGGATCCGCCACTGCTATTGTACCTCTTCACGAAGAAGATTTTCTTCCATAGGCCGAAGTGTGGTTCGATGCCCAGGAACGATTCGCAGAGAGTTATAAAAATGGCAAGATGGAGGATAGAGTTGGGAGTTAACTGCCACAATTGGATCTCATAAACTTGAAGGAGATGGCGAAGGAATTTGTGGGCAGGAAGCGAAAGACCTCGATGCAAAAAAGATAAGAACATCACGGTAAAACCAGCAGGGGGATTGGGCCGTGAGATCGCACCTGGAAGAATGACATTCCCCTCTTCGGAAGGGATATATCCGAGGCTTTTAGCCTTCTTCTCGTCCCGCTTCGTAGCGGTGGAAGCAGGCCAGTCACCGGGGGCGAACCCAGTGGCGGAACTCGATGGCGCTGGCGGCGCCGGAGCTAGAGAGGGAGCATGGGAAGCGCTCCTTTTCGGAGTGTTTGGACCAGATCTGGCGGCGGCTGCGCTGCTCGTAGCATCGGTAGCAATGGTGGAGATCTTCTTCTTCCCCATCTCACAGATTCGCGAGGGATCTGGTTTTGACGGCGGCGCAGTAGGTTTGAGTGCAGAAGATGAATGAGGAAGACAAGGATGCAATGATGAAGCGTGAAGAGGAAAAGATTTGCCACGAGAGATTATAAGATGCGGAGCCAAGGATTGAACGGGCACGTGTCCCCAATTTACTGAAAGAGTCTCTTTTTCATCAACAAATCGTGGGAATCGAGGAGACGTTTTGGTAACCGCACGCGAGAAACGGTCATTTCTCAAAAAACAGGACCACACAGGAGTAGGATGGGCCCAACAGGTCATGTCTTGTCAGGACTGCGCCAGTGGTGACATCATCACTGACATCATAAAGCTCGATTGAGGAGTCGAAGAAACAAAGTTGTCGAGTGGTCAACTTGAGTCTACGCACGGATTGCAAGCGTCCGCACCTAGACTCGGGGGCTACTCCCATCGGGAGCGCAGGATACGCACCTGATAAACGTAAATTCGAAAAAATTCCATAAAGAAGATCACGAAGAAGTATTTGAAGAAAAGAACAGTATGTTTGTCTTGAGTCTGCACCCGGTCACAAGCGCCCGTGCCCAGACTCGGGGCTACTCCCATCGGGAGCGCAGGACGCGCACCCGATAAAAGTTTTTTGCACTCCAGGATCATGCCCGGGGACTTGATTCTGTGTAGAGTAACGTTGTCTTGTCAACGGCAGTTAACCAGCAAAGCTGGGCACGTTACTCAATATCCTTTACGCATTAAATCTTATTGGGAAAACACAAGCCCCGATATAAATTTATCATATGATTTATGAAGACTTGCGAGAAACTTCGGAAGAAGAAAACATTCGAGTAGTACAACTTGAGTCTACACACGGATTGCAAGCATCCGTATCTAGACTCGGGGGCTACTCCCATCGGGAGCGCTGCACGCGCACCCGATAAAAGAAGACGAAGCCAATACAAGATGGACAAGAACTATCGAGAGAAGAACTTTCAGCAAAGGCATGCTTTAGTCTCTACCCGAAGTTTCTTCGGCTAGACACTCGGGGACTATCGACGTGGGCATTACCCTTCGGTAATCGCTATTGCCCTATCCTGTACGGCCCAGCTGGAGGCCCATGAATACAGCCGATGGCAAGGTGGGCCGCTAGGTCGGTGCCGAAGAAGATTCCTTTAAGAACAAGGCGGAGAGGAATCGAACAAGGAAGGTTTAGAACTAGGACTCTTGTAAACCTAGTCGTACTCGTGCAGATCTCTTGAACCTGGCCTCCTTTATAAGGGCCGGGAGAGGCTGCCGAGGGACATAATCAATCTTACCAACTTTATCCACCGCAAATCCAGAGCTAGGTCACCGTAGCACTTAGCCTCTCGACGAGAACACAACCGAAACCATCGGCACCCCATTGTAACTCAATATTTGCATAATCAAGATCAGACAGCAGGAGGGGGTGTTACCTCATCGAGGGCCCCGAACCTGGGTAAATTGCTCTCCCCGCTTGTCTGTTAACCGATGTCTCGTGTCAGCCTACAGGATTCCATCAACCCTAAGCCCCAATCGGAGGGCATTGTCGAGGAGCACCCTCGCCACTCAACCTTGCAGCACTCAAAGACCAAGAGAATGATGCACACAAGGACCATGCCAAGCCATGCCATTGAAATAGACATCACCATGCCAACCCATGTCATCCTCTCTCTCTGGTCCTTCTAACCTTGTCAAATAAGATCCCCTCACATTACCAATCATCACCATGCCAGAGTTGACCCAAGAGTAGCCTTGCAAGGACCATTGCCAACCCATGCCATCCATATGCTCACCACCATGTCCAAAACCTACCCTGGTCATCTCCTCTCCCTCTCACCTTGCCAAACTAGCTTCCCTATCTCTGTAAATCATGCCAGACATGATCCCAAGCCAAAGCGTGCACGGCAATGCCCTGGACACGGCGTGATCACCACGACCAGGCGCGCCAGAGCGTGCACTGGCACGTCCCTGGACGCGCCAGTACACGTCCTCGTCTGTCCTCCTCTCCCTCTCTCTTTGCGCACGCGTGCTCACCTCAACGCCAGCTACGTCCTAGACACCTCCCTGGCCGCGATCGCACTGTCACCGTCGACATCATCGCCACCCTTCCGCCACGGTACCGCACGGCATCGACATCGCTAGAGCCGTCCCGTCGCTCTTTCGCCGCGCCAGCAAGCACGCTAGCACCGTCATCATGCCAGGAAGCCCACGCCCACCTATCCTTGCCCCTTCGCCGTCCCAAACGACGTCGCCATGATCGATCCGCCGCGCACTCTCCCCCCTATAAATAGAGACTCCCCCTTCATCCTCAGAGCACACCACCTCACCCACCTCCCTCATCCGAGCCTCCTCGACCCCTTACTCCTCCACATTGTGCCCTAGCTAGCCCCAATTTCGCCGGAGTCCGTGATACGTCTCCAACGTATCTATAATTTCTTATGTTCTATGCTAGTTTTATGACAATACCTACATGTTTTGTTCACACTTTATATCGTTTTGATGCATTTTCCGGCACTAACCTATTGAAAAGATGCTGAAACGCCAGTTCCTGTTTTCTGCTGTTTTTGGTTTCAGAAATCCTACAAAGGAAATATTCTCGAATTGGACGAAATCAACGCCCAGGGTCTTATATTTCGGAAGCTTCCAGAGAGCTGAGAGGGACCGAGGGGACTGGGGCCCCACCCCACAGGCGGCGCGGCCTGGCCCCTGGGCGCGCCCCCCTATGGTGTGGGACCACCAGGCCCTCCGAGGCTGCCCTTCCGCCTATATAAAGTCTCCGCCTCGAAAACCCTAAAAAGATAAGCCACGATACGAGAAAAGTTCCAGAGCCGCCGCCATCGCGAAGCCAAGATTCGGGGACAGAAGTCTCTGTTCGGACGCCGCCAGACGGGGAATTGCCCCCGGAAGGCATCTCCATCGACACCACCGCCATCTCCATCAACGCTGTCTCTCCCATGATGAGGAGGGAGTAGTTCTCCGAGGCTAAGGGCTGTACCGGTAGCTATGTGGTTAATCTCTCTCGTACTTCAATACAATGATCTCATGAATTGACTTGCATGATTGAGATCCATATGATGAGCTTTGTAATCTAGATGTAGTTATGTTATTCAAGTGGATTTTACTTACATGATCTCCGGAGACTCCTTGTCCCACGTGTAAAGGTGACAGTGTGTGCACCGTGTGGGTCTCTTAGGCTATATTTCACAGAATACTTGTTCACCGGGTTATGATTTGAGTTGGATGTCTCTATGAAATTGTGGTGTGTTAGTACCTCCTATGAATGCTCAAAGTGACAGCGTGGGGTGTTTATTAGTACTTGGGAATACATCTTTAAGGTTTGCTTTGCATCCCTACATGGTGAATTAGTGTTCGTTATCCAGCCGAGAATAAGAATAGCATAGTGAAGTGCTTATATTTATATTCAATTATGATTGCAATGTTGAGATGTCCACTAGTGAAAGTATGATCCCTAGGACTTGTTTCTAAGCATTGAAACACCGTTTCCAACAAGTTCTGCTACATGTTCGCTTGCTGTAATATTTACTTCATATCGCAATTACTGTTTACTACCATCTATACCACCCGTGTTTTACTATCTCTTCGCCGAACTAGTGCACCTATACATCTGACAAGTGTATTAGGTGTGTTGGGGACACAACAGACTTCTTGTATCTTAATTGCAGGGTTGCTTGAGAGGACTATCTTTGACCTCTACCTCCCTGAGTTCGATAAACCTTGGGTGATTCACTTAAGGAAAACTTGCTGCTGTTCTACAAACCTCTGCTTGGAGGCCCAACACTGCCTACAAGAATAGAAGCACAAGTAGACATCAAGCTATTTTCTGGCGCCGTTGGGGAGGTAAGGTAAAAGGTATTCACATCCTCCGACTACTAAGCTATTCCTAGCACTGTTGCCGGTGTGTGAGTGCTCGAAGCTATCTCCTTTAGATTCTGCAATTAAATCTTTTTGTTTCTTGTTTTTATTTTTCACTAGTTAGGCTTAATGGAAAACAACGAAAAAATTAGAGATCTTTATGAACTATATCTTGAATTAGGACATGAGGTGTTTGAAGAGAAAATTAAAAAACCCATGGAACTTTGTTTGCAAAATAGTTGTAGCAATGTTATTAGCATGAACTCTTTGAACACTATTATTGCTAATGCTATGGAAGAATTTAAGCATGGGGAAGCTGGTTTTGAGGAGCATGATATTTTTAGTCCCCCAAGCATGGAGGAGAAAATTTACTTTGATGATACTTTACCTCCTATATATGATGTTTGCAATGATGAATATGGTATTTTTAGTCCACCTACTATTGAGGAGAAAATTAATTATGATTACAATATGCCTCCTATATATGATGATTATGGTGATGATAATAATAATGATAGCTATTTTATTGAATTTGCTCCCACTACAACTAATAAAATTGATTATGCTTATGTGGAGAGTAATAATTTTATGCATGTAGCTCATGAAAAGAATGTTGTATGTGATAGTTATATTATTGAGTTTGTTCATGATGCTACTGAAAGTTATTATGAGAGAGGGAAACATGGTTATATGCATCTTAATAATATTAAGTTTCCCCTCTTTATGTTGAGAATTGATGCGCGTAAATGTACACGTCCGTTGGGAACCCCAAGAGGAAGGTATGATGCGCACAGTGGCAAGTTTTCCCTCAGAAAGAAACCAAGGTTTAATCGAACCAGGAGGAGCCAAGAAGCACGTTGAAGGTTGATGGTGGCGAAATGTGATGCGGCGCAACAACAGGGATTCCGGCGCCAACGTGGAACCTGCACAACACAACAAGTACTTTGCCCTAACGAAACAGAGGTTGTCAATCTCACCGGCTTGTTGTAACAAAGGATTAACCGTATTGTGTGGAAGATGATTGTTTGCAAGAAAACAATAAAACAAGTATTGCAGTAGATTGTATGCTATGTAAAGAATATGACCGGGGTCCACAGTTCACTAGAGGTGTCTCTCCCATAAGATAAAAGCATGTTGGGTGAACAAATTACAGTCGGGCAATTGACAAATAGAGAAGGGCATAACAATGCATATACATGATATGATAAATATAGTGAGATTTAATCTGGGCATTACGACAAAGTACATAGACCGCCATCCAACTGCATCTATGCCTAAAAAGTCCACCTTCAGGTTATCATCCGAACCCCATTCAGTATTAAGTTGCAAGCAACAGATAATTGCATTAAGTATGGTGCGTAATGTAATCGATAACTACATCCTTAGACATAGAATCAATGTTTTATCCCTAGTGGCAACAACACATCACAACCTTAGAACTTTCTGTCACTGTCCCAGGTGTCAATGAAGGCATGAACCCACTATCGAGCATAAATACTCCCTCTTGGAGTTAAGAGCAAAAACTTGGCCAGAGCCTCTACTAATAACGGAGAGCATGCAAGATCATAAACAACACATAAACAATAGATTGATAATCACCATAACATAGTATTCTCTATCCATCGGATCCCGACAAACACAACATATAGTATTACAGATAGATGATCTGATCATGTTAGGCAGCTCACAAGATCCAACAATGAAGCACAATTAGGAGAAGACGACCATCTAGCTACTGCTATGGACCCATAGTCCAGGGCTGAACTACTCACTCATCACTCCTGAGGCGATCATGGCGATGAAGAGTCCTCCGGAGATGAATCCCTCTCCGGCAGTGCCGGAGGGCGATCTCCCGAATCCCCCGAGATGGGATTCGCGGCGGCGGCGCTCGAAGGTTTTCCGTATCGTGGCTCTCTGTATTGGGGGCTCGCGACGGAGGCTATTTGTAGGCGGAAGGGTAGGTCAGAGAGGCACGAGGCCCAGTGGGGCAGGGCCGCGCGCCAGGGCCGCGCCGCTCGTCACCCGGCCACCTCGTGGCCCCACTTCGACTCCTCTTCGGTCTTCTAGAAGCTCCGTGCAAAAATAGGACCCCGGGCGGTGATTTCGTCCAATTCCGAGAATATTTCCTTACTAGGATTTCTGAAACCAAAACAGCAGAAAACAACAACTGGCTCTTCGGCATCTTGTTAATAGGTTAGTTCCGAAAAATGCGTAACACGACATATAATGCATAAAACATGTAGGTATCATCAATAAAGTAGCATGGAACATAAGAAATTATCGATACGTTGGAGACGTATCAGCATCCCTGTTAGTTCTGCTCGTCCCGAGCAGGTAAAACGATAACAAAGATAATTTCTGAAGTGACATGCCATCATAATCTTGATCATACTATTTGTAAACATATGTAATGAATGCAGCGATCAAAACAATGGTAATGACATGAGTAAACAAGTGAATCATAAAGCAAAGACTTTTCATGAATAGTACTTCAAGACAAGCATCAATAAGTCTTGCATAAGAGTTAACTCATAAAGCAATAAATCAAAGTAAAGGTGTTGAAGCAACACAAAGGAAGATTAAGTTTCAGCGGTTGCTTTCAACTTATAACATGTGTATCTCATGGATATTGTCAACATAAAGTAATATAACAAGTGCAATATGCAAGTATGTAGGAATCAATACACAGTTCACAAGTGTTTGCTTCTTAAGGTGGAGAGATAGGTGAACTGACTCAAAATAAAAGTAAAAGAAAGGTCCTTCAAAGAGGAAAGCATTTGTGCTGTAGCTTTTATTTTGAAAACATGAAACAATTTTGTCAACCGGTAGTAATAAAGCATATGAGTTATGTAAATTATATCTTACAAGTTGCAAGCCTCATGCATAGTATACTAATAGTGCCCGCACCTTGTCCTACTTAGCTTGGACTACCGGATCTTTGCAATGCCATGTTTCAACCAAGTGTCACAAAGGGGTACCTCCATGCCACTGTACAAAGGAGAAAGCTCGCATTTTGGATTTCTCGCTTTTGATTATTCTCAACTTAGACATCCATACCGGGACAACATGGACAGATAATGGACTCCTCTTTAAATGCATAAGCATGTAGCAATAATTATTATTCTCATATGAGATTGAGGATATATGTCCAAAACTGAAACTTCAACCATGATTCATGGCTTTAGTTAGCGGCCCAATGTTCTTCTCTAACAATTTGCATGCTCCAATCATTAAGGTGATAGATCCTTCAGACAAGACGGACATGCATAGCAACTCACATGATATTCAACAAAGAATAGTTGATGGCGTTCCCCAGAAGCATGGTTATCGCACAACAAGCAACTTAATAAAAGATAAAGTGCATAAGTACATATTCAATACTACGATAGTTTTTAAGGCTATTTTGTCCCATGAGCTATATATTGCAAAGGTGAATGATGGAATTTTAAAGGTAGCACTCAAGCAATTTACTTTGGAATGGCGGAGAAATACCATGTAGTAGGTAGGTATGGTGGACACAAATGGCATAGTGGTTGGCTCAAGGATTTTGGATGCATGAGAAGTATTCCCTCTCGATACAAGGTTTAGGCTAGCAAGGTTATTTGAAGCAAACTCAAGGATGAACCGGTGCAGCAAAACTCACATAAAAGACATATTGTAAACATTATAAGACTCTACACCGTCTTCCTTGTTGTTCAAAACTCAATACTAGATATTATCTAGACCTTAGAGAGACCAAATATGCAAATCAATTTAGCAAGCTCTATGTATTTCTTCATTAATGTGTGCAAAGTATATGATGCAAGAGCTTAAACATGAGCACAACAATTTCCAAGTATCACATTATCCAAGACATTTTAGAATTACTACATGTAGCATTTTCCAATTCCAACCATATAACAATTTAACGAAGAAGAAACTTCGCCTTGAACATTATGAGTAAAGCCTAAGGACATATTTGTCCATATGCAACAACAGCGGTCTCTCTCCCACAAAGTGAATGCTAGGATCCATTTTATTCAAACAAAAACAAAAACAAAAACAAACCAGACGCTCCAAGTAAAGAACACAAGATGTGACTGAATAAAATATAGTTTCAGGGGAGGAACCCGATGATGTTGTCGATGAAGAAGGGGATGCCTTGGGCATCCCCAAGCTAGACGCTTGAGTCTTCTTAAAATATGCAGGGATGAACCACGGGGGCATCCCCAAGCTTAGAGCTTTCACTCCTCTTGATCATAGTATATCATCCTCCTCTCTTGACCCTTGAAAACTTCCTTCACACCAAACTTCAAGCAAACTCATTAGAGGGTTAGTGCACAATTAATAATTCACACATTCAGAGGTGACACAATCATTCTTTACACTTTGGACATTGCATAAAGCTACTGGACATTAATGGATCAAAGAAATTCATCCAACATAGCAAAAGAGGCAATGCGCAATAAAAGGCAGAATCTGTCAAAACAGAATAGTCCGTAAAGACGAATTTTAAAATGGCACCAGACTTTCTCAAATGGAAAAACTCAAAACTAATGAAAGTTGCGTACATATCTGAGGATCACGCTCGTAAATTGGCAGATTTTTTCAATTTTATACAGAGACTTGTGCCCAGATTCGTGACACAGCAATGCTGTTTCTGCACAGCGATCCCAAATATAACCTCAACTTTGACATAGAAACTTTACTTTGGCACAAAAACATGATAAGGAGAGGCTGCTACAGTAGTAAACAACTTCCAAGACTCAAATATAAACAAAGTACTGTAGTAAAAACATGGGTTGTCTCCCATAAGCGCTTTTCTTTAAGCAGAAGTGCAAATCAAGTAACATCGAGAGTAGAAGCATCAACATCATAACTTGTTCTAATAATAGAATCAAAAGGCAACTTCATTCTCTTTCTAGGGAAGTGTTCCATACCTTTCTTGAGAGAAATTGATATTTAATATTACCTTCCCTCATATCAATAACAGCACCAACAGTTCGAAGAAAAGGTCTTACCAACACAATAGGACAAGATGCATTGCATTCGATATCCAAGACAACAAAATCAACGGGGACAAGGTTATTGTTAACGTAATGCGACATTATCAATCCTCCCCAAAGGTTTTTTTAACATTATCAGCAAGATTAACATCCAAATAACAATTCTTCAATGGTGGCAAGTCAAGCATATCATAAATCTTTTTAGGCAACAGAAGTACTTGCACCAAGATCACATACAGCATTACATTCAAAGTCATTGAATTTCATTTTAATGATGGGCTCCCAACCATCTTCTAACTTTCTAGGAATAGAAGTTTCAAGTTTTAGTTTCTCTTCTCTAGCTTTTATGAGAGCATTTGTAATATGTTTTGTAAAGGCTAAATTTATAGCACTAGCATTAGGACTTTTAGCAAGTTTTTGTAAGAACTTTATAACTTCAGAGATGTGGCAATCATCAAAATCTAAATCATTATGAGCTACAGCAATGGGATCATTGTTCCCAAGGTTGGAAAAAAATTTCAGCAGCAAGCAGGCAGTTTTGTACGCTTTGCACTAGAGTAGAAACATTGCCAACACCAATTATTTTACCATTGATAGTAGGAGGTGCAGCAACATGTGAAGAATTAACATTACTAGTGGTGGTAATAGTCTAAACTTTAGCTACATTATTCTTTTTAGCTAGTTTTTCATTTTCTTCTCTATCCCACCTAGCACGCAATTCAGCCATTAATCTTATATTCTCATTAATTCTAACTTGGATGGCATTTGCTGTAGTAGTAATCTTATTATCAATATCATTATTAGGCATAACTTTCAATTTTAAAAGATTAACATCAGAGGCAAGTCTATCAACTCTAGAAGCAATAATATCAATTTTATCAAGCTTTTCCTCAACAGATTTGTTAAAAGCAGTTTGTGTACTAATAAATACTTTAAGCATAGCTTCAAGACCAGAGGGTACACTCCTATTATTATTGTAAGAATTCCCATAAGAATTACCATAACCATTACCATTAGCAGAAGGATATGGCCTATAGTTATTACCCGAGTTGTTCCTATAAGCATTGTTGTTGAAATTATTGTTTTTAATGAAATTCACATCAACATTTTCTTCTTGAGCAACCAATGAAGCTAAAGGAACATTATTTGGATCAACATTAGATCTACCATTCACAAGCATAGACATAATCACATCAATCTTATCACTCAAGGAAGAGGTTTCTTCAACAGAATTTACCTTCTTACCTTGTGGAGCTCTTTCCGTGTGCCATTCAGAGTAATTTATCATCATATCATCAAGAAGTTTTGTAGCCGCCCCCAAAGTGATGGACATAAAGGTACCTCCAGCAGCTGAATCCAATAAATTCCGCGAAGAAAAATTTAGTCCTGCATAGAAGGTTTGGATGATCATCCAAGCAGTCAGTCCATGGGTGGGCAATTTTTTACCAAAGTTTTCATTCTCTCCCATGCTTGAGCAACATGTTCAGTATCTAATTGCTTAAAATTCATTATGCTACTTCTCAAAGATATAATTTTAGCGGAGGATAATATCTACCAATAAAAGCATCTTTACATTTAGTCCATGAATCAATACTATTCTTAGGCAAAGATAGCAACCAATCTTTAGCTCTTCCTCTTAATGAGAAAGGAAACACTTTCAATTTAATAATATCACCATCTACATCCTTATACTTTTGCATTTCACAAAGTTCAACAAAATTATTGAGATGGGCAGCAGCATCATCGAACTAACACCATAAAATTGATCTCTCATAACCAGGTTCAGTAGCAGGTTTTAATTTCAAAGAATTCTGCTGTAGTAGGGTGGAGCAATAGGTGTGCATAGAAATCATTATTATGTGCGTTTGTGAAGTCACACAACTTAGTATTTTCAGGGGTATTCATTTTAGCAACAGTAAATAAAGCAAACTAGATAAAGTAAATGCAAGTAACTATTTTTTGTGTTTTTTGATATAGAGAGCAAGACAAAAATAAAGTAAAACTAGCAACTAATTTTTGTGTGTTTTGTTTAGGTGCAGCAAACAAAGTAGTAAATAAAATAAGCAAGACAAAAACAAAGTAAAGAGATTGAGAAGTGGAGATCTCTTGCAGCGTGTCTTGATCTCCCCGGCACGGCGCCAGAAAACAAAGCTTGATGCGCGTAAATGTACACGTCGTCGTTGGGAACCCCAAGAGAAAGGTATGATGCGCACAGTGGCAAGTTTTCCCTCAGAAAGAAACCAAGGTTTAATCGAACCATGAGGAGCCAAGAAGCACGTTGAAGGTTGATGGTGGCGAAATGTGATGCGGCGCAACAACAGGGATTCCGGCGCCAACGTGGAACCTGCACAACACAACCCAAGTACTTTGCCCCAACGAAACAGTGAGGTTGTCAATCTCACCGGCTTGCTGTAACAAAAGATTAACCGTATTGTGTGGAAGATGATTGTTTGCAAGAAAACAATAAAACAAGTATTGCAGTAGATTGTATGCTATGTAAAGAATAGGACCGGGGTCCACAGTTCACTAGAGGTGTCTCTCCCATAAGATAAAAGCATGTTGGGTGAACAAATTACAGTCGGGCAATTGACAAATAGAGAAAGGCATAACAATGCATATACATGATATGATAAATATAGTGAGATTTAATCCGGCATTACGACAAAGTACATAGACCGCCATCCAACCGCATCTATGCCTAAAAAGTCCACCTTCAAGTTATCATCCGAACCCCATTCAGTATTAAGTTGCAAAGCAACAGACAATTGCATTAAGTATGGTGCGTAATGTAATCACAATTACATCCTTAGACATAGAATCAATGTTTATCCCTAGTGGCAAAGACATCACAACCTTAGAACTTTCTCACACGTCCTGTGTCAATGAAGGCATGAACCCACTATCGAGCATAAATACTCCTCTTGGAGTTAAGAGCAAAAACTTGGCCAGAGCCTCAACTAATAACGGAGAGCATGCAAGATCATAAACAACACATAAACAATAGATTGATAATCACCATAACATAGTATTCTCTATCCATCGGATCCCGACAAACACAACATATAGTATTACGATAGATGATCTTGATCATGTTAGGCAGCTCACAAGATCCAACAATGAAGCACAATTAGGAGAAGACGACATCTAGCTACTGCTATGGACCCATAGTCCAGGGGAACTACTCACTCATCACTCCGGAGGCGATCATGGCGATGAAGAGTCCTCCGGAGAGATCCCCTCTCCGGCAGGGTGCCGGAGGCGATCTCCCGAATCCCCCGAGATGGGATTTCCGGGCGGCGTCTCCCCGGAAGGTTTTATCGTGGCCTTGCATCGGGGTTTCGCGACGGAGGCTATTTGTAGGAAGGAAGGGTAGGTCAGAGGCGCACGAGGGCCCAGGGGGCAGGCGGCGGTGGCCCTGGGCCTGGCCGCCTCGTCACCTGCCACCTCGTGGCCCCACTTCGACTCCCTTCGGCTGGAAGCTCCGTGCAAAATAGGACCCCGGGCGGTGATTTCGTCCACCCGAGAATATTTCCTTACTAGGATTTCTGAAACCAAAAACAGCAGAAAACAGCAACTGGCTCTTCGGCATCTTGTTAATAGGTTAGTTCCAGAAAATGCGTAAATACGACATATAATGTGCATAAACATGTAGGTATCATCAATAAAGTAGCATGGAACATAAGAAATTATTGATACGTTGGAGACGTATCAAGAATCTTGAAATTGCGCTTGTTTTGCTTTTCTATGCTTGCCACTTTGTTCTTCATGAATTTATTTGTGTACAAGATTCCTTTTCATAGGAAGTGGGTTAGGCTTAAATGTGTTTTGAATTTGCTTCTTGATGCTCTCTTTTGCTTCAACTCTTATTTCTTGCGAGCATCATTAAAATTACTGAGCCCATCTTAATGGCTATAAAGAAAGCACTTCTTGGGAGATAACCCATGTGTTTATTTTGCTACTGTTTTGTTGTGTCTTGGAAGTTGTTACAACTGTAGAAACCTCTTCTTATCATGTTTTTTGTGCCAAGTAAAGTCTCTATGGTAAAGTTGATGCTAGATTTGGATTGCTGCGCAGAAACAGAATTGCTGTCTGTCACGAATTTGCGTAGAACTCTCTGTAGAAAAATCAAAAAAATCTGCCAATTTACGTGCGTGATCCTCAGATGTACGCAACTTACATTAGTTTTGAGTTTTTCCGTTTGAGCAAGTTAAGTGCCTCTGAAAATTCGTCTTTACGGACTGTTCTGTTTTGACAGATTCTGCCTTTTATTTCGCATTGCCGCTTTTGCTATGTTGAATGGGTTTCTTTGTTCCATTAACTTTTAGAAGTTTTGTGCAATGTCCAGAAGTGTTAAGAATGATTATGTCACCTCTGAACATGTGAATTTTTGATTGAGCACTAACCCTCTAATGAGTTTGCTTTAAGTTTGGTGTGGAGAAAGTTTTCAAGGGTCAAGAGAAGAGGATGATATACTATGATCAAGAAGAGTGAAAGGTCTAAGCTTGGGGATGCCCCGGTGGTTCATCCCTGCATATTTTAAGAAGACTCAAGCATCTAAGCTTGGGGATGCCCAAGGCATCCCCTTCTTCATCGACAACTTATCAGGTCACTTCTAGTGAAACTATATTTTTATTCCATCACATCTTATGTTCTTTACTTGGAGCGTCTGTTTGCTTTTATTTTTTGTTTTGTTTGAATAAAGTTGATCCCACCATCCTTATATTGGAGATATTACGCTCCGCTTTTTCATATGGAACACTTGTGTTCTTAGTTGTGCTTTAATGTTCATGGCGAAGGCTGAAATTGCTTCGTTGATTGCTATTTGGTTGGAATCAGAAAATGCTTCATATGGTTTGGAATAACTTGGCAATTGTTTTGAGCTCTCATAGATCATGTTTAAGCTCTTGCATCATGTAGTTTAATCTATTAGTGGAGAACTACCGTAGAGCTTGTTAAAATTAGGTTTGCATGATTGGTCTCTCTAAGTCTAGATATTTTCTGGTGAAGTGTTTGAACAACAAGGAAGATAGTGTAGAGTCTTATAATGCTTGCAATATGTTCTTGTGTAAGTTTTGTTACCTGTTCATACTTGTGTTTGCTTAAAACAACCTTGCTAGCCAAAGCTTTGTACTGAGAGGAATGCTTCGTGGCATCCAAACACCTTGAGCCAAAACCCATGCCATTTGTGTCCACCATATCTACCTACTATGTGGTATTTTTCTGCCATTCCAAAGTAAATTACTTGAGTGCTACCTTTAAAATTTCATTCTTTATCTTTGCAATATATAGCTCATGGAAAATAGCTTAAAAACTATTGTGGTGATGAATATGTAGCTATGTGTCTTAGTTCTTATAAGTTGCTTGTTGAGCGGTAACCATGTTTCCGGGGACGCCATCAACTTTACCTTTGTTGGATATCATGAGATGCTGCATGTTCGTCTTGTCTGAAGTAAGGGTGATTTTCATGATCAAATGGTTTGAGTATGCATATTGTTAGAGAAGAACATGGGCCGATACGTCTCAAACGTATCTATAATTTCTTATGTTCCATGCTACTTTTATTACAATACTTGAATGTTTTATACATACTTTACAATATTATTATACATTTTCCGGCACTAACCTATTAACAAGATGCCAAGTGCCAGTTCTTCAAGTTTTGCTGTTTTTGGTTTCAGAAATCCTAGTAAGGAAATATTCTCAATGGACGAAATCAACGCCCAGGGCCTATTTTTACACGAAGCTTCCAGAAGACCGAGGGAGGTACGAAGTGCCACGAGGCACCGACAAAACAGGCGGCGCGGCCCGGGCCCGGCCGCGCGGCCGTGTGTGGGGCCCTGCGCTCCTGACCTACCCTTCCGCCACAAATAGCCTTCGTCGCGAAACCCCCACGAGAGCCACGATACGGAAAACCTTCCAGAGACGCCGCCGCCGCAATCCCATCTCGGGGGATTCAGGAGATCGCCTCCGGCACCCTGCCGGAGAGGGGAATCATCACCGAGGGGCTCTACATCATCATGCCCGCCTCCGGATTGATGCGTGAGTAGTTCATCCTTGGACTATGGGTCCATAGCAGTAGCTAGATGGTTGTCTTCTCCGCTTGTGCTATCATTGTTTAGATCTTGTGAGCTGACTAACATGATCAAGATCATCTATTTGTAATGCTACATGTTGTGTTTGGCGGGATCCGATGAATATAGAATATTATGTTAAGTTGATTATCAATCAATCATATATGTGTTGTTTATGTTCTTGCATGCTCTGCCTAGTAGTATCTGGGAAGTTGAACTTGTAACTCCAGAGGGAAGTATTATGCCGATAGTGGGTTCATGCCTCCATTGAATCGGGGACAGTGACAGAAAGTTCTAAGGTTGTGGATGTGCTGTTGCTACTAGGGATAAAACATTGATGCTTTGTCTAAGGATATTTGTGTTGATTACATTACTCACCATACTTAATGCAATTATCTGTTGTTTACAACTTAATACTGGAAGGGGTTCGGATGATAACCGAAGGTGGATTATTTAGGCATAGATGCATGCTGGATAGCGGTCTATGTACTTTGTCGTAATGCCCTGATTAAATCACATAGTAATCATCATTGATATGTATTGAATCTTTATTTGTCAATTGCCCACTGTAATTTGTTCACCCAACATGTTAGTTATCTTATTGGAGAGACACCTCTAGTGAACTGTGGACCCCGGTCCATTCTTTTACATCTGAATACATTCTACTGCAATCTACTGTTTTTACTGTTCTTTGCAAACAAACACCATCTTCCACTCGATACGCTTAATCCTTTGTTTTCAGCAAGCCGGTGAGATTGACAACCTCACTGTTACGTTGGGGCAAAGTACTTTGATTGTGTTGTGCAGGTTCCACGTTGGCGCCGGTTTCACTGGTGTTGCGCCGCACTACATTCCTCCACCAACAACCTTCACGTGCTTCTTGGCTCCTACTGTTCGATAACCTTGTTTCTTTCTGAGGGAAAACTTGCCGCTGTGCGCATCATACCTTCCTCTTGGGGTTCCCAACGGACGTGTACATTTACGCGCATCAGGCCGCTAACCAAAGCCATGTATCATGGTGGAAGTTTTCAGTTTGGACATACAACCTCACTCTCTTATGAGAATATTATCTGTTGTTGAATGCTTAAGCATTAAAAGAGGAGTCCATTATCTGTTGTCTATGTTGTCCCGGTATGGATGTCCTAAGTTGGGATCTGTTAAAAACGAGAAATCAAATGCAATTGATCTCCTAGGACCTTTGTACAGGCGGCATAGAGGTACCCTTTGTGACACTTGGTTGAAACATATGTCATGCAATGATAATCCGTGTTAATCCAAGCTAATTAGGACAAGGTGCGAGCACTATTACTACTCTATGCATGAGGCTTGCAACTTGTAGGAAGTATTATGCATAGCACATATGAATTATTACTACCGTTGACAAAATTGTTTCTATGTTTTCAAAACAAAAGCTCTAGCACAAAAATAATAATCCATGCTTCCCTCTGCGAAGGGCCATTCTTTTACTTTATGTTGAGTCAGTTTACCTACTTTTTCTATCTTAGAAGCAAACACTTGTGTTAACTGTGTGCATTGATTCTTACATGTTTACTTATTGCACTTGTTATATTGCTCTATGTTGACAAATATCCATGAGATATACATGTTACAAGTTGAAAGCAATTGCTGAAACTTAATCATCCTTTGTGTTGCTTCAATGCATTCTACTTTGAATTTATTGCTTTATGAGTTAGCTCTTATGCAAGTCTTGTTGATACTTGTCTTGAAAGTACTATTCATGAAAAGTTTTGCTATATGATTCATTTGTTTAGTCATCATCTTCTGTTAGAAATCTTTTGCTTCGAATCACTCCATCCATCTCATATACTTTACAATAATGTTGATCAAGATTATGTTGGTAGCATGTCACTTCAGAAATTATTCTTGTTATCGTTTACCTACTCGAGGCGAGTAGGAACTAAGCTTGGGGATGCTTGATACGTCTCCAACGTATCTATAATTTCTTATGTTCCATGCTAGTTTTATGACAATACCTACATGTTTTGTTCACACTTTATATCGTTTTGATGCATTTTCCGGGACTAACCTATTAACAAGATGCCGAAGCGCCAGTTCCTGTTTTCTTGGTTTTGAGAAATCCTACAAAGGAAATATTCTCGGAATTGGACGAAATCACGCCCAGGGTCTTATATTTCGGAAGCTTCCGAGACCAGAGAGGACCAGAGGGAGCCCTGGGGCCCCACCCACGTGTGTAAAGGTGACCGTGTGCACCGTGTGGGTCTCTTAGGCTATATTTCACGTACTTTATTTTTTGACACGCACGTAGGAGAGGCTCCTCTGTGATATTTCATTCATTACCACAAATATTTACGAGTTGGTGCCAGCACCAATTACATGGAGCAGAAATATAGTGAAAATTTAAATTGTGTCTATAAGATCTAAAATGTGTTCTACCAAGGTTTCAGGTACCTTGAACCTGAGTAAAAGCAGATCTGCACAAACTCTTCCTCTCCAAGAAACTCTAGTTGGTATAGTATCTCTAAAAATAAAGCTATTTCTTTCTTTCCAAATCCCCCATGCACCAATAATGAACTTCTCAAAAAATAATGGGCCGTGGTGCATAGATCTAGCTTGTGTAATGATCTCTATTGTATTATCCTCAGCAGGCCAAATGATATTAAGTCTAGTCCAGCAATCTAGACTGAAAGAGCACTTGAAGAATAGATGCTCCACTGTCTCCTCTTCCCCTGAATTACATAAGGGACATGTGAAGATATTCCCAATGTTAATGTGTCGTCGTTTGAGCATATTTCTTGTGTTAAGTCTGTCTGCCAATAATAGCCAAGCAAAGAATTTAAGTTTAGGCCAAATTTTCGCTTTCCATATCCATAAGAATGGGGCTGGAGGCGTTATATTTCGGAAGCAGAAATTATAAAACTTTTTAGCTGTAAATTTGTCTCCCCACTTATATCTCCATTTATCTTCCACCAAAGTGTCTCGTGAACCATCATTTACCACTGCCTGTAGTTGTTCCCATTCAGTAAATGCTTCAGGCGAGATGGGGAGATGGAAAAGATCAGTAAGCTCTGTTGAATCAGTGATCTCCGCTACAGAAATATCCTCATTAATAGCATATGAAAAAAGACATGGATAATTATGCTGCATAATTCCATGAGACCAATTGTCCTTCCATAATAGAACTGAATTTCCTTTTCCAACTGAACATTCTGCTACCCCTCTGAAAACCGGGGATAACTTCATAATCGATTTCCACCAAAATGAACCACAATTATCAGCAGCATGTGGTATGGAATTTTGATAGTATGTATTCCAGATCAGATTTACCCATTGAAGATCTTTTTTGTTATAAAATTTGTCTAGATATTTCAGCAATAAAGCTTGGTTCTGTGTTTTCATATGAATTATACCCAACCCACCTTTATTTTTTGGTTTGCAGACCATTTCCCACGCCGCAAGTGAAAAGCATTTATCTGAACCATCATCTGTTTTCTTTTCCCACAAGCATCTTCTTCTTATTTTCTCAATTTGTTCCATTGTCTTAGGATTTATTTCTATTGAGCACATTGTGTACATTGCAATTGAAGACAAGATTGCATTGACATAGGCCAACTTTCCAGCATAGGACATGAGAATAGTAGCAGTAGTAACTTTCCTTTCAATTCTGTCTACCAATGGTAATAAATCTGTAACATTTGGTTTTGTTGTCCCCATGGGTAACCCAAGATATGTAAATGGCATTTGAGCTACTGTGCAACCAAAGATATCTGCTAAATCTTGTGCTCTCTGTGCAGTAATGTTTATTGGCACTAGGTTGGATTTATGAAAATTAATCTTCAAACCAGTGGATGTAGCATAATCTACCAAAATATTTTTGAGGTGTGCCAATTGAATTCCACAGGCTTGCATAACCAATATTGTGTCATCCGCATATTGAATAATTGGAAAATGACCACCACATGGTATAGGTAACTTAAGTCTGCCATTTTGATACTCTTTATTGATCACCTTTTGTAACAATTCTGCTCCAGCCACAAATAATAATGGTGAGAGTGGATCCCCTTGCCTCACACCTCTTTTACAGTGAAAAGTAGTGCCAGGTACTCCATTAAGTAAAATGGAAGAATATCCTGAGTCCAGAATGCACTTTATCCATCTTAACCATGTTTCATCAAAACCCATGTGAGATAAAATTTTTAAAATTGTATCATGCTCCATCATATCAAAGGCCTTTTCAAAGTCCAGTTTCAATATAATTATTTCCTTTTTTGATGCCTGACACTGATGCAAAAATTCAAAGGCCCATGCCAAGCAGTCCTGTATTGTTTTCCCTTTTATAAAACCATATTGATTTGGGTGCACTAACTTCATAATCCAAACTTGAAGTCTATCAGCTAATAATTTAGTGAGAAGTTTCAAGCAAGAATTTAAAAGAGATATGGGCCTGTAATCATTTACTCCTGTTGGTGATACCTTCTTCGGTATAAGAGTGATTAGAGAATTATTAATCTCATCAAGAAACACTTTCCCTTGTGCAAAATCATGTAATAGATCATAAAAGGCAGGGGCTATAATATCCCAACATGTTTTAATAAAACAACCATTAAAACCATCTGGTCCAGGTGCTTTGTCAATGGGCATTTTTTTAACTGCATTGTCAATTTCTTCCTTAGAGAAAGGTACAGAGATAGAGTGCAGTCCTTGCAGTGGACTGAATAACTCACTGAGATTGAATTTCATTTGGTGTGGGGCTGAAATTCCCAACCTCTGCTTATATGCCGAAAATAGAGCATGTGCTTTCCTTTCATGATCTTGAATAGTAGAGCCATCAGATAGAGTAATAGTTGCAATAGTATTTTTCCTATGTCTCTCTGTTGCTACCCTGTGAAAAAATTTTGTGTTCTCATCGCCATATTTAATCCATCTCTCTGTACATCTCTTTTTCCAGTATTGTTGTTTGTATGACTGTAGTCTCACAATGTGTGCCTTAAGAACTAATCTGAAATTCCACTCTGGAACCGACAAACTTCTCAACTGTTCAAGGTCATCAATTTGTCTCAGAACAATTTGACACTTTTCAATTAACAAGGACAGCTTAGACAAAGATTTACTCCATTTCTGAAGAGCTACTCTGACATTTGCAAGTTTTTCATTAAGGATATCCACTGAAGTCGTCTTATTAACTGGTATTTGCCATGCGTTATTCACAGTCTCTTTAAACCCTGGGTGTTGTGTCCAAAAATTCTCAAAACGAAATAGTTTACTTTTTGGTATTTTTGATTCTATTGAGATTAAACAAGGAATATGATCAGATACTGGCCTAGACATTGCTGTGACTTTTGTATTTGGGAAAGTTGTAGTCCAATTATTTGATGTGAAGAACCAGTCTAGCCTTTCAAGTAATGGCAAATTTTGCATATTACTCCAAGTATAAGTTGCCCCATGCAGAGGTAAATCAACAAGATTTTGTGCCCTAATGAAATCATTGAAAGTAAACATATCATCTATATTACCTCCTTCTCTATTTCTATCATTAGGTGATCTGTAGAAGTTGTAGTCTCCAATTAAAAGCCAATCTTCATTATTTGGTATTTGTAAATTATACAGCCATTGAATAAATTCAGTCCTTGCTTCTCCAGTACATGGGCCATAAATATTCATTAGATACCATATGTTATTTGATTGTGTTGAATGAAACTTGACAGTGGTTGCCCATGATCGATTATCAATAATCTCTCCCTCAAAAACTGAACTATTCCAGATAATTATAATTCCACCTGAGTTTCCCATTGATGGAAAATATGCAAACTTATCAAACCTTCTCGGACAAAATTTTCTAATGTATGAGTGTTCAAAGTGATCTCTTTTAGTTTCTTGTAAGCATATTATTGAGCAACCAGAGGAGTCTATATGTGTTCTTAAAGCGTTATGTTTTTCCTCCCCATTTATCCCTCTGATATTCCAGCAAAGAACATGCCATAAACGCATCATTGAATTCATATCAAAGGATCAACTAATAGTAAAGTTCAAGGTAAACTGAGAAAAGGACATAACATCCGAAAAAGAGCTTCCTAAATTGACCTTCCTTATCGAAACTAAAAGAAAACTATTATATCTCTGAAAATCTTCAAACCTCATCTTCCTCTGAATTTTCCTCCACCTCATCTTCATATGATTTCTCCTTGTGAAGCTTACTTTCATGCAGTTCCTCTATAGGTATTCCACATATATTGACCCCTATTTTCTGCAGCACCTTGACAGGAGTTGGTGGTGGAGTAGGACCCTTGCCAGAGAATAATCCAGACTGAACAGACTCCTTCTTATCTCCAGGAACAACAATATCTTTAACCTTGGATTTTCTCTTCCTTGAATCTGTGGGCATACACACTTTATGGCCAGCAACAGCATGGTTTCTTGGGCTTCTACGAACAGCAGTTGTTACCTGCGGGACAATATTCTTCTTTCTTCTAGTTTTATTGACAGCCACAACAGAAGCACTGGATTCACTGACAACATTCTCAACTACCCCATTATCAGAGCTGCCAGATAAAGGATCAAACAGAATCATAGAGGAACCTGCATTTGGAGATGCATCAAAACATAGTCTCCTTGCTACCCTTCTGGATGAAAAACTGGAAACTCCTGACAAAACTGGCTCATCTTTCTGCTGAACAAACTTAACCAGAGAGACTGGAATAACATTTGGCATGAGCATAGATTTGGTGCCAACATAAATAGAAGGTTGCTGCAGAGAGAACATGACTGTCCTAGCAAACCTGAAAATAGTAGGCACATCAGCAGATCCAACTTGATTATTAACTGGTACAATTGCTGAATCTGGTGAGCTATCACCCAGGGGGATGAAATCATCATTCTGAATGTTTAAATTCAGGACTGCAGCACTTCCTTGTTCCAGATGAACACTAGCAGAACTATTGCTATCCTCAGATAACATCTCAGTCCAGGCTTGCATGGGGCTATCCATCACATTATTTATGGGAACTATGCCATCAGTGAAAATCCTTCCTTGTTCCCTAAGAATAAGTTGATAATTAATCTGTCCTCTTGCTGGTAGCTGCACATTGTTTACAGGCAACACAGCATGACCTCTAACCAGTGCATTGCCACCATTATTCCCCTGACCTCCACCTCCTCCCATATTACCCATGCCATTCTGCTGCAGCCAAGTCTGTAACCTTTGCTGAAACCTTGTCTCAGTTGTAACATGAGGCCCAAAGATAGGGTGTGGATTGCCATCAGCTGGGGGTTGATCTTCAGAATCTGCAGGAACATTATGCATGTGTGGTGTCCAAGCTGCAGGCCGAAGCAAATATACAGGGACAGTCCAGGAATTTCTCTGCCCACCCATTTGCCTGAGAACAATACTCTTTGGTACCAAAGCATCACTCATGACCCAAACCTTGACCAGCATACGCACATGACTAGTTGCAGGGTTTTGCCATATCAACAATTTGCCAAAAAGAGATACTACCTTTTCAACCCAGTAATCTGTCTGAAAATCTAGAGGGAAGCACAACAACATAACCCATCTCTCCTGTCCTAGGTTTGCAACTCTCCTATTCAGCGCTTCATCATGCTTAACAAAATTCACTTGTAGAGTCTCATTGATTGTGTAAGTTTCTCCTAAGACAGTGTCCCTCACAAATCCACTAGCAAAAGCAAAAAGACCCAAACCAATAGGATAATCCTCCCATTCACTGACCTGATAGCCATCATGACGTAACATCCTTCGAAGTTCAGCTCTGGCATGGAAACGTTGATGATTTGAGTTGGATGTCTCTATGAAATTGTGGTGTGTTAGTACCTCCTATGAATGCTCAAAGTGACAGTGTGGGGTGTTTATTAGTACTTGGGAATACATCTTTAAGGTTTACTTTGCATCCCTACATGGTGAATTAGTGTTCGTTATCCAGCCAGAGAGTAATTCAGAATAGCATAGTGAAGTGCTTATATTTATATTCAATTATGATTGCAATGTTGAGGTGTCCACTAGTGAAAGTATGATCCCTAGGCCTTGTTTCTAAGCATTGAAACACTGTTTCCAACAAGTTCTGCTACATGTTCGCTTGCTGCAATATTTACTTCATATCGCAATTACTGTTTACTACCATCTATACCACCTGTGTTTTACTATCTCTTCGCCGAACTAGTGCACCTATACATCTGACAAGTGTATTAGGTGTATTCACTACAAGAAAAGTTGCCATGGCCGACGAAGTTGAAGTCGCGCCGTGGTTGCTGGTGTACCATGGCCGACGATTTTGGTCCCTCCGTGGTGCATGTCAAAACTTTTTTTTTTCTCGTTTTTGAGGCCACCTAGCCCGACGAAAGCGGCCAAAACGTGGCGTATGGTGGCCCGGGACGTGGTGCATCTCGAAATCTCGGGTTCGCCGGCCGAGTCAACGCAAATCCGCACCGCCGAGGGATGTAGGGCCCAGATGGCAGCCTCTCTGGCATTGTTTTTTTCTACATCGCGCCATCTCGTTCAACGTTCTCCGATCGAGCCGTTTACGATGCAGGATCATGGGTCCCGCATGTCATCCTCTATGAACCAAAATTCTTTCTATTCTTGGATTTTTTTGACCCCCTGATTTCTGGCTACTTCCTTTTTCTTTTGATCCCTTGCCGCCTTGGAAACGTTGAGACCGCTGCTGCTAAATGGGACCCGCATGTCATCCTCTATGTGCAATCAACTTTCTTTTCTTGGAGTTTTTTTGGCACCTCAAATTTGGTCACTTGCCTTTTTCTTTCGATCCCCTGCCGCTCTCAAACGGTGATACCGCTGCTGCTAAATGGGACCCGCATGTCATCCTCTATGTACTATAAAACTTTCTTTTCATGGATTATTTTGGCACCTCAAATTTGGTCACTTGCCTTTTCTTTCGATCCTGCCGCCTCTCAAACGGTGATACCGCTGCTAATCGGGACCCGCATGTCATCCTCTATGTACTATAAAACTTTCTTTTCTGGATTATTTTTGGCACCTCAAATTTGGTCACTTGCCTTTTCTTTCGATCCCCTGCGCCTCTCAACGGTGATACCGCTGCTGCTCTGGACCCGCATGTCATCCTCTATGTACTATAAAACTTTCTTTTCGGATTATTTTTGGCACCTCAAATTTGGTCACTTGCCTTTTTCTTTCGATCCGCGCCTCTCAAACGGTGATACCGCTGCTGCTAATGGGACCCGCATGTCATCCTCTATGTACTATAAAACTTTCTTTTCTTGAATTATTTTTGGCACCTCATATTTGGTCACTTACCTTTTTCTTTCGATCCCCGCCGCCTCTCAAACAGTGATACCGCTGCTGCTAAATGGGACCCGCATGTCATCCTCTATGTACTATAAAACTTTCTTTTCTTGGATTTTTTTGGCACCTCATATTTCGTCACTTGACTTTTTCTTTCGATCCCCTGCTCCTCTCAAAGTGATACCGCTGCTGCTAAATGGGACCCGCATGTCATCCTCTATGTACTATAAAACTTTCTTTTCTTGGATTTTTTTTGGCCTCATATTTGGGCACTTGCCTTTTTCTTTCGATCCCCTGCTGCCTCTCAAACGGTGATACCGCTGCTGCTAAATGGGACCCGCATGTCATCCTCTATGTACTATAAAACTTTCTTTTCTTGAATTATTTTTGCTCCTCATATTTGGGCACTTGCCTTTTCTTTCGATCTCATGCCACGTTTGAAACGTTGAGGAACCTGCTGGCTCATGGGACCCGCATGTCATCCTCTATGTGCTATAAAAGTTTCCTTTGTTGGATTTTTTTCACCCTCTGATTTTTGGCTTGCCTTTTTCTTTTGATCCCCTGCCCCCTTTGAAACGTTGAGTAAGCTGTTGGCTCAAGGGACCCGCATGTCATCCTCTATGTCCATCAACTTTCTTTTCTTAGATTTTTTTTCACCCCCTAATTACTAGCTACTTTCTTTTTCTTTTGATCTCAAGCGCATTACAAACATTGAGACCGCTGCTGCAAAATGGGACCCACATGTCATCCTCTATGTACAATAAATCTTGGATTATTTTTGGCTCCTATATTTGGTCACTTGCCTTTTCTTTCGATCTCATGCCGCCTTTGAAACGTTGAGTAAGCTGCTGGCTCATGGGTCCCGCATGTCATCCTCTACGAACAATAAAAGTTTCCTTTCTTGGAGTTATTTTTTACCCCTAATTTCTGGCTATTTGCCTTTTTCTTTTGATCCCCTGCCCCCGTTGAAACGATGAGGACGCTGTTGGCAGGTCGGTCCCACATGTCATCCTCTATGAACAATAAAAGTTTCCTTTGGTGGATTTATTTTTGACCCCTAATTAATTTCTGCTATTTCCTTTATTTTCTTTTGAACCCTGCCGCCTTGGAATTGTTGAGAATGCTGCTGCCTCATTTTTCTTTTGGTCCTGTGCCGCCTTGGAAACGTTGAGACCGCTGCTACAAAATGGGACCCGCATGTCATCCTCTATGTACAATAAAGTTTCTTTTCTTGGATTATTTTTGGCTCCTGATATTATGTCACTTGCCTTTTTCTTTCGATCTCATGCCGACTTTGAAACGTTGAGGATGCTGCTGCCTCATGGGTCCCGCATGTCATCCTCTCAGAACGATAAATGTTTTGTTTTCTTGTATTTTTTTACCAACTGATTTTTGGCTTTTTTATTTTCGATCCCCTGCCGCCTTTGAAACGTTGACTCGCTGCTGGCTCATGGGTCCCCGATGTCAGCCTCCCCGTACAAGAAACATGTGATATTTTATTTTGCAGACAATAAACGTTGTATTTCGCTCTGAGCTATTGCAAACGGATAAATTAAATCTTTATATCTACATAAACAAACTTATATGTTGAATCTCCTTGTTTTTTGTTTTTGCGAAGCATAGGACTTTCTGTTTTTTTTGAGAAAAATCCGACCTTTCTGTTTTGGAGTGGGCTGAAATTGTACGAGTCAAAAGGCCCAGCAGGATAGTTCGAAGGCCCAGATGTCCAGATAGCCCAATTAAAATCTTTCTTTTCTTGGATTTTTTTCACACCGATTTCTGGCTACTTCATTTTTCTTTCGGTCTGTGCCGCCTTGGAAGCGTTGAGACCGCTGCTACAAAATGGGACCCGCATGTCATCCTCTATGTACAATAAAGTTTCTTTTCTTGGATTATTTTTGGCTCCTGATATTATGTCACTTGACTTTTTCTTTCAATCTCATGCCGACTTTGAAACGTTGAGGAAGCTGCTGGCTCATGGGTCCCGCATGTCATCCTCTATGAACAATAAAAGTTTTCTTTGTTGGATTTATTTTTTCCCCTAATTTCTGGCTATTTGTCTTTTTCTTTTGATCCCCTGCCCCCTTTGAAACGATGACGACGCAGCTGGCAAGTCGGTCCCACATGTCATCCTCTATGAACAATAAAAGTTTCCTTTGATGGATTTATTTTTTACCCTAATTAATTTCTGGCTATTTCCTTTTTTATTTTGATCCCCTGCCGCCTTGAAATAGTTGAGGATGCTGCCCTCATGGGTCCCGCATGTCATACTCTCAGAAAGGTAAATGTTTCTTTTCTTGAATTTGTTTACCAACTGATTTTTGGCTTATTTTTTCTTTCGATCTCCTGCCACCTTTAAAACGTTGACGACGCTGCTGGCTCATGGGTCCCCAATGTCAGCCTCCCCATACTGCAAATCCTCTTTCTGCAAAGGTTGTATTTCTAGATAGATAAGGTGGATTCGAATCTGCCATGGTTCAGGCAGCTCAGGTAAGCCTTCTTGCACTAATTAATGGAAGTAGTGTATCGCAAGGTCAAGACATGTGGCTCAGTGTAATGAATCTATATGAATCATGTTGTGGGTTCAATCTGATAGTTCTCTAACAGGTCAGCCAAAATAGAAATTAAGTTTTTTTCTAAAAGGGAAATGCAAATTAAGATGAACACAAACATTAGTTATCATAATAGCTGATCATACATACATACTTGCTAAGAGCAAAAGCTTGCCAGAGTTTTACCACCCATACAATTAATTAGCAGTTCAGATAAGATAACCTTATATAAGTATAACTACAAATGCATTTGCTAAGGGCTCATGGGACAACAGAACTAGACAACCGCGAACTTTATGACCAGCATGTCACAGCGGCATCGAAAGATCTTGACCTTCAACTTTGATCCAATGCGAAGTTTGGCACCGTCAATGAACTTTTTCCACCTGGAAGTAACAGCCAAGCGGCCATCTGTGGGACTGACAGAGTACCGTCCCTCCACGGTGAGACCTTCACTCTCCATGACGAGGGATATCTTGCCCCTTCGGCCAGCATTGAGATCCTTGGAGATACTTTTAGGCAATTTCTGATTCAAAGCAAGAGATACCACCAAAAATTAGTCAATGGCACCAATGCAGAACCATGTGAGACTTTGAGCAGAGAAGACATCAAGATAAGAGCAGTTATGTTGTCATATACTCACGAACATAGCAGATGCGTCCTGGTCACCACACGGGTGGCCACAGCAATGAGCTGAGACCTCGGTGATCTGGCTGGGGCAGGTGCATGAGCCTGGCTGGTACACGAGCTGGTGCTGATGCGAGACTGTTGGCAGAACGGTGCCTCTAGAGGAACCGTGCGGAGAGTGGCAGGTGTGCAACGGCAGCTAGAGGAACCAGTCTGATGCAGGAGCTGTGGGCATGTGTAGTATATGGGGCCTCTACGGGAACCAATGCTGATGTAGGGGACTGCTGGTAGATGCGTAAACGGAGCTGGTACAGGAACCGGTGCTGATGCAGAGTGGGAAGCCGGTGCCGGTGCTGGTGTGGTTGCCCTTTGTGACATCCGCTCCTGTTCCGTCAGGGGATCTGCAGCTTTGATCA
Source organism: Lolium multiflorum (assembly GCA_030979885.1). Classification (NCBI taxonomy): domain Eukaryota; kingdom Viridiplantae; phylum Streptophyta; class Magnoliopsida; order Poales; family Poaceae; genus Lolium; species Lolium multiflorum. Next base: position 53,982,649 of record CM061752.1, on the reverse strand, counting down.
TGTTAAACCCAGCAAGCTAGAACAGAGGGAATGGTTTAGAACAACTGCTCAGAATGCAGTTATCAAAAGATATGAGTAGAAAAAAGTTACATATTATATATTTGGAAGTGTCTCCAACTCTGTAAGCAGTTACGTATATCTGCCCGTTTGAGTTTCTGATCCTCAGCTCGTCGCCCTTCTTCAGACCGTAGTCAAAAGCAAACTTTCTCCAATCATGTCCATACAAATATGTGATGGCCTGCGTCTTGTAGACATACACCTCATAGACCGTGTAGGTGTTCATCAATTTGCCATTGCCATGCATAGTGAAAGATCCTTCATGCGGACACATCTGGTTAATCATTGGACGAAGTTCACAAGGTACAGTCTGCATGTGAAAATTGATACAAATGTAAGAAGCAGGAAGACTAAAAACAAGACTTTACTATATGCCAATTCATGCTAAACCACTGAGAATACATACCTGTAACTCTGTGAAGGAGCTACTAGAAAGGTAGATAGAGCCATAGGAGGTGTTATATGCGGGGTATGTACATGGGCCCGCCATATTCCCGCAAGCTCGGCATCGGGATGGTGAAGGAAACATGGGAGGTACTACTGGTGCGTAGCGCTGAACGTAAGTGGAAGAATTAGGTTGTGTAAAGTGCATAGTTCAGAGCAATGCAAATGTTGACAAGCAAGTGCATAACACTATGTTACAAACTGAACAGTGAAAAATTAGTGTATGATGAATATAAGCATGCTAATTTGGTGTTTCCGAATTCCAAAAAGCATTAGACAGAGCCGGTGATAATATCAGACATAAATCATGGCATGTATATGTGGCTTAAGAAAATATACCCGAACCCTTGGATGGTTACGGCCCGGCTGATCCTTGGACTTGAGCTTATATAAGCATCCAGAAGGTGGGGCTGACAGTAACTTGGTGGCAGCCTCTGCAGATGCCTCATCAGCAGCAGTTGCAATCCTTTTGACCAATGAAGGCTTAGCAGTTTCAGTCTGCATATAAAAATTGAAGAGCAACAGACATCAGCAGTGATATATAAAATGAATCTATGAGACACTGATGCATATAGTGCTGGATGTAAGTGGAAGAATAGGTGTGTGTGTTTCTGAACTATTGGTAAGCATTAGACAAAGCCGGCAATAAACAGACAAAAATCAAATCATGTATGAGGATTAAGAAAATATACCTGCTTACTGAAAAGGGTACCACCCAGCTGGCCCGTGGCCTTGTGCTTGAGGAGGTTTTCAGAAGATGGTGGCAGCACCATCGTCTTCACAGCAGCCTCATCAGGATCATTTTTTATCCATTTGAGTAGAGGAACAGAAGTTTCATCCTGCATATGAATAGCAACAGAACTCATCATTGATATTTAATAAATCTATGAGATAGACTGATGCAAATAGTGCGGGTGTAAGTGGAAGAATAGGGTTGTGCATAGAGAACAGTTGACAACAATGCAAATGATTACAAAAGAAGCCAATGGAAATCAACAGTTTATATACTGGATGAGACAGACTGAAAAGTGAAAAATTAGTGTATGATGATTGTAAGCAAACGCAGTGTTTCTGAACTTTTGGTAAGCATTAGACAAAGCCAACAGTAATTAAACAGATAATAATGAAATCATGTATGTGGATTAAGAAAATATACCAGATTCATTAAAAGGTCACCACCCAGCTGGCCCATGGCCTCGTGCTTGTAGAGGTTTTCGGAAGATGGTGCCGGCACCATCGTCCTCACAGCAGCCTCATTAGCCCCATTTTGCATCCACTTGAGTAAAGGCGCAGCAGTTTCAGCCTGCATAAGAATGGGAACAGATCTCAGCATTGAATGACTCTGAGACAGACTGATGCATATAGTGCTAGATGTAAGTGGAAGGGTATGGCCGTGTATGGACAACAGTTCACAACAATGCAAGGGTGTGTTCGGTTCTGAAACAGCGTGGAATGGAATGGAATGGTTCCATTTCAGAGGAATGGAATGGTTACATTTTTGTTCGGTTGGGAAAAATGGAGAGCAGAAGAGATCGAGGTTAAACTAACCAATTGTCTCAAAATTGTAATTAACAATTGCAAATGACATTTTAATCTCAAAGTCGTAATTAACAGCGCCTAATGGTGCTCTTTTAATCTAAAAATCGAAATTAACATCATTTTATGTTGGGTTAGGGGAACTGGAGTAGATGAACATTACTGTATGATGATTGTAAGCAAACGAATTTGGTGTTTCTAAACTTTTGGCTTCGAGATCTTATGGGTTTCAACTCTAGCCTACCCCAACTTGTTTGGGACTGAAAGGCTTGGTTGTTGTTGTTGTTGTTGTAAACTTTTGGCAAGCATAGAAAAAACCGACAATAAACAGAGAAAAATCAAGGCATGTTTTGTGGATTAAGAAAATATACCATATTCATTAAAAGATCACCACCCAGCTGGTGCGTGGCCTTGTGCTTGTAGAGGCATTTAGAAGATGGGGGCGGCATCAACATACTGGCAGCCTGATCAGCCGCAGTTTTGATCTTCCTTTTGAGTAAAGGCCCTAAAGTTTCAGTCTGCATATGAATAGCAAAACAAAAGGCAGACCTCAGCAGTGATATTGAATTACTGTATGAGATAGACTGATGCATATAGTGGATGCTCTTAGCCTTTTGCAGCGTGAACACTAGCTATGGACAGACAAAAAAACTAGTTAACTCAGCTTTGTCTAGATATGAATGTACTACCACCATCCAAAAGCTTAAGCCTTATTTATTTTTGAGAAATCAAAACAAGCAAAGTTTGACCAAAATTTTAGAACATTCTATCAACAAATATAATACTGTGTAGATACCGTAGGAAAATATATTTTATTATCTATTTAATGATATTAATTTTGTATTTTGCATGTTACTGATTTTTGGTAAAAGCTTAGTCAAACATGGTATAGTTTGACTTTCTAAAAATAATATAAGCCCAAAGCTTTGGGATGGAGGCAGTAGTATCTAGAGCTAAAACACATCTAGATACATCCGTATCTACAGATAGTTGAGTCAATTAATTTGGATCTGAGGGAGTATCAGATTCAGACTACATCATGGTAAGTTGGTTAAAAATTACCCCTGGGCGGTCCCTGCCCAGCTCGGCAGCATTTCGTTTTTGTGCTGCAGATCGGGCCATGCTCCTGCAGCAGGTGGGGCGCTATTCTCGTTCCCCATAGCCTCAGCACGGAACCTGGAGGTACCAACCTGATACAGAGAATATAGAGCATGGTGTCACAGAGGCTTTACGCACAAACAGCTGAAGACATGTGCTACTTTAAGCATATTCCAGAACAGGAACAGATTGAGGATGCAGAGACCAGAGAGACACTTAAAAGGTAAAGAGTGGATAAGCAAACGGAGTACCTGCTTCGCGGGGCTGGGGACGCAGCTCAGGCTCAGCCAACTGCCCACATGCGTGGTGGCCTTACGCTCCATTGCCCCCACCGCCGAGGTCTTGCCTTTCCTGTACAAGCTGACAAAAGATACAGTGAGGATCAGCAGAAACTACAAAGGTTGCAAATGTCGACAAATAAAGGAAGAACACCCCAATCCAAGCAAAGGTAGCCCCCGCCCCCCACCCCCATCAATCACTCCCAGCTCGAGGGTGACCAGAAAGACACCCCTTTGCCCAGAATAGGAAAGAGATGCGCAAGATATCGAGGAGAGGAAAAAAGAACCGATCTCGAGAAAGGAGAGAACATTACTAGTCCTACCTAATCCGCTTGGGCTAGATGCAGCTTGCCCCTCCAAGCTGGATGCCTGGACGGTGGAGGCGAAAGGAGGGGATCGAGCTAGCGGCTTGCATCCGTCGGCAATCGGCACTCGATCGGGAGAGAAGGGGTGCTACATAAAGGGGAGGGGTAACATATTTTATTACACAGTGAACTTACTGATGTGACTAGTCATTACATGTCTCACTGAAACTAGGGCCCATAGTGTGGCACCCCAAATTTACTTGAAGCTGCCCGGCGGGACGCATTGGCGCGTCAAGAAACCCCCGAATTGTAGCGGGGAAATGAAACATTTCACAAAAATTCGAAATTCAAGCACACCGCCACGCGCCAAGCACGCGGCTGTTCCTTCCTCTTCCTCGGTTCCTCCTCCCCTATCCGAAAAAACCCCAAATCCCAAGCTCAAACCAAAAAAAAAACAAAAAACAAATCCCCTGGCCGCCATGCATGTCCTCGTTAACCCGCTGGAGATCGTTCCCGGACGATGCGGACCACCCGCCCTGAGATCCAGAATTCCGTCCACCTCGAGGCACTGCGTGCTGTCTCGCAGCAGCGGCTTGAGGGCGCTGAAGAGGAAGTTCCGCCGGAAAGTGCTCATGGCAACCGTGCAAGCTCACCGGCGTGCTGTATCCCGAGAGGAACTGGTCAAAGCTTTGCTATTCGCCACACACAAAAAAATTGCGGGCCAAGATCTGGTCAAAGCTTCGTCGATGGCTTGCCGCGAGAGGCTTGGAGTCTTGGGCGGTTTACACGGATTCATATTAACTGACTCAAGTTTGTTAGTCTAGTTAACAAATGCATCTAGATACATCCATATCTAGACAGAATTGAGTCCATTAATATGAATCAGAGGGGAGTACCTGAAAGTGTTTCATGCTACCAACTAATGCGCTGGCAGGAATCGCTGTAGAAGTAATTGTGCTACTACTTGTACGATGAACTGATTGTGTGGGTGTCGAATTTTGCAACGCGATCATCCACTGAATGCTTAATCTAGCGCCAAAGGCGTACAAATCATAACATACTACAGCACCAGAACATAAGAGTACGAATCATAAAGTAGCTCAACATTTTGCATCGGGGCTGGGTGGTCCTGAGACTACCGGGACGCCCCTGATGATCTCCGGGTGTGCATCCTCTTCAACGCAAAGCTGTGTACTCGGTCCACGGCCTCCTTCTGTAGGCTGGATAATCTCAGGTGCAGGACCTTCGTCTATGAGAGGCTCGTCATCAGTACCATCCACAGGTGCATCGGGCTGGGTGGTCTTGAGACTACCCGACGCCCGTGATGATCTCCGGCGTGCATCCACTTCAACGCAAAGCTGTGTACTCGGTCCACGGCCTCCTTCTGTAGGCTGGATAATCTCAGGTGCAGGACCTTCGTCTATGAAAGGCTCGTCAGTACCATCCACAGGTGCATCAAACTGAGATTCATCTTCAAATCTCCCATCAAACCGAGAGACCTCTTTAACTCTATGCTTCTGCAATTAGTACATCAACCGATTAGACAAACATCTAAGGGATGCAACCTGAACAAATGCCGTTTTACATATTTACCTTCTCATCTGGCACAGCACATGTCCCAGAGCTGAAACCCGTTTCTGAAGCAAGCGCTTTTTCTCTCCTTCCCGTCCATCCATCTGCAACAAGTTAAATTTGAGTACAGAACCTTGCACAGCAATGCAAACTATTGATTGAAACAGCGGCAGCATCAATATAAATAATTAACTACATATGCCAGCACACATACAGTGTGAGCAAGATCTGCTTCTCCTGCTAAAGGATCATTATATGGTTCACCATGCTAAACCCGCCTAACATATGTGCGGTCCATCCCAAAAATGTGTAAATGATCTGCCACTACAGGGGTGAGGCCTCTTCTCACCATTCATACATGTGCAGCGCGGGCAATACACGTCCAGGTTGTGACCATCATGAGCTCTAATAAACCCCATAAAGGGTTGAACACCATTTATATATGAAGGGGAACATAAGTGTCCATGCAGTTTCCAAGTTCTGTCCATCTGTTTAATTATGAGATACAGTGGTTGGTGATTAATTTAAGGCGAAGTAGGAAATGTATATCCATCGAGTACAAAACTATACTACATGATTATGCATTTCAGCAATCATGTCGAGTACAAAACAAAAAATGCCCATCGACATTTTAGCAAACAGATCGTGTACAAAACTCTGCCATGGCATTTCAGCAAATTAACGGATCGAGTGCAGAACTGACTCTATATGCCCACGCAAATGAACAAATTGATCGATGACAAATCGAGCGGAAAACTATAAAGTGCCAATTAGTTCGAGCATACTGACGAATTTTTTTAGCAGCATCAAGAAAATATAAATCGTTAGGCTGTCTTGCCCGATACATGATTGAGCTAGAGATAGCAGCCCTACCGTGGATCAACTTGACCGCCGGTGCGTCTCGAGAAGAACGACGGGGAGGGGAAGCTTCTTCTTCGCACGGACGGGACGGGGAGGGGAAGCTCTTCGCACGGACGGGGATAAGTTGTGTACGGGTGGGTGGGGGTCATGCGGCCGGGCCGCCGGGGTGATAATTAAGGTTGGTAGGTGGCGTTTAATGGAGTTGCGTGTGTAATTTGCCGTGCACAAGGTTGAGGAATAGGCGGTTCCCTTTGCCGCGCGCACAATTCAAACTATCCCGCCCATGTAGTTTAAATTCGCCATATTTTCGTTAAATCGACATAAAGTCATGTGAGTGGGGGAAAATTAGCAAAGTTGCTTGAAAAATAGTAAAACTCTGGAATTATCCTTTAAATATGCTCTACTTCGTGTGAAAATCGGGGTGTGGAAGCATGTTGAGCTGTTTTATTTGTACTTTCTTCATTAAAACTCCCATTTTATGCACTTTGGATGGAAAGAAATCATTTGTACATAAATTTTGACAACGCCATTTGCAAACACTAATTGTTTACATGCCAAGATGCACCCATCCACCAAATATATATGTGGCAAAAGTTTATCACAATCTAGCAGATATGCATAATTAGTGAGGGACCCCTTTTGATTTTGTGCAATTTCCACTAATTAGGTAGAGATCGAGAAGGGTTAATTAATTAGGCCATGTTAGGGGTTATGTGTTTTAATAGGTTGTGTGGATTCAAATACAACTTCTTTATTTGTGTGCTATGATTAATCAAAACTAGATCGATCGACTGCGCACACATTATTAGAGGCGCATGCCTTTGCGCACAAAGTGCATGTGTGTGTTGTTGGCCACCAACGAGAGAGAGAGAGAGAGAGAGAGAGAGAGAGAGATAGAGGTAGAGAGAGCTACATACGAGAGAGCGATTGAAATCCCCAAATTAAACACATATATATGCATGGCACATTTAATTTAATTAGAGGACCGCGAGGCACCCCTGGCCTGCTTGATGCATAATTAAGTGTCATTGGCCTATATATATAGGGTTTAATTAGGGTTTAGGGTTTAGGGTTAGGAGGTTAGGGTTTAGGGTTTAATGTTTATGGTGTTTAGGGTTTAGGGATTAGGGATTAGGGTTTATTTAGGGTTTAAGGTTTAGGGATCATCGATCGAGTGCGCACACACACATTATTAGAGGCACACGCGCCTTTGCGCATAAAGTGCATGCGTATATGTGTGTGTTTTTTGGCCACCAACGACATATAGATGATCGAGAGAGAGAGATTGAAATCCCCCAAGAATATGTTCAAATATATATTAAAATATATGCACGAATTAATGCATGCATGGTAGGCCATGCATGCACACTAATTATATATATATTATGAGGAAACTTAATCAAATGTGTTTTCATTCGAGAGAACTTGTCAAAATTCAAGTTAATTAATTTATCATCGATAATTATATAATTATTTAATGAATCTCAGGGAGATGTTATACAACATATGATCGATATATAGGCCATGTATATATTAATTGGTTTTAATCTACCGTTTTTGCTAGCTAGCTGCATGCTATATATAGAGCATGTTTTTATTAGATCGGGTTATAGCTAGTATAGTTTAGGGTTATGTGTTTTAATTAACTAGGGTTTGATTAGCTAGGGGTTAGTTATATATATATGGTTTAGGGTTAATGCATGTCACATTTAATTTAACTAGAGGACCGCGAGGCACCCCTGGCCTGCTTGATGCACAATTAAGTGTCGTTGGCCTATATATATAGGGTTTAATTAGGGTTTAGGGTTAGCTAGCTGGGTTTAGGGTTTAGTGTTTTGGGTGTTTAGCTAGGGTCTAGGGTTTAGTGTTTAGTGTTTACTGTGTTTAGAGGGTCTAGGGTTTAGTGTTTAGGGTGTTTAGGGTCTAGGGTTTAGGGTCTAGTGTTTAGGGTCTATGGTTTAGGGTTTAATTAGTGTTTAGGGTGTTTAGGGTTTAGGGTTTAGTGTTTACGGTGTTTAGGGTCTAGGGTTTAGGGTTTAGTGTTTAGGGTCTAGGGTTTAGGGTTTAATTAGTGTTTAGGGTGTTTATAGGGTTTAGGGTTTAGGGTTTTAGGGTTTAGGGTTTAGGGTTTAGGGTTTATGGTTTAGGGTTTACGGTGTTTAGGGTCTAGGGTTTAGGGTTTAGTACATGTTTAGGGTGTTTAGGGTCTAGGGTTTAGTGTGTTTAGGGTGTTTAGGGTTTAGGGGATTAGGGATTAGGGTTTTAGGGTTGTTTAAGGTTTAGGGATCATCGATCGAGTGCGCACACACACATTATTAGAGGCACACGCGCCTTTGCGCATAAAGTGCATGCGTATATGTGTGTGTTTTTTGGCCACCAACGACATATAGATGATCGAGAGAGAGAGATTGAAATCCCCAAGAATATGTTCAAATATATATTAAAATATATGCACGAATTAATGCATGCAAGGTAGGCCATGCATGCACACTAATTATATATATATTATGAGGAAACTTAATCAAATGTGTTTTCATTCGAGAGAACTTGTCAAAATTCAAGTTAATTAATTTATCATCGATAATTATATAATTAATTAATGAATCTCAGGGAGATGTTATACAACATATGATCGATATATAGGCCATGTATATATTAATTGGTTTTAATCTACCGTTTTTGCTAGCTAGCTGCATGCTATATATATAGAGCATGTTTTTATTAGATCGGGTTATAGCTAGTATAGTTTAGGGTTATGTGTTTTAATTAACTAGGGTTTGATTAGCTAGGGGTTAGTTATATATATATGGTTTAGGGTTAATGCATGTCACATTTAATTTAACTAGAGGACCGCGAGGCACCCCTGGCCTGCTTGATGCACAATTAAGTGTCGTTGGCCTATATATATAGGGTTTAATTAGGGTTTAGGGTTAGCTAGCTGGGTTTAGGGTTTAGTGTTTTGGGTGTTTAGCTAGGGTCTAGGGTTTAGGGTTTAGTGTTTACTGTGTTTAGAGGGTCTAGGGTTTAGTGTTTAGGGTGTTTAGGGTCTAGGGTTTAGGGTCTAGTGTTTAGGGTCTATGGTTTAGGGTTTAATTAGTGTTTAGGGTTTAGTGTTTACGGTGTTTAGGGTCTAGGGTTTAGGGTTTAGTGTTTAGGGTCTAGGGTTTAGGTTTTAATTAGTGTTTAGGGTGTTTATAGGGTTTAGGGTTTAGGGTTTAGTGTTTAGGGTTTATGGTTTTAGGGTTTAGGGTTTAGGGTTTAGGGTTTAGGGTTTATGGTTTAGGGTTTACGGTGTTTAGGGTCTAGGGTTTAGGGTTTAGTGTTTAGGGTGTTTAGGGTCTAGGGTTTAGTGTGTTTAGGGTGTTTAGGGTTTAGGGATTAGGGATTAGGGTTTTAGGGTTGTTTAAGGTTTAGGGATCATCGATCGAGTGCGCACACACATTATTAGAGGCACCCGCGCCTTTACGCATCAAGTGCATGCGTATATATGTGTGTTTTTTGGGCCACCAACGATATATAGATGATCGAGAGAGAGAGAGAGATTGAAATCCCCAAGAATATGTTCAAATATACATTAAAATATATGCACGAATGCATTGTAGGCCATGCATGCACACTAATTATATATATATTATGAGGCAACTTAATCAAATGTGTTTTCATTCGAGAGAACTTGTCAAAGTTCAAGTTAATTAATTTATCACGATAATTATATAATTAATTAATGATTCTCAGGGATATGTTATACAACATGATCGATATAGGCCATGTATATTTTAATTGGTGTTAATCTACGGTTTGCTAGCTAGCTAGCTGCTATATATAGAGCATGTTTTTATTAGATCGGGTTATAGCTAGCTAGTATAGTTTAGGGTTATGTGTGTTAATTAAGTAGGGTTGATTAGCTAGGGTTAGTTACATATATATGGTTTAGGGTTAATGCATGGCACATTTAATTTTATTAGAGGATCACGAGGCACCCATGACCCACTCGATCGATGCACAATTAAGTGTCGTTGGCCTATACATAGGGTTTAATTGGGGTTTAGGATTAGCTAGGGTTTAGGGTTAGGGTTAGGGTAGGTTTAGGGTCTAGGGTTTAGGGTTTAGTGTTTAGGGTTTAGGGATTAGGGATTTAAGGTTTTAGGGTTGTTTAAGGTTTAGGGATCATCGATCGAGTGCGCACACACATTATTAGAGGCACCCGCGCCTTTACGCATAAATTGCATGCATATATATGTGTGTTTTTTGGGCCACCAACGATATATAGATGATCGAGAGAGAGATCGATTGAAATCCCCAAGAATATGTTCAAATATACATTAAAATATATGCACGAATGCATTGTAGGCCATGCATGCACACTAATTATATATATATTACGAGGCAACTTAATCAAATGTGTTTTCATTCGAGAGAACTTGTCAAAGTTCAAGTTAATTAATTTATGACGATAATTATATAATTAATTAATGAATCTCAGGGATATGTTATGCAACATGATCGATATAGGCCATGTATATTTTAATTGGTGTTAATCTACGGTTTGCTAGCTAGCTGCTATATATAGAGCATGTTTTTATTAGATCGGGTTATAGCTAGCTAGCTATATATATAGTTTAGGGTTATGTGTTTTAATTAAGTAGGGTTGATTAGCTAGGGTTAGTTACATATATATGGTTTAGGGTTAATGCACGACACATTTAATTTTATTAGAGGATCACGAGGCACCCATGACCGCTCGATCGATGCACAATTAAGTGTCGTTGGCCTATACAGAGGGTTTAATTGGGGTTTAGGATTAGCTAGGGTTTAGGGTTAGGGTTAGGGTTAGGGTTAGGGTATGTTTAGGGTCTAGGGTTTAGGGTTTAGTGTTTAGGGTGTTTAGGGTTTAGGGATTAGGGATTTTAAGGTTTTAGGGTTGTTTAAGGTTTAGGGATCATCGATCGAGTGCGCACACACATTATATTATTAGAGGCACCCGCGCCTTTACGCATAAATTGCATGCATATATATGTGTGTTTTTGGGCCACCAACGATATATAGATGATCGAGAGAGAGAGAGATTGAAATCCCCAAGAATATGTTCAAATATACATTAAAATATATGCACGAATGCATTGTAGGCCATGCATGCACACTAATTATATATATATATATTATGAGGCAACTTAATCAAATGTGTTTTCATTCGAGAGAACTTGTCAAAGTTCAAGTTAATTAATTTATCACGATAATTATATAATTAATTAATGAATCTCAGGGATATGTTATACAACATGATCGATATAGGCCATGTATATTTTAATTGGTGTTAATCTACGGTTTGCTAGCTAGCTGCTATATATAGAGCATGTTTTTATTAGATCGGGTTATATCTAGTATAGTTTAGGGTTATGTGTTTTAATTAAGTAGGGTTGATTAGCTAGGGTTAGTTACATATATATGGTTTATGGTTAATGCATGGCACATTTAATTTTATTAGAGGATCGCGAGGCACCCATGACCCGCTCGATCGATGCACAATTAAGTGTCGTTGGCATATACATAGGGTTTAATTGGGGTTTAGGATTAGCTAGGGTTTAGGGTTAGGGTTAGGGTACGTTTAGGGTCTAGGGTTTAGGGTTTAGTGTTTAGGGTGTTTAGGGTTTAGGGATTAGGGATTTAGGGGTTTAGGGTTGTTTAAGGTTTAGGGATCATCGATCGAGTGCGCACACACATTATTAGAGGCACCCGCGCCTTTACGCATAAATTGCATGCATATATATATATGTGTGTTTTTGGCCACCAACGATATATAGATGATCGAGAGAGAGAGATTGAAATCCCCAAGAATATGTTCAAATATACATTAAAATATATGCACGAATGCATGGTAGGCCATGCATGCACACTAATTATATATATATATATATGAGGCAACTTAATCAAATGTGTTTTCATTCGAGAGAACTTGTCAAAATTAAAGTTAATTAATTTATCACGATAATTATATAATTAATTAATGAATCTGGGGGATATGTTATACAACATGATCGATATAGGCCATGTATATATTAATTGGTGTTAATCTACGGTTTGCTAGCTAGCTGCTATATATAGAGCATGTTTTTATTAGATCGGGTTATAGCAGCTAGCTAGTATAGTTTAGGGTTATGTGTTTTCATTAAGTAGGGTTGATTAGCTATGGTTAGTTACATATATATGGTTTAGGGTTAATGCATGGCACATTTAATTTAATTAGAGGACCGCGAGGCACCCCTGGCTGGATGCACAATTAAGTGTCGTTGGCCTATATATAGGGTTTAATTAGGGTTTAGGGTTAGGGTTAGGGTTTAGGGTCTAGGGTTTAGTGTTTAGGGTTTAGGGATTAGGGATTAGGGTTTAGGGGTTGTAAGGTTTAGGGATCATCGATCGAGTGCGCACACACATTATTAGAGGCACCGCGCCTTTGCGCATAAAGTGCATGCGTATAGTTTAGGGTTATTTGTTTTAATTAAGTAGGGTTTGATCAGCTAGGGTTAGTTACATATATATGGTTTAGGGTTAATGCATGGCACATTACATATAGTTTAAATCTCAAGAATGTTTATACATGATAGGCCATATGTGCAAAGGAATTTTTTTCCTCGTGAACTTGTCAAAATTCAAGTTTATCAGTGCCAATGGAAACTAGTCCAAAAAATTACATAGAGGACCAAAAGTACTAGACAATAACTAATAGAACCTGCAACTTTACAAAAAGGACCCCAAAACATATAGAAGAAAATCAATCGAGTCCTTCTGGACCGCACATCAGATCTCTGCTCCGCATCCTTTCCAGCAACTCCGTCGCCGGGACGCACCACTTGGGACGGTGTCGCGTAGTCGCCAGACGAAGGAGAAGAAGGCCTCGACAACGGCATATTGGCTCGAGAAGGGTCGCTGAAAGTCCAAGATGTGCACGGGCAAGACGGATGACGCCGTCGTATGCCCCGAGCTTGTGAACTTTAGCAGCTTGACTTCCCCATTGGCCGGATCGAAGCACTGACCAAAGCAAGCCTCACCGTTAGCGCCATCACATTGATGGCACCAGATCGGGGTTTGGCCAAAGATCCGCAGATTCACCATAGGCCAGATCGAAGCCGATGACGAGATCCCGACTCCATTGCGCCATTCTGCTCATGGGAAAGGATCTAAGCTTACAACAACACTAACTCCCTCGGATCCAAATTAGCTGACTCAACTTTGCTTATCTAAATATGGATGTATCCACACATGTTTTTACTCTAGATACATACACGTCTAAGGAAAGTTGAATCAATTAATTTAGTTCGGAGGGTGTACAATATACAGAGAAAGTCGGCCTCGTCTCCGGCCGGCGAGGCCGCCGGAGAGAAGGGGAGAGGAGCCGGGGAGTGGGAGAGACTCGAGAGAGAAAGAGAAGAGGAAGAAATGAGAGCTCCCTGGGGAAGAACATTATTTTTGTCGTTCTGCTCGTACTGTAGCTTGAAACTGAAAATTTCGGCCACGCGCCAAATCATCCCGCCGCATCCATTCGAAAATCCCGTGACCAGTTTACCCTTTTAACCCTGGTCCGGAAGCTACAACCCACCGACCATGGAGGGCTCATTCGGTAACAATGAAATATCTTGCCTAGATCCCGAACCCTCCCCACAGGCCCACACCCACCCACCAACCATTCGCCCCATTAGCTCAAAAATACTCTCACAAGCCAAAGCTCTGACTCTCTACAGTACTAGATCTGCTTCGCCGCCGGCATACTCCTCCACAGCGTAGCCTTGATCGTGTTGGCTGTCCACCCACCTGATCCGCTCCCCGCCGCCCTCGTCACGACGGATCTGCTTCACCGCCGACCTCGCCACCGACGGATCTGCTTCACCGCCGACCTCGCCACGACGGATCTGCTTCACCGCCGACCTCGCCACCGACTACTCGCCGCAGGCTGTATCAACTTCACCGAATACCTTGCCAGCCAACCAGATCTGCTTCACTAACGCCCGCTTCTCTTGAAACATGGTCGATTCATCGTCTCCCGCGTTCGCCGCCGGAATGCAAGTTGCCGCCCCGTCCACCCCGCCGCAGCTTGGTTAGTACGCTGGCCCGTTAGATCGCGGTGTTTCTTTAGCCATGTTTTGTGTAGTTATTTGCAGATCTCATATGCCGTTAACTTTCTTGATGTGTTGCTTCGCATGAAGTTTGTTTAAATGTTGTACAGTACAAAAGCATTATCCGGTCGCTACCATCCTGTTCATTCTATTGACACTGTGTGCATCCACATATTTATAGCCTTGTACCCATTCATTTGCTGCCAACTGTTTTTGTACTGCATGCTATTGTCGCATTGCTTTTATAGTCGTGCTATGGGCATTTCCAATCTGCTTGTTCTTATACCACGTCATTAGCTCACCGCTAGCTGTTTTCTCGTGTCTGCTATTCTCACACTGCTTTTATAATCATGCTATGTGCATTTCCAATCTGCTTGCTCTTATACCTCGTCTTTAGCTTATATAGTTATTCTTGCGTGCATGTCTGGTCTTTGTATTATCGTAGACTGACTTGTCAATGTTATTTTTCCTTGGGATTGATCATGCGAACCACTTATTAGAACATCCAACATTAACAGCGGGGACGCTAGGTAAGGTTGGAATCTGAGTTCGTGGTTGGTAATTTTGGCAGTTTACTTCCGTTATTATCTATAACCTATATGCATTGTTCCTTATGCAAGAGATTAACACTTGGAACCCTGCCATAGCAATGCCATTCATGCTTTACTATGTTTCTGCCTATTTGATATGCTTGTCTTGGAGAAACTTCGAGGGTGATTTGAACCTGACATTTGGTCATTCTTAATGCCAGTTTACTTTATGTGTAAAACCTTGGCATTACCCTACTCTAAATCTGAATGTCTGAAATTCGTATCTCATGCAAAGCAACATCTAGTTGGTTTTAATTTGATATCTGGTAACTATTGGCTTATTCATTTGGCAGCTCAAGTTTTTTGTTATTTGAAACCAGCTGACTTGGTCTTAAATGTGATATCTAAACACATTAAGGACAATGGAGCGGGAGGATTAGCATTTCACTTGATGGCTGAACCTAAAATGATAGGCATGTTGACCACGACTAGTGCACGCAAGAGAAGGACCTGCAGTGAGCCAGTATGTGCTTAGTACATGCATCTTATCTTATCTTGTGCTTATTTCTGCTACATGCTGTTATCTGATCTCTACATTGCGTAATACATGTTTGAATAGTTAATTGTTGTAACTATGTTTACAATGTTACCAGAATGCTGTTTTAATGAAGCAGTCATCATTAGAAGATAGTCGCCAAAAAAGGATCTGTAGCGACCCTGTGCAACATTATGATGTAAGTTTGTGCTTAGTACAAGTTCCATACATGTCTTATTTATGCAACTTGTTATTATCTTATATCTACATTGCATAATAAATGTTTGCATAGTTCATCGTTTAACTCTTTTTGCATTATTATCAGAATGCAGTTGTGATGAAGCAATCTTCATTAACTGTGAGGCCCACAAAAAGTTCTGATCTTTCTTCTGATGCATCTTCTCATAGCCGTCAACCTAGACCATTTCTTTCATCGGACAGTAAATATCTCAAGGCTGTACTTTATAAAAGACATGGTATTGCTGCTTTAAGATCTGTAGCTGATATGTTGACAAAGAGTACACAAGATTCAATCAAGGCGATTGCCAAATGTCAACGCGTTATTGATGATGCTAATAGAAGTCCTCAATGATTCTATGTAATTTTTTTATTTGGGCACATTAATTGCCTTGTAATTTTCCTATTTGTTTTATTTGTGTATGTAATTGTGTGTATCATTGAAATCAGATTTTAGGCTCATGAAATTTAATGCAAGTTGACTAGTCAAACAAGTAGGGCCCTACAACAGATTGGGCCGGCCCACTTACAGTAGTGTGGGACCCACTTTCATTTTGGGCCGGCCCACTTCTTTAGTAGGCCGGCCCGGTTACACGATAATGGGCTCCACATGCTTATTGGGCCGGCCCACTTGCTCTATGGTGGTCCCACATGGTAAATGGGCCGGCCCTTTAATAGGAAGGTGGGACCCACTTGTGTTTTGACCCGCCCACTATCTTGTTGGGCCGGCCCACTTTCTAGATGGTGGACCCCACATACCAAATGGGCCGGCCCACTTTCTATATGGTGGACCCCACACACCAAATGGGCCGGCCCTTTAATAGGATGGTGGGACCCACTTGTGTTTTGGCCCGCCCACTATCTCGTTGGGCCGGCCCACTTTCTACATGGTGGACCCCACATACAAATGGGCCGCCCATTAACAGGAATGTGGGACCCACATGTGTTTTTGGCCCGCCACTATCTTGGTGGGCCGCCCATTGCTATATTGTGGACCCCACATACTAAATGGGCCGGCCCTTTAACAGGAAGATGGGTCCCACTGTGTTTTTGGCCGGCCCACTATCTTGTTGGGCCGCCCACTTGATATATGGTGGACCCCACACACTAAATGGGCCGGCCTTTAACGTGGGACCCACCTGTGTTTTTGGCCCGGCCCACTAGCTTGTTGGGCGGCCCACTTGCTATACGGTGGACCCCACACACTAAATGGGCCGCCAACGGCAAGTGGGACCCACCTGTGTTTTTGGCCCGCCACTTCGCTTCTTGGCCGGCCCCGCTTTCGTAAGGTGGACCCCACATGTTAAATGGGCCGGCCCATTTAACTTTTGACCGATCAACATTAGAGGTTAGGCCCGGCCCACGTAACTAATGGACCGGCCCTATATAGTTGACCGGTCAAACTATGTCATCTGGCCCGCTCGCTTAAGACGTGGGCCTCGTGGGCCTACCATCTACCACGGGGTTTCGTGGTTAACGCCGTTAACGCAGTTAACGCGTCCGCCACGTGTCGCCATGACGTCGCAGTCAACGGGCTCGAAAACACTTCCGCAACGGTCCGATTTCCGTGGCGGCCAAGCGCGACGGACCGAAAAATCGTCGTTGGACTTTGCTTGACGCAGTTTCCACAACGGAACCCATATCGTCGGGTTAGGCCCATAGGCGACGAAAAATACCCCTTTGCGGACGATTTTGAGACGTTGTCTATCAGAACTTTTCTTGTAGTGATTGGGGACACAAGAGACTTCTTGTATCTTAATTGCAGGGTTGCTTGAGAGGACTATCTTTGACCTCTACCTCCCTGAGTTCGATAAACCTTGGGTGATTCACTTAAGGGAAACTTGCTACTGTTCTACAAACCTCTGCTCTTGGAGGCCCAACACTGTCTACAAGAATAGAAGCACACGTAGACATCAGTCCGCCGCGACAGTAGCTCGACGCCGTCGTCGATTTCGTCCACCCCGGAGCTCCCACGACCACCGTTCGCCTTGCCGTCATCGACAACGTCCAGTAGCATCAACGCCGAGCCTCGCCGGAGTCTAGGTGACCCTCCGACCCCGTAGCCTCGCCGCGGTAACTCTAGCTCTCGCCGGCGTAGACGAAGGCTGTGCGCCGTTGATCTGCCCTCTAATCCAACGGCTCGCCTCGCTCCATACCGTTTCGGCTGTTAAGTGCCACTGACGCCTGGGCCCCGCTGTCAGGCGGCCCGCGTGCAATGTGCGCATAGCTGGGCCGGCCCAAGTTCTTTTCCCGCCTAGGCCCACTCATTTGAATTCGATTTAATTCAATTCAACTCAATTCCTTACTGGTGTCAAATTCAAATTTAAATAACTCCAAATATATTGAGCCAATTTTGATGAACTTTATATCTTTGGAAAGCTTAGAAAATTATCTAAACAACTACATTGGTCTCAACTCTAGATTCATTGTAGAATTAATGTGATAAAAATAACAAGGCAGGGCCTTTTGCAACTTCAAACATTTATTAAAAATCAACCAAAAATGCTTTTGAGTTGATTCCATCTCTCATAAATCAAATTTCACATACTCTACTTAGATATGTAAAAATATCACATAGTTGTTTGTATGATCATGGTCTAGATTAAGTAATGGCTTTATGGCTATATCTAGTCCTTTTAAATTGTCAAAACTATTTATTAAATCATATGAGGAGTGTTTCTCTCATTTAAATATTGTCTCAAGTAACTCAACATGAGGTAATGACCATGGTCTATACAATCTCATAGTGAATTATTTGGTGACATTAAATCAATACCATGTTAGTCTTAAATTGTAGCACCTCATTTAAATCATTTTCCCAAATGATGATTATGAAGAAGTTGAACTTGGTCAACCTAGGTCATATATTATTATTTGAGGAGATTAAATCTTAACAAGATTCAATGAGAGGAAATTATTTCTCCAAAGAATTAAAGAGAAACCCTAATCCATCTTTGTAATGAGAGGAAATTATTTTTCTTTAAAAGAAAATAAAGTCAACCAACATGTTAATCATGTGATGATGCTAGAATAGCTTGTGTGAACCAATTGTGTGCTTAGTCTAGCTCTTAAGTATTGATTGGTGATTGTTATCCTTGTACTCGTTAATAGACGCTAGTACCGAGGACTATCAGGAGGAGGAGGTCTACTTCGAGGAAGAAGAAGAGAACTTTGATCACTACCCCAACCAAGGCAAGCTAATACTCTTGCAAGTTACCCAAGTGCAAAGCTCTACTAGAGCAAGGCACCACTACATCATACTTTATGTTTAATGATCATATTCCAAGTTTTTACCTTACAAGTTTTTGAGTTTTGTTTATCAAAGTTTACTTTTTGATTCATGATTTCACTTGGTCTAGATATAGAGTAGAACAAGAGCATCAAATCTAGCCTAAAGCAATCCAAGCTAGTTAGCACCCCTCATGACTAGTTGCTAGTGCTAACTAAATAAACTTGACTACTCTAGATGGGAACATGTGAAATGAAATGACTTTGAAAACCTTGGAATGATGAGTCATTCTATTGAAAGTTTTGAAGGTGAATATGACTTGTGAATAACATGGTGAATTTTACAAAAACTGATGGTTGGGTTCGGATGCGATACCATTCCAATTTTATAAGTACCCCTACAATACCTGATTATGGGTAAGGGCTTAACTAGAAATTTATGTGCTTTAGTATGGGTTCCCTCTAAACAAGCGTCATAGGGGTTATGCCGAGGCTGCCTCCATTGAAATGTGAAATGCTGTGAAATGACGTGAAATGAGGTGAATGTCCAAGCCCTGCAGTGCCCAGGCTGACGGTTTGTCTTCACTAGGAGGCCAAGCTCATGGGGAGAGGTGCCTATACTAGGGTATGTAAGTGAAAGGTTATGGTTGGTAGTCCGCACACGGAGTGTGATAAATCAGGGCCAGTTAACCCTGACGGGTTATTGCAAATATTGTGGCAAAAGTGTGCGACCTCTGCAGAGTGTAAAACTATTCGAATAGCCATGTCCACGGTTACGGACTATCGGAAAGGCCATACTGTTCCGTCATCGGACCATTTTAAAAAATGTGACATATGACTTGTGACTTGAACTTGAAAGGTGAATGGTGACTTTGACTTGAATCACAACAGAGTTGTGGGAATGACACTAATGTTCCCACTTGAGTTAGTTAGGCAACTAAAGAGTCTTTTACTACTAAGTGTTTATGAAATGAAATTGGCTTTATGCAAATAAACCTAGAGCTTAGAAACCCTTGCTATAGTTGATAGTGCTTACACTAGTATTAGTTTGCGAGTACTTCAAAAATACTCATGGCTTTGTCCCTGGCTATTCAAATGGCCAGACTATGAAGAGGAGTACCAGAACCAGGAAGAAGGACAGCAGGACATCTACGACAATTAGGACTGCTCCAGACGTCAAAAGTTTCCTGTGGAACAGATGGACCACAACCGCTGATTCGCTTCCGCTATGTGTTTTGTAATAGGATCTCTAGATCCACTATGCTGTATTAAGACTGGATTATGTGATCCCTTTGTTGTAAGACGATTATGGTTTCTAATGAATGATGTGTTGTGATATCAATCTATTATGTCTCGCAAAAACAATCTTCCTGGGATTGCGATGTACGGCATAATAGGCATCTGGACTTAAAAACCCGGGTGTTGACAAAGCACGTCATAAAAGGACCTTGGAGCTAGCGGCGGCTAGCTAGGATCTCGGGGGCGTCAGGTTGGGAAAATAAAATGGCCACTGGGTCACTCCCCCCTCCCCGACGCCCTTGATTTTGATGGCTTCTACTTAGGCTCGACATTCCGGCCTTTAGAGGGGGCGGAATGTCCGGGGATGTCACACCTCAGAAATTTCGGAGCCCTGCCAGTGCCTTGTTAGGTTCAAGGTTAGGTATATGTACAGAGAGAAAATCGTTTCAAGATAAAGAACATTCTTAGATTTAGAGGTGGTAACCGGTGAAATGGTACCATCCATTCAAGTTTACAAGAAATCAAATTAGAAGAGGGAAACTTGAATGAATTCCCATAAGAACAAAAGGAAGAAAATGAAAATCGAAAAACAAAAGATCCACCAAGAATCAACTCCTCACAAAGAGGAGTTTGGTGGCCTAGGCCACCTTGTTTGAGTACTTGGCTAGTGAAGATATATCTTAGACCCACAACCATACTCATAATTTAAGCTAATTTTGCCACCAAATGACTATAGAGAAACGGTTTTGTTTACTTTCGGTACAATGGGGGGACGCATAGCCCAATATTTAGGACCACCACTCCCTCTATGTCCCGTCCCACAACCCAAATCAGATAAGTATTAAAGTAGAGGTGTAGGCACATGATGATCAAGTCACGTTTGTGGAATCTATGATATTCAATTCATGCCTCAATTGCCTGAATCTTCCTTCATTGAGGGGTTTAAAGATGTCGACAAGTTGATCCTTTGTGCCTAAAAAAGAGAGTTCAATATCGCCACGACAATAAGAACTAGTCTACCACCATAAGAAAGTAGGTTGACTAACCAACTAACAAGCTTCCTTTCAAAACGGTCTTCTATCACTTTCCAATCACCATTTTTCAGTTTACGGTAATGAATAAGAATCCCCAAATATTTAAAAGGGTATTCACCAACTTCACAACCAAAGAGACTATAATACTGGTCTTGAACTTATTTCGCTTTGCCAAAACAAAAAAAAAATCACGCTTATGGAACTTGAATTTGAGGCCAAAGAGTTATTCAAAAATACCAAGAATGAGTAGTCTCTTTGGAAATAATGACCATTGTCATCATTAGCCTTAATAGAAACACTAACTTTATTGACAAATTGATGTACCCAATCACGCCATTTCGGATGAAATCCTTTCATATGAAGCACATGTTGTAAGAAAGCCATCTTACCTTGTCATAAGCTTTTTTGAAATCTATTTTTAACAACACACCGTCTAGTTTTTTTCTATGCATCTCACGATTAGTTTCATGCAAGACTAACACACCTTTCAATATGTGTCTACCTGGCATGAAAGTGATGTTGTCTATCCTTTTCATCATACCGTCCAAAGGGATATTAACGGCTTTGCTTTAGGAATCGTAATATCTTCTAGAGAGGTGTACTGAAGCTCATGCCAAGAAGGCAAGATTAAATGTCTCATGTGCCAATACAAATATTCTTCAATAATATGCAGAAGTGTAACTTTAGCCCTTGATTACAATGCTCAGCACAAAAATATGAAGAAGAATAAAATACAATGCTCGGCACAAAAATATGGAGAAGAATAAAATATGTCCCTTTATTCAAGTATACAAAGAAAATGGCCCCTGAAGTGAAAGCCATGTAAACTTGTAAACTCATTGTTGTCTTTCTACCAGACCATGTGATCGAATTCTGCAGCCTTGCAAGTTTGCAACGACGACTAGTTCCTCAGACTTTGCATGATATATTCAGCGTATAGGTCCCTGAGATAGCAGCATATATTGGTTAACAATGATATAACTTGCTTTAACTAAGAATTTAACTTAAGATAGGTAGTTTATATTTATAAGTTCACTCCATATCGGACCAGACCGCGCACTGTATTAACATAAACATGCTTTAACTGAAGTTGTATCTCACTGTAATCTGGAGGTCAAATACATTTGCTTAGCTAGATAGCTGTTTTCTGGTAGATAAACCTATAAAGTTATTTCAGAAATAACTCACATGGAGTGCTTAATGGCGTCCTGTGCAGTGTTCGATGACAAGAAGTCATTTACAGCAACCTCCTTATTCTCATTCTTCTTGTCTGCAAAAGCGTAACATGGAACAAACTTAAGCACTTCAGGATTGTGCCCTAATTGTCCTAAATCTGATAATATGGGTAGAAATGGAGTGTACAATCTTCGAAGAAGCGGCGGATTTCAGCTAGGCGATGGGGAGAGAGCTCCTTAAGATCATTGAAATGGCGGTACTCTGGATCGTCAACGCAAACTGCAATGATCTTATCATCTTTCTCACCCTTTTACCAAACAGTAATTACAGTATCAGGCAGGCATGATGTGAGATTTCACAATGAAACTCTTATAGAAACTATCTTGCCTGATCAATCATGGGCATAAGCCCAATGGCTTTAGCTCGAAGAAAGCAACCAGGTATCACTGGTTCCTGTCCAGGTGTAGGCTAGTGAGGATTCCGAAGACACGCTCGGACACAATCTTCATATCACCTAGTAGCTGCATAAACAAAACACGGGTAGTGCTATACTCACCTGCATCAGGACCAATACATCAATTGGATCCCCATCTTCACACAGCGTCCGCGGTACAAAACCATAATTGTGTGGGTAGACTACGGATGAGTACAGAATCCTGTCAACCTAGAGAGACAGCTTATCATGTTCCCTGTTGTGCAATCCAAATGTTTCAGAAGTTCATGCTTTTAGACCGCCATGTGAAACTTGAGTGGAGAATGTGTACCTTGATCATGCCAGTTTTCTTGTCAAGTTCATACTTAACTTTGCTCCCTTTTGTGATCTCAACAACCTGCAAGTTTGTGACCGCTTTGATGTATCTGTTGCTTAATTTACAAAGCATGTCAAGGCAACAGGGTATGTGGTGATGCTTACAACGTTGAAGACCTGAGGGGCTCCAGGTCCTACCATTTGCAGAAATGAGGCATCAGCTTATATGAACCTTCACATATATAGTTTTCGCCCGGACCAGGAATGAATTTTGCTAAAAAGTAAGACAATATAATATCTGTATTTATTTACCTATCTCCAGATCATGCCAGGAATGTGCAGCGACAGATCGCCTTGAGAGGGATGACAGGATGCGCTCGTTCAGCCTCGGATGATCCGTCTTGTCTTCAGCCATTGTTCTACACTACAATTCCCCCACGAACACAAGGAAAAGAATCATGATTTTTTTTCTTTCAAAAATGAACTACCAATGGACAAGAAAGCTAAAGCTGATTCATGCCAATGCAATTTTTAAACAACAAAAGATCTGTTTTCTTGACAGCAAGAAAATGAAAATTGATATCTGTGGAGAAGGAGCGGTGTTTGGACATTACCAAATGTCGATAGGATTTGAGCCTGATGGAGGATGTGATGGCCAGGAGAAGAAGACGGGCACATGAAGCACAGGAGAGGCAGCTGCTTATGTAGGGTTCCTGGTGGGTTGGAGGTCCTGGAGAAGCGGCCCGCTCGGGCACCTCCTGCATGCGCTCTGGAATTAGACAAGAACACAAACCAAGCAATGCAATACTCTCGAAAGTGTGGCTTGCATTCGCGCGCAGGTGTGTAACAGAGTTGAATGCTGATGATCGAAAATAGAAGTGGTTAACATATCTTACAGAGTTGAATTGCTTATGTTACACATTTGCAACGGTTAATATATACGTACAATAATCTGGACCGTCCAACTATTTTTTTATAAAGAGCATATATTAATATCCGAAAGATACCAATTACATTCAGCCTCTGCAACAACATCACGCTTTAATGACATAAAAGATACACACAACTAAAAAAAGAAGAAATACAGAAAGAAAAAGCCCGCTACAATGATTCATTTCTTGAAGATAACACCAGAAGATCAGCTTCTTGAATCAGCAACACTGACACCATGAAAATAACACCAGAAGATCAGCTTCTCCATAAGCGACGCCTCAAAAAGGAAACAGTGCACAGATGTTGTCATCGTCCGATCATAAATCTTAGTTTTTCACCCTGAAGAAAGTTCTCACTCTTAAAACAATGCCTTCAACAAAAATATTACGAGGCACAAACAATTAAGGCCAGACCTTGGATTTTCACCCTGAAAGATAAGACACTGAACTTCTCCGCCCCACTTACATGTCGCTGATTCAAGTCACGAAACACCAAGCCAATTTCACATCACCACCAAGACCTGACCACCATTGCTAGTCCACCGATCTCAGCCTTCCTTTCAGCTCCAACGGAGTGAGGTTAAAATAGATCTTTTTTTTCTTCCGGTTCCAACCGAGTGAGGTTAAAATATGCATATGAGTTGAAACATTGAATGTCTATTTTTCAACATACCTCGCATGAATTTCTTCAAACATCTATATAAATATAAAAAGACCTAGAGTGGGGTGATTCAAATTATCTTGATCATCAAAAATACATCGGATGGAGCAAAACTTTACCATCAACTGTGCTAAAACACTTTGTCATCCCACTAACCAAGTCGCTTTCCTACCCAGGCACGAACCGTCCACTCCGCCAACATCGTCTGCCCTTAGATGTTTAATTAAACATATCTTACTTTGATGGAGTATAATTGGTGACATTGTAATTAATTTTGATCACAGGACCTACGCTGAATTACCCTCCTTTACATAATATAATGGGTGTCTCTACCGCTCAATCGACCGAAACTTAACTTATGTCTCAGTTGAATTACATCAGCTTGTTTCTACGTGGGCCTAAACAAAATACAAATGGCAACAAACACGAATCTTCAAGTAGAAACAAAATCCAAAGCAGGAGCACGTGACTAAGATATAAGCTACGCGTCTCAACTAGCTGAAACTTAGCAATTCTCTAATATAATAGTTGTCATTCCACGATATAAAATGGAGACGTTACGGGTTTCACCTGCTGAATTTCCGAACGAAACCAGACCAACTAAGTATCTGAGAATATACGGAAGTATCGTCATCAACAAAAACAGCTGAGCTGGCTCTGACATACGTCTGCATCTCCAAACCCAATTTGCACGGTTGATCCAAGTATTTACCGGTTACAGCCGTACTACTACTTGTGTCCATTCGGTCTAAGATTTTAGAGGCCCTGAGCGAGACTAAAATTTTGGGACTTAATATATACATCACGACAAAAATAATGAATATATACGTTAAAACATGTTGTTAATAACATTTAAATGTATCTAAACATGGTAGCATAGGTAATAATTTATACATATTACCTTAAAATTTTCTTGTAACATTTCTTGATGCGAAGTCACTAATGTTGGGATCAATGTCAATGTCATCCAATAATTTATTCTCAATGCATAATGTTGCCAAACCATTTAACCTCTGTTTAGTCATTGTTGACCTCAAATAGTTCTTCAATTATTTCAATTTTGAAAAACTCCTTTGAGCCGATGCGACAATCACGGTCTTAGTAAATAAGATGCGATAAGCAATAAAGATATTAGGAGATCAGAATTAGAGGAAAATTACTTAGAAATAAAAGAATATTTTTAGTGGGCAGTCGCGAATAGTTAGTCTGTTACCGACGGCGGACGGTGATGGGATCGGCGGATCGCTGATCAGGGCGGACAGCAGGAAGAGCTGAAGATGACAATAGATTGATCAGGAATTCAGGATGTGAACTATCTCTCGTCGAGTCGTTGAGTCGTCTTGGAACCAGGGTCTGCGTGGCTGCATGGAATACGAAGCGAACATCGAATTACACCCTAGACCCATTAATCGGTTCCTCGCGTTAAGTTTTAGTCAGTTAGGGCATCTCCAACGGGGCGACGGATTTCGGACGTCCAAATTGTCCGCGCGCGTCCGCTTGCGTCGCCTGGCGAACGCGAAAATGACCGCTAGACGCAAATTGTCCGTTTGCATCGGGGGAAACCCCAGCGGTCCAACGTATTTTGGAGAAACCAACTAATTCTTTGGGAACAAACGTGAAAACAAGTTGACAAGGGTGATCCTCTGCAATGCACACCTTTTGGGCTTAGGGTTGACGGAATCCTGTAGGCTGACACGAGACATCGGATACCAAACAGACAGGGAGAGAGATTTACCCAGGTTCGGGGTCCTCGATGATGTAAAACCATTACTTCCTGCTTGTCTGATCTTGATTATCGAATAAAGTGAGTTACAATGGGGTAGCCGAAGGCTATGACTAAGATCTCGTCGAGAAGCTAAGATTTCTAATGACCTAGCTCTACACTTGCTGTGAATATGGCTGTGGTGATTGTGTGTCCCTCGGCAGGCCCTCTCCTGGCCCTTATATCGTAGGTCAGGTCTCAAGAGTTCTATCCGGGTTCGACTAGGTTACAAAGAGTTTTATGTCTAAACTTTCCTTGTTCTTCGTCTTCTTGCCTTGTTCATCAAGAATCCTTCTTTGGAACCGACGTATTGGCCCACCTTGGTCAGTAGATGATCTTCATGGGCCCCTGGTTGGGCTGTAGGAGGTAGCATAATATTGGTTACCCGAAGGGTAATGCCCACATCAGTAGCCCCGAGTGACTAGCCGAAGTAAAGCTTCGGGCAGGGATTAAAATTGTCTTCTATCGAACGCCCATAATTACCAGAAAGCCTTGATTTCTTCTCTTCGTCTTGATACCAAGAGCTCATTTATATCGGGTGTGGATTCAGCGCTTCCGATGGCAGTAGCCCCCGAGTTTAGGCACGGATGCTTGCAACCGTGTGTAGACTCAAGTTGTACTACTCGAATGTTTTTTCCTGCCGATGTTTTTGCATGTTGTCGTAATCGTCCGATATCTTTTATATCGGGTCCTCCAAAACTTCAAATAAAGTCATGTCAATTGATAGTACGTGTGGGATTGAAGTAACGTGCCCATTTTTACTCGATAAATCAATGCTGGTTAACTGCCGATAGGAAAACAACAACGTTATCTACTCACAATCAAGTCCCCGGGCATGATCCTGGATCCCTTAAAATCTTCGAGTCCACACCTTTCTATATTCAATAACTTTCTATCAGGTGCGCGTCGAGCGCTCCCGATGGGAGTAACCCCCGAGTCTAGGGACGGATGCTTGCAATCGTGCGTAGACTCAAGTCAAGTAGCCCAATGTTATAGATTTCTTTGAATGCTTCATAAGGAGCCAATTCTTTTGGTGACATCATCGGTGACGTGGCCACTGCGGTGGCTCGATTGACAGGACGTGACCTGACGGGCCCATCCTACTTCTGCGCGGTCAGTTAGAAAATGACTAGTCCTTGCGCATTGACCAAGGCGCCTCCTCGATTTCCACGCGTGGTGGGAGAAAATGTCCTTTGTTAGGATGAATGCAATGACACGTGGTGACCTAATCATAGATCTCTTGGTAACTCCCTTTTTATAAAGGATAAGAATAATTTTTACTCCCCCCGTTCTTCTCTTTCACCGCTTCTCTTCCTTCTTCGGTCTTCCTCCTCATAGCTACCACGCCGCCGCCGCCATTCTTCAATCTAATTTCACATTCCCAAACGCATCCTTATATGGTGAATAAGAAGAGCTCCACCGTTGCCGCCGACGCTACTTTGAGCAGCATCCCTGCCAAGGTTACATCTGATGCATCGAAGAGGGGCGCACCGGAGGTTTCCGCCGCGGCGCCTGCACCCTGGGACTGGCCTACTTCAACAATGACAAAGCGCGACGAGAAGAAGGCTCGTAGCCTTGGTTTGACTTCTCCTGGCGAGGGGAACGTCATACTTCCAGGTTTGGCCTCGCGCCCCAATCCTCCTGCCGGTTTTACTGTGATGTTCATATCGTTCCTGTATCGAGGTTTATCTCTGCCTGCCCACGAGTTTCTCCGGCGTCTTCTGCATGTGTACGGGATCCAATTATGGCAATTAACTCACAATTCCATCCTACATCTTGCTATTTTCATCACCCTCCGTGAGGCCTTTCTGGGCATTGGTCCTCACTGGGGTTTGTGGGAAAATATCTTCTTTGTCAAACGCTACAACAGCAGCAGTGGTTCGTTTGTCACTGGCGGAGTTGGGTTTGTTGTCCGCAAGGAGGCGAATTATTTCAATTTCCCAATGAGAGAGTCAATTCAGGGGTGGAGACTGAAGTGGTTCTACCTCAAAAATTCATAGGCAGCTAGCATGCGTCTGCCAAAGTTTGTTGATATCCTTGAAGCTGTGCCAAAGAAATCTTGGAAGCATATACTGACATCCGAAGAAAAGCCTGTAGTCGACAAATTGTTTGAAAGATTCTTCGGATCAAGGAATCTGACGGACAAACTATGATGGACACTGAAATTGCGTCTATCTTCCTAAAACGCCGCATCCAACCAATTATGTCTAGAGCCCACCGGATGTGGTTATATTCGGGTCCTATGGATGAAACTAGAGTCAATGTTGCAGAGTTGTCTGAGAAGGAACTGCTGGACGAAGTTAGACATTTGACTCATTTTAGTCAATAGGACTCGATTCCACTTCTAGCCCTTCAGGAGCCTTACGACTTTGATCATCAACCAAATGAGGTGAATCCCTTCTCTTGGTCATACTAATATTTGCATCCGATATGCTTCTCCCTTCCTTTGTTAAATTCTTATCTGAACTGATAGGTTCCATCAACTGTCGAATACTTTCCGACTGTGTCGGATGAAAACCTCGAAGAGGGTGATTCTACTGCCAATATAGAATCACGTGCTGAAGAAAATGAAGTTCTTGAAGATGAAGACAACGATCCTGCCAATCCCTAAGCTTTTTCTACACATCATAGATTCTTCGCTGATGACTTAAGTGATACAGCGGAGTCGAATCATGACAATGATGCTGATCATGCTCCCTTTGCTAATGCAGCTCCGGAGAAAACCAGCGCTCAACCGCCAAAAAGACCTTCTGGCGGCTTCCCGGATGAAGACGATCTGCTTGACCTGTAAGTTTCTTCCATTATTCTCAAAATTGCTTTGTATTCTTCTATTCATTCTGAATGATTTTTTATGCCTACAGCGACAAAGGATTCATAGAGCCTCCTTCGAAGAAGGCGAAGGCAAGCCCCAGCAGGCCAACTCCTGCAGCTTCTGAAGCTTCTGCTTTGCCAACAGCTATGGCTAGCTGCTCAACCTTCAACAGCTTCTTCCCTTTCGAACGGAAAAGAGATTCCTTCGGCAACTGCTGCTACCGTTTCTCCTTCTTCCATCGAGAAACCTGTAAGTGTTTCAATTTTCATTTTTCTTGATGACAATACTCCTTCTTCTAGTCCCCGAGTTACATTCGACTGCATGCAGTTGGGTGTGGACTTCAAAAGATATATTGCTATTAACAAGTGATAATTTTGACTTCGTCTTCTTTTCCTTTTTATAGGGCATTCAAACAACCATCACTATCTTGAAGGGTTTCGCCTCTCAGTTCTCTACGCTCAAAGCCGATAAGGCTTGAGTTCAAGAGGAGGTAGATCGACTTCTTCAAAGCTTGATAATGCAGTAAAAAAATGTTGCCGCTGCTCGTCAAAACGCAGATTCCTTGAAAAAGGAACTCGACCAACTGAGGAAGAAGCTGAAGGAGGAGGAAAAGGAGAGGGTTGAAACCGAAGCCTAAAGAAAGGAAAAGGATGGTCTTCTTTGCCAATCCATTTTGGCTTTGCTTGGTAATTTTCAATGCCTTATCCTTGAATCTTCTTTTCTTAACTTCATTGTATTTCAACTTCCATTGCTTATCTTCTGCAGAGGCTGCCGATATTCCTGCTGGTCCCAAGGGCAAGCTCCCAGATAATTCTTATGCCGATGCTCTGTCTATGGCAGTCGAGTCTGGCGACCTCATCCGAGCCCTTCTCCAGAAGAACAAGGGAGTTATGTCAAGGCTCCATGTCATGATCTTTCCAAAGGCCAATCAAGAGAAGTCGCTGGAGCAGTTGACGAACGCTTTTGCCGTTGACACTGAAGGCACCATCGAGGTATTCAAACGTACCTCGCGTACCTACGGTGCTCTCCTTGCTTTCCAACTTATGATGGGACACGGCTTTAAAGCCGATATGGAGCTGATGACTGATACGTCTCCAACGTATCTATAATTTCTTATGTTCCATGATAGTTTTATGACAATACCAACATGTTTTAGTCATACTTTATAATGTTTTTATGCATTTTCCGAGACTAACCTATTAACAAGATGCTGCAGTGCTAGTTCCTGTTTTCTGCTGTTTTTGGTTTAAGAAAAGTTAGTTTACAAATATTCTCGGAATTGGACGAGACAAAAGCCCACGGTCTTATTTTCCACGGAGGGTTCCAGAACACCGAAGAAGAGACGGAGACACTACTAGGAAAAGGCTTACCGCCGGCGACCTGAAAAGGCTTACCGCCGGCACTTTCGGATTCGCCGGCGATAACCTCGCCGGTGGTAAGGGGTTATCCCCGGCGCTTTCGTGTTCGCCGGCGGTAATATGAGATTACCCCTGGCACTTTCCCATACTCGCCGGCGGTAATAGGATACCACCAGCACCTCTCCTATTCGCCAGGGATAACATGGATTACCGCCGGCGAATCACGAATGTGCCAGTGGTAAGTAAATCAGGAAACAAAAAAAATAGGCATGTATCAAACGTATGAATAGTACTTTAGATTTCATTCGAACACATGAACACAAATAGTCACGTCAGCCATTCAGTATGTTCATTTTACAAACAAAAATATCAATATGTCCCCAACAGCTCCTCCGCCCACGGATCCATGGCCGTCCCAACAGCTCCTCAACCCACAGATCCAACACTGACCCCAGCAGCTCCTTCATCCCCAGTCAGCACCGCCCTGATCTCCTCCGGCAAGCACCGCGGTAGATCATCCCAGGATCTCGTTGAGGATCGTCCCAGTATCTCGCACCCCCAGCTCCTCGCCTCCTTTGCCTGGCACCTCGCCGCCCCAGGACCAACAGCAGTAGCAACGCCTCCCTAGCAGCAGGAAATCTTCGTAAGCAACAAAACAACATCAGCGAGAATGACACCACCAAGTTTGGATCGAAATTGCACTCCTCCACCAGAACGACGCTATACTAAATTTTTATTAAGCAAGTTCAGCTAACTGCATTTTTTTACAGTGTACACAAGCACTAAATTTATTTCAGTTACTCCAACACAAAGCAATAAAAAGATTGACACCAGCAAGCAGTATTGTACCATTACCAATTTAACATTAGAGAATTAATAATTATATATCTCTTTTTTCAGTCCGCAGCTAAAAAATGCAACGTATGTTTGGAGTATTTTACATATGCTGCCTCACTGTATAATTTATAGTCCGCAACTGACAAAACTAATGAATTAGAAGACTAGTCATATACACCACTTGTAGAGAGCCAGTGAAGGATGAATAAAAAGACAAGTCCCTTTTGAAGCTCAAGCATCAGACTTACAGAACATGAAGTCCTAAAAAGAGAGATAAGCTGCAAGACTACACAAACCAGCAAGTCATATTCTTAGCAATCACACGAAAGGGGTGGAAATAACATTTAGTGGCTTTCAAAACAATAGATGGAACTTAAAAACCAAGCACATCATACTAATGACACATTTCAATAACAACAAAACCTTGTTCCAGTTAAGTCACAGGGCCACCGTCAAGTTTTTTCAACGTTCCCTCAGACACTTAAAAGGTTGTTGTCATTTGAAGGTAAAGAGATGGGACCTGATGTACCAGCCACACCTAGCACTGACAGATGCAGAACCTTTTCTCAAAATACTAGATCAACCATATGATTTCACTACACCATAGTTTCGAATACCACAGAGAACCACACTATCATACAATGCTTTAACGAATGAATATAATTCTATGTTATATCAGCATCTTATACAAAGCCTCATTTAGCCTGCTCATAAGACATTGTTGTTAACAGACTCAGGTTCTTGCCCAAAGTGGCAGCTGGCTCATCATTTCCAACCTAAGAAAACATGTATGATAAAAGAAGATCGTATGGTCGTAAATTTGCCGTCTTGACATGCTATCACTAGCAATTAATTAATCAGAACATTGCCCACAGTTCCAAATTTAACAGAACTTGTGCAAGAATGCAAAACTTGTGCTGCTAGTAACAAAGGAGGAGATGGGTCTCACCAGCAGCCGGAGATTCAATTCAATCACGCTTGGAGCTCGGGACTGCCCTTGGATACAACTCCCACCCCATGGCCACATAGCGTGCAGGTGATACAATTCAATCATTCAAACAAAGGGTGAAGCTGCAAGTAATACAAGTAACGTAAAACTGGTTAAGTATTCTGCAACATTTTCGGAGTACATACAATGCATGTGTTGTAGGCATTTAGCAAGTTAAACTCAACCTCAAAAGAGGGAAATTAACCAAGTTTGAGCAATAAATGTAATGGTAACAAATCAAAGTGGTAATAAAACGAAGTGGGAGTACTAGTGTTCACTGTCTGCTATAAACATTTATACAAAGAAAAAATAGCTGCAGGCTAGTAAGGAAGTAGCAGAAGAGAGTTCACCATATCGCCTTAGTAATTTCACTTGGTATGTTGTTCTCTGTTACTTCAAGAGAGTTCACCATTACTAAGGCAATATGTAGGTAAAATCTCTTGAAGTAACCAAGCATGGCGTGTGTCAAAAGAGATAAATAAAGTGATAACCAAGTTTAATGTTGCAGAAATTCAATAGTACATAAAGCTGAGTTCTACACACAAGACAACACATGTCCTACATAACCAAATGCATTTTCGTTCTAGAAGTGCTTCTGAATTTCATCTCACTTCTTGTCCAACTATGATGCTAGTTAATATTTTTTGTAAGAATTTTCTTTTGTAATCACATTTGCTCTCTTTTGTTAACTAAAGCTGGCAAGTTGTTATTCTGGCTTACATATATCTTGTCTGAATATTCATTTACAGATCGATCATAAAATAGACCAGCACTTCATCTGACCTATACACATTTATCTAAAGAAAGATAAAATATAGCATCGCCGTAAGCACATACCAGATTGGAGGACATAGAGGCGCAGAAGGAGGAAGGCCGGCGGCGGGGACTCGCGGGCGGGAGGCTTCAGGTCGAGGACACGGTCGCGGATGAAGGGAGGTGGCCGGAGGCGTGCCTGGATCTTGGCCACCGTCGCTGGGAACTTGGCCGCCATCTCATGCTCCCTGCGGGTGGTCGCCGTTGCTGACGCCGTGATTCCTGGGGCCGCCGCCGGGGCTCTGGTGTGGAGCGGAGAGGGAGTGGGAGGTGGAGGTTTGAGCCGAGGCGGGCGGCGAGGAGAGGGGAGGCGAGGGGGAGGCCGGCGTAGGGGCCTCGGCCAGGGCGACGCGGAGCTAGTAGGGGAGTCGCTCGGAGGGGAAGATGAAACGGATGAGGGCGACGGCGGCCAGGGGCGTGGTGGCGGCGAGGACGGCAGTGGCTAGGGCGGAGGCTAGGGTTTGGATTTGGCGGGGAGACACAGGGGAGGGGGATCAAGAGGATGGGGACGGGGGTGGGAGTGGGAGTGGATCGAGAGGACGCCGTCGGAGCAGCAGCGGAAGCCGCCGCGCGCGCAGGAGGGAGGCCGTGTTGAGCCGGTGGGACGGCGTTGCCGGCGCGGTCGCAGACGCGGCGGCGCCATCCCCTCCCTCTGCCCCTGCTGCTAGGGTTTGGCGACGGAGGCGCGCAGGGAGGTTTGAAGAGGGTCGGCGGATGGAAGGAGCATTTAGGGTTTGGTTTGGCGGATGGATTGGGGATCGCGTTGGGTGAGAGAGAGAGAGAGAGAGAGAGAGAGTGGTGGCGTTGGATGGACTGGGTGGGCGCGTGCGAGGAAAAGGATGGTCCGCGGGGTTAGCGCCGGCGAAATCCATCTGCAGGCGCCGCGGTTATTTTCCAGTCCATGTGGCCCATCAAGTACACGTTATCCCCGGCGATTTTCATTTGGAGGTGCCAGCGGTAAGGCCCATTACCCCTGGCGCTAGTGGGCTGGACTTGCCGGCGGTAAGGTTAGGCGACCCTGAAAGATCTTACCGCCGGCATCTTTAAATCGTACTTGCCGGCGGTAACAAGTGCGGCTATAAGCCTTTTCCTAGTAGTGAGAGGGGCCACGAGGCGGCCACCCCACATGGTGGCGCGACCAGGAGGGGGGCGCGCCGGCCTATGGGGTGGGCCCCTCGGGTTCCCCCCCTGCGCTGCCCCTTCGCCTACTTAATCCCTCCGTCACGAAAACCCTAGTACCGAGAGGCACG
Organism: Lolium multiflorum; assembly: GCA_030979885.1. Classification (NCBI taxonomy): domain Eukaryota; kingdom Viridiplantae; phylum Streptophyta; class Magnoliopsida; order Poales; family Poaceae; genus Lolium; species Lolium multiflorum. The sequence goes on along the minus strand of CM061752.1, from coordinate 53,948,250 downwards.
ATACGGAAAAAGTTCAAGAGACGCCGTCAACCCCATCTCGGGGGGTTCAGAAGATCGCCTCCGGCAACCTGCCGGAGAGGGAATCATCAGGAGGGCTCTACATCACCATGCCCGCCTCCGGACTGATGCGTGAGTAGTTCATCCTTGGACTACGGGTCCATAGCAATAGCTAGATGGTTGTCTTCTCCGCTTGTGCTATCATGTTTAGATCTTGTGAGCTGCCTATCATGATCAGGATCATCTATTTGCAATGCTACATGTTGTGTTTGTTGGGATCCGATGAATATTGAATAATATGTCAAGTTGATTATTGATCTATCATATATGTGCTATTTATGTTCTTGCATGCTCTCCGTTGCTAGTAGAGGCTCTGGCCAAGTTGATACTTGTGACTCCAAGAGGGATATTTATGCTAGATAGTGGGTTCATGTCTCCATTGAATCTGGGGGAGTGACAGCAACCCCTAAGGTTGTGGATGTGTTGTTTTCACTAGGGATAAAACATCAATGCTTTGTCTAAGGATATTTGTGTTGATTACGTTATGCACCATACTTAATGCAATTGTCCATTGTTTGCAACTTAATACTGGAAGGGGTGCGGATGCTAACCTGAAGGTGGACTTTTTAGGCATAGAGGCATAGATGCATGCTCGATAGTGGGTTCATGCCTCCATTGATATCTGGGATCGTGACAGAAGGTTCTAAGGTTGTGGGTGTGCTTTTGCCACTAGGGATAAAACATTGATGCTATGTCTAAGGATGTAGTTGTTGATTACATTACGCACCATACTTAATGCAATTGTCTGTTGCTTGCAACTTAATACTTGAAAGGGGTTCGGATGATAACCTGAAGGTGGACTTTTTAGGCATAGATGCATGCTGGATGGCGGTCTATGTACTTTGTCGTAATGCCCGATTAAATCTCACTATATTTATCATATCATGTATATGCATTGTTATGCCCTTTTCTATTTGTCAATTGCCGTGTAATTTGTTCACCCAACATGCTTTTATCTTATGGGAGAGACAGCTCTAGTGAGCTGTGGACCCCGGTCCTATTCTTTACATCGCATACAATCTACTGCAATACTTGTTTTACTGTTTTCTTCGCAAACAATCATCTTCCACACAATACGGTTAACCCTTTGTTACAGCAAGCCGGTGAGATTGACAACCTCACTGTTAAGTTGGGGCAAAGTAGTTTGATTGTGTTGTGCAGGTTCCACGTTGGCGCCGGAATCACTGGTGTTGCGCCGCACTACACTCCTCCACCAACAACCTTCACGTGGCCTTCACCTCCTACTGGTTCGATAAACCTTGGTTTCTTATTGAGGGAAAACTTGCTGATGTGCTCATCATACCTTCCTCTTGGGGTTCCCAACGGACGTGTGCTTTACCGTCACAAGGAAGTTGTTGCCTACACGCACAGCAACTCTTTTTCTGCGCGGAGATCAAGACACGCTGCAAGAGTCTCACATCCAATCTCTTTACTTTGTTTATTGTCTTGCTTTAGTTTATTTTCTGTCTTGTTTGCTTTCTTATATCAAAAACACAAAAAATTAGTTACTTCTTTTACTTTATTTAATTCGGTTTTAGTTTACTTTTATTATTGCTAAAATGGGTACTCCTGAGAATACTAAGTTGTGTGACTTCACTAGCATAAATAATAATGATTTTATATGCACTCCTATTGCTCCACCTGCTACTACAGCAGAATTTTATGAAATTAAACCTGCTTTACTAAATCTTGTTATGAGAGAGCAATTTTCTGGTGTTAGTACTGATGATGCTGCTGTCCATCTTAATAATTTTGTTGATCTTTGTGAAATGCAAAAAGTATAAGGATATAGATGGGGATATTATAAAACTGAAATTGTTTCCTTTCTCCTTAAGAGGAAGAGCTAAAGATTGGTTGCTATCTTTGCCTAAAAATAGTATTGATTCATGGACTAAATGTAAAGATGCTTTTATTGGAAAATATTATCCTCCTGCTAAGATTATATCTTTGAGAAGTAGCATTATGAATTTTAAGCAATTGGATAATGAACATGTTGCCCAAGCATGGGAGAGAATGAAATCTTTGGTAAAGAATTGCCCTACCCATGGACTGACTACTTGGATGATCATCCAAACCTTTTATGCAGGATTGAATTTTTCTTCGAGGAACCTATTGGATTCAGCTGCTGGTACTTTTATGTTCATCACTTTGGGTGCTGCAACAAAGCTTCTTGATGATATGATGATCAATTACTCTGAATGGCATACTGAAAGAACTCCTCAAGGTAAGAAGGTAAATTCTGTTGAAGAAACCTCTACTTTGAGTGATAAGATTGATGTTATTATGTCTATGCTTGTTAATGGTAGATCTCATGTTGATCCTAATAATGTTCCTTTAGCTTCATTGGTTGCTCAAGAAGAGCATGTTGATGTGAATTTCATTAAAAATAATAATTTCAACAACAATGCTTATAGGAATAATTTTGGTAACAACAACTATAGGCCATATCCTTCTAATAGTAGTAATGGTTATGGTAATTCTTATGGTAATTCTTACAACAATAGTAGAAGTGTACCCTCTGATCTTGAAGTCATGCTTAAAGAATTTATTAGTACACAAACTGCTTTTAACAAATCAGATGAGGAAAAGTTGGTAAAATTGATGTTCTTGCTTCTAAGGTTGATAGTCTTGCTCTTGATGTTGATCTTTTGAAACTTAAAGTTATGCCTGATGAAGTTAAAGATACTAAGTCATTTTCTAAAACGAATTCTATCCAAGTTCGAATTAATGACAATATTAGAATGATGGCTGAATTGCATGCTAGGTGGGAAAGAGAAGAAAGAGAAGAAAAACTTGCTAAAGAGAATAATATAGCTAAAGTTTGGACCATTACCACCACTAGTAATGTTGATGCTTCACATGTTGCTAAACCTCCTACTATCAATGGTAAAATAATTGGTGTTGTTAATGTTTCTAATTCTACTGCAAAGCGTGCAAAACTGCCTGAAACTGCTGAAACTGTTTGTGATAAAAGTGCTGAAATTTTTCAGAATGTTGTAGATCATAATGATAATTGTCATATTTCTAAAGTTATTAATTTCTTACAAAAACTTGCTAGAAGTCCTAATGCTAGTGCTATAAATTTAGCCTTTACAAAACATATTACAAATGCTCTCATTAAAGCTAGGGAAGAGAAATTAAAACTTGAAGCTTCTATTCCTAGGAAGTTGGAAGATGGTTGGGAGCCCATCATTAAGATGAAAGTCAATGATTTTGATTGTAATGCTTTATGTGATCTTGGTGCAAGTATTTCTCTTATGCCTAAGAAACTTTATGATATGCTTGACTTGCCACCTTTGGAAAATTGTTATTTGGATGTTAATCTTGCTGATAATTCTATAAAGAGACCTTTGGGGAGAATTGAAAATGTTCACATTACGGTTAACAATAACCTTGTCCCTGTTGATTTTGTTGTCTTGGATATTGAATGCAATGCATCTTGTCCTATTGTTTTGGGAAGACCCTTTCTTCGAACTGTTGGTGCTATTATTGATATGAAAGAAGGAAATATTAAGTATCAATTCCCTCTTAAGAAAGGTATGGAACACTTCCCTAGAAAGAGAATGAAGATGCCTTTTGATTCTATTATTAGAACAAATTACAATGTTGATGCTTCATCTCTTGATGTTACTTGATTTGCACTTTCTGCGCCTAGCTGAAAGGCGTTAAAGAAAAGCGCTTATGGGAGACAACCCATTGTTTTATTTCTGCAATTTTCTATATTTGAGTCAAGGTGCTTGTTACTACTGTAGCATTACCTTTGTATCTTTATTTTCATGCATTGTTGTGCCAAGTAAAGTCTCTAATAGAAGGTTGATACTAGATTTGGATTTCTGCGCAGAAACAGATTTGTTAGCTGTCACGAATTCGCGTTTTCTCTATGTAGAAGAATAAAAAAATCAGCGAAATCATGCATGATCCTCAGATATGTACGCAACTTTCATTAGTTTTGAGTTTTTCCATCGAGCAAGTTAAGTGCCTCGGAAAATTCGTCTTTACGGACTGTTCTGTTTTGACAGATTCTGCCTTTTATTTCGCATTGCCTCTTTTACTGTGTTTGATTGGATTTCCTTGCTCCATTAAATTTTAGTAGCTTTGAGTAATGTCCAGAAGTGTTGGTAATGATTGGGTCCTTGCTGAACATGTGAATTTTTATTATGCACTAACCCTCTAATGAGATTGCTTTGAGTTTGGTGTGGAGGAAGTTTTCAAGGATCAAGAGAGGAGGATGATATGGTATGATCAAGAAGAGTGAAAAGTCTAAGCTTGGGGATGCCCCCGTGGTTCATCCCTGCATATTTCAAGAAGACTCAAGCGTCTAAGCTTGGGGATGCCCAAGGCATCCCCTTCTTCATCAACAAACATTTCAGGTCACCTCTAGTGAAACTATATTTTTTATTCCGTCATCTTATGTGCTTTACTGGAGCGTATGTTTGCTTTTATTTTGTTTTTGTTTGAATAAATTCGGGTCCCAGCAATCCTTGTATTGGAGAGACACGCTCCGCTTTTTCATTTGAACACTTGTGTTCTTCGTTTTGCTTTAATATTCATGGCGAAAGCTGAAAGCCGCAGCACTTGTACTTGTTGTTATTTGGTTGGAAAGAAAATGCCTCATATTGTCTTGAATAATTTGATACTTGGCAATTGTTTTGAGCTCTCAAGTAGATCATGTTTAAGCTCTTGCATCATGTAGTTTAAATCTATTAGTGGAGAACTACCGAAGAGCTTGTTGAAGTTTGGTTTGCATGATTGATCTCTAAGGTCTAGATATTTTCTGGTAAAAGTGTTTGAACAACAAGGAAGACAGTGTAGAGTCTTATAATGCTTGCAATATGTTCTTGTGTAAGTTTTTGCTGTACCGGTTCATACTTGTGTTTGCTTCAAACAACCTTGCTAGCCAAAGCCTTGTACTGAGAGGAAATGCTTGCCGTGCATCCAAAAACCTTGAGCCAAAACCTATGCCATTTGTATCCACCATAACTACCTATATGTGGTATTTTCTGCCATTCCAAAGTAAATTGCTTGCGTGCTACCTTTAAAATTTCATTCCTGTGTCTTTGCAATACATAGCTCATGGGAAAGTAGCCTAAAAACTATTGTGGTAATGAATATGTTGTTATGTATCTTAGTTCTTATAAGTTGCTTGTTGAGCGGTAACCATGTTTCTGGGACGCCATCAACTTTTCACACCTTGTTGAATATCATGTGAGTTGCTATGCATGTTCGTCTTGTCTGAAGTAAGGAGATTTGCCATGAGTTAAATGGTTTGAGTATGCATGTTGTTAGAGAAGAACATTGGGCCGCCAACCAAAGTCATGTGTCATGGTGGAAGTTTCAGCTTGGACATTAATCCTCGAGAATCTCTTATGAGAATATTATTTGTTGTTGAATGCTTTAAGCATTAAAGAGGAGTCCATTATCTATTTTCTATGTTGTCCCGGTATGGATGTCCTCAAGTTGAGATCTATCAAAATCGAGAAATCAAATGCGATTTATCTCCTTGGACCTTTGTACAGGTGGCATAGAGGTACCCCTTTGTGACACTTGGTTGAAACATATGTAATGCAATGAAAATCCATGGAAATCCGAGCTAATTAGGACAAGGTGCGGGCACTAGTAGTATTCGATACATGAGGCTTGCAACTTATAGGAAGTTTTATGCATAACTCATATGAATTATTACTATCGTTGACACAATTGTTTCCATGTTTTCAAAATAAAAAACTCTTGCACATGAGTAATCCCTGCTTCCCTCTGCGAAGGGCCTTTCTTTTACTTTATGTTGAGTCAGTTTACCTACTTCTTTCTATCTTAGAAGCAAACACTTGTGTCAACTGTGTGCGTTGATTCTTACATGTTTACTTATTGCACTTATTATATTACTTTGTGTTGACAATTATCCATGAGATATACATGTTACAAGTTGAAAGCAATTGCTGAAACTTAATCTTCCTTTGTGTTTCTTTGAAGCCTCTTACTTTGAATCTATTGCTTTATGAGTTAGCTCTTATGCAAGTCTTTTTGATGCTTGTCTTGAAAGTACTATTCATGAAAAAATTTTGCTATATGATTCAGTTGTTTAGTCATTATCTTTTTGTTAGCTATCTATATACCATTGCTTTGAATCACTTCATTCATCTCATATGCTTTACAATATTGTTGATCAAGATTATGTTGGTAGCATGTCTCTTCACAAATTATTGTTTTTATCGTTTACCTACTCGAAAGAACTAAGCTTGGGGATGCTGATACGTCTCCAACGTATCTATAATTTCTTATGTTCCATGCTAGTTTTATGACAATACCAACATGTTTTAGTCATACTTTATAATGTTTTTATGCATTTTCCGAGACTAACCTATTAACAAGATGCCGCAGTGCCGGTTCATTTTCCGGTGTTTTTGGTTTCAGAAAAGTTAGTTTACAAATATTCTCGAATTGACGAGACAAAAGCCCACGGTCTTATTTTCCACGGAGGGTTCCAGAAGAGGAGACGGAGAGGGAACGAGGCGGCCACCCGCACATGGCGTGGGGGAGGGCGGCGCCCGCCTATGGGGTGGGCCCTCGGGTGCCCCCCGCGCTGCCCCTTCGCCTACTTAATCCGTCGCGAAAACCCTGTGAGAGCCACGATACGGAAAAGTTCCAGAGACGGCGCCGCCGTCAACCCCATCTCGGGGGTTCAGAAGATCGCCTCCGGCACCTGCCGAGAGGGAATCATCACCGGAGGGCTCTACATCACCATGCCCGCCTCCGATGATGCGTGAGTAGTTCATCCTTGGACTACGGGTCCATAGCAGTAGCTAGATGGTTGTCTTCTCCTCTTGTGTTATCATGTTTAGATCTTTTGAGCTGCCTATCATGATCAGGATCATCTATTTGTACTGCTACATGTTGTGTTTGTTGGGATCCGATGAATATTGAATACTATGTCAAGTTGATTATTGATCTATCATATATGTGCTATTTATGTTCTTCCATGCTCTCCGTTGCTAGTAGAGGCTTTGGCCAAGTTGATACTTGTGACTCCAAGAGGGAGTATTTATGCTAGGTAGTGGGTTCATGTCTCCATTGAATGGGAGGAGTGACAACCCTAAGGTTGTGGATGTCTTGTTGCCACTAGGGATAAAACATCAATGCTTTGTCAAAGGATATTTGTGTTGATTACATTACGCACCATACTTAATGCAATTGTCCGTTGTTTGCAACTTAATACTGGAAGGGGTGCGGATGCTAACCTGAATGTCGTGGTATCGTCACGGCATTTGCCATAGGGTGGCTAATCGAAGGTGGTTCCTAAGTGGTCTCACGGCGGTATCCGGATGCGGGTATGGGCACGAGCGACACGACGACGTACCCAGGTTCGAGGCCCTCCGATGGAGGTAACACCTCTACTCCTGCTATGAGTGTATATAGTGGAAACACAATACAATGGTGCTCCTTGAGCTGTATCCGGCTGCTCTCCTGGGAGGCTAAGGTAGACGAAGGTCTCTCTCACAGGGCAGCGCTAAGACTAGAATGAGTAAGAAGTGATCGATCGCCCCCGCACGAGGGGGAGCCCGCTTATATAGGCACCGGCACTTTACATATAAGTCCCTATAGTCTAGTGGCCGGCTTGCCGGCTCCGGCTCCCGCTCCTTCCCGAGGCGTTGACGTCGGGAGCCGTTGAGCGTAGTGGCACGTCCCATCCGGCTGCTCGGGTCAGCGGCATGGCGAGGGGTGTCGTTGTGCCATCATACTTGTAGCTGGTACGGACCGACGTACGCCATGATGGCTTGTCGGCGCGTAGCACTGCTGCTCTACGAGGCCCGTACTACGGGAGATGAGGTCAGCGTGGACCTTTGAACCCGACCACCACCAGTTCCTTCCGTGTAAGACTCGCCGCCTCGAGTCGGTCCGAGGCAAACCCGATCGGATATGGCTTGTAGAAGCCGGCCCAGCTGGCGTCGAAGGCCGCAGCCAGGCCGACCAGGACTTAGAGCCGGCCGGCTTCCGAGGCAGCCGGCCACGGCTCCAGCCGGCTGCTCCTCAGCCGGCTTTGCGAGCCGGCCGTCCTCAAGCCGGCCGCTCCGCGTCCATTGCCCTACCCGGGGTCTTCCCCCGACATTAGCCCCCGAAGCTGGCAAGGTCCTGCGTTAAGAAGGACCTAGGCAGGTTTTCCCGGCTTCTAGATATTCTCCGCTTGTAGCGGCGGCTCCGGAGTCGACGAGAATTTCGTTCAGCCGGCTGCGCCCTCATCCGGCTCGCTTCGTCCGGCTTCTTCCAGCCGGACATCTTTTTCGTTTCCGTTGATTTTGCTTTTTCACAAGTGCTGATGATATTTCCGGCTTGCTACTAGAGTTTGGGGCCGGGTCGATTTTATCGTCCGGCTCCGGCTTGGGCGCGCCGGAGTTTCCGCCGCCTCGAGCTCCGCGCCCGACTCGACCGCTCTGACGGCTGGTCGGCGTGGCCGTTTCGTCTGGTCACATCACTGTCCCCCTCCGGATTCTCTGCGGTTGTGGGCGACGTGGTGCGGCCGTTTCCGGTAACTGCCGGCATCGTGGGGCGCGGTTATGGCGCAGTTAATCCGATCGTGGCCCACGATCGCCACGTGGCTGCGCAACGGGCGCGCCGGGCGGCTATAAATGCCCTGGGTGCGGCCCCGAGGCTCCCTTCTGCTTCCTCGCTCCCTCGCTTCCTTGCTTTCTGCCCGAGCGCTCTCGTACGCCGCTTCTTCTTGCTCAGCGACCTCCTGGCGAACTCCGGCGACCAGACGCGGCCGGACTCCTCCGCCGCCCGGCAACCGTCCGCACGCCAAGCCGGCGCCACGGGGCCTCGTGTTTCGACCTTGCGCCCGTCGCCGCCGCGCTCTCCCCCGGTGAGGAGCGGTTCTTCTTCGCCGTTTGACCTTTCTTGGTCCTCGTCCTCTTCGTCTCCATCCATGGCTCAGCCGAGCGGCTCGTGGAGGGGATCCTACATGCACGAGGATGACATCGCGCGGCTGGTGCGCCTTCGCCGGATTCCCCCAGAGGTGATCACGAGGGCGCCCGGCGGAGAACGAGCCCGCACCGAACCCGGCGAGCGCGTGGTCTTTGGAGCGCACTTTGATCGAGGGCTGGAGGCTGCCTTCGCGCTTCTTCCGCCGTTTTCGGATTTCTTCGGCCTGCAGCCACCACCTGCCGGCCAACGCCTGCGTCCTCCTCAGCTGCTACGTGGCCTTCATGGAGGGCTACGCCGGCTTGTGGCCGGACGTGGAGTTCTGGGCGGCTCTTCTACCTCAAGTCGCAAATGGCGAGGGCCGCCTGAGACCTGCGGCGCCGCCTCGATATACCCCCGCGCCGGCTCGTCCTTCCCGAAGATCCCGACGGTCGACTCGGTGAAGAAGCGCAGATGTCGTTCTTCTACGTGAAGAACGCCAACCCGGCCTTCGAATGGATCAACCTGCCGGAGTACGACCCGGCTCCTCCAACCAGCCGGCTCAACTGGGGCCACAACGCCGGCAGACCAGAACGCGGAGGTGAATCTCCTGTGGGACTTTTGGGGAGTGCGTCGGCGGGCCGGCTGAGCGCGGAGGACCTCTCTGCACTTACGTCGAGCGCCGGGTGCTGCCGCTCCAGGGCCGCGTCCATAAGATCGGGCACATGTCCGGCCGGCTGGACCCGACCCGGACGTCGAAGGTGGCGCTTACCAAGGCCCAGGTTGCTCACCGGGTGAACAACATCACCAAGGCCAACATGCGGAAGCTGGGATTGGGGGCTGCCGCCTACGACCGGTCATCGCCGCCTGAGCTGGTTGGTATTTCGGCTGGCGGTTTCCGACTTGCGGCTGCGTGGCCGACTTGTAACTTGTCTTGCTTTTCAGCTTTTCAGCCGCCAAGGTATTGAGGACGGCGACTTGGCGCAGAAGATCTGGACGCCGGATCATGTGATCCGGCTGACCAAGCGGCGACCAAGCCGGCGACGATGATCTGCCGGAGGGGCCGGACCAAGGCGGCCAAGGGGAGCACAACCCGCCGCCCTCGCCGGAGCAGCGGGAGGAGGAGGAGCCGGCGACGTCCACCACGGGGCCGATCCCGGCAGTGCCTCTGCGCACGAGGCCGCCTGCCGCCTCGGCGACTTCTGCGCCCCAGAAGAAGAAGCAAGCCGCTGGCGGGTCCACGGCTAAACTGGAGAGCCGGGCCAAGAAGCAGCGCCAGATGGGGCCCAAGAAGGTCCCGGAGACGGCTGGGTGAGTCCTTATTTTTCCGTTGTTTGATTCCTTTTGTTTCCTTTCTTCGCACTTATCTTCTTTTGTTTGTTCGACTAGGGCCGCCATAAAGTTTACCCAGGCGGCGGCTCTGGGCCGGCTGCTCGCGTTGCGCCGTTCCGTCGGCAGAGGGAGCCGCGCCGCGCCTTCGACACTTGCGCGCGCGCGTTGGTCATCGTGCCGCCTGTGACCACGCCGCCTTCCGCGGGGCGTCTTCTTCGGCTGCGCCTCCTTCAGCGCCAGGCCGGGGCGCCCGGGGTGAGTCGGCCCAGGGGCCCACTCGGATGAGATGTTTCGCGCCGCGCGCATTGTGGGGCAGCCGGCAGTGGGCAGCGCCACCAGCGGCCGGGCTGGAGGCGGCGGGGCTGTGCGCCGCAGATGGAGCCGGCGGAGCCGTGTCAGCTGAGAGCGCCGATGCCGAGAGCGACTCCACCGGCCGTGCGGCCACCTCCGGCCCGAGCCGCAACGGAGGAGCCGGCCGGGGGCAGCCCTTGAGGGAGGAGCCGGCGCACTCGAAGGACGCCGACTCTCGGGCGTTGGTGAGGCGAAGGGCCCGTCGGTGTCGCCTTCGGGCCTTCACGTGGCCAAGGGTGCCCGGCTGGTGGCTGTGCCGTCCGCCTCCGACTCCAGCCTTGGCTCGGCTGGCACTATGGAGAAGGCCTGGCACCAGGCGGACTCCTGCGAGGTGATCAGCGGGAGGGCAGCCTGGCACGGCGCCCATGAAGATACTTTTCTCCGGCTACCGCGCCAGCCTCAAGGCCAAAGCCGCCGAGACCATTGCCCAGCTGGCGACGCTGGAGGATGCTGACAAGGTATGCGTCTTCTCATCTGATTTTTTGTAATTTTACTGTTATCCTGGTAGCCCTCCGAGGCATGGGCCGGCTGTTCGGAGCCGGCCCAGGTTTCGCCTAACAACTGATTCTTTCAGTCGGTTGAGGAGCGGCGCACCGTCTTGTACAACCAGGTGGTGACCAGCTACCACCGGGCCAAGATTGAGCGGGCCGCCATGGCTCGCGAGCTGGAGGTCGTCAAGGGTGAGATTTCTTTCCTTTTTTACTCTTTTTCTCTGATTTCATCCGGCTGATGGTTTTTCTTGCCGTTTTGCAGCCGAAGCTGCCCGGGTTCCGCAGCTGGAGAAGGATCTTCGGATCTCCCGCGCAGCCGAGAGCGAGAGGCGGGCTGCTGCTGCCAAGCTGAAGGTGGCCGACGGCGGGCGACGCGCTGCGGAAGCTGGAGGCCAACCACCTCAAGGAGCTGGCCGCCCTCGGGAAGGCTGAGGAGGAGAAGGTGGACGACCTGTCCAAGCGAGCTGAGAGGGTGGAGCGCGGCTCGAGCTTCAGCGCAGGTGACCTCCAAATCGAGGAGTTGTCGGCCCCCGCCAAGCGGTGGGTGGAGGAGATGAGCCGGCTTGACCGCGGCTTGGCGGGTGAGTCTTTGTACTTTCTTTCCCCTTTGCGGGCTTTCGGCTGTCGGCTACCAGCTCGGGTTGGCAGCCGGCGGCAGAAACTGATTTTTTCGTTCTCTCCATCTTCGGGCTGGGGGCATTCGGTTCTTGCCGGCTGCCGCCGGTTCTTTACCGGAATCTCCATCTTCAGCTGGGGGCAGTCGGTTCTTGGCTGTCTTACTTTTAGGACAAATCTCCATGTTCGGGGTCGGGGCGATCGGTTTTTGCCGGCTGTTGCCAGCTGACTTCAGAATCTCCATCTTCGGGCTGGTCTTGCCGGCTGTTCCTTCCATCTCCAGGGCTGAGGCGATCGGCTTGTTCGCCGGGCTGCAAGATCTCCATCGGCTTGCCGGAGCAACGGTTTTGGGCTGCCGAAATCTCCATCTTCGGCTCGATCGGTTCTTTTGAATCTCCATCTGACTGAATTTGCATTTCTTCGTTTTCGATAAGCTTCGACTTGCTTTTCCCTTGCGGGCCTTCCACGAGCGCGGGACTGGCGGCCCGGCAGGGCGCGGGATGCGCGCGGCAGGTATCGGGGAGCAGAGCTCGGCCGCTTCTCCATGGACGACTACGGCGTCCATGGCCGCGCGTCGAGCCCATCACGAAGCTCGGCTGGGAGCTCGGAAGGCGGCGGAGGAGCCCATCCGGTGGCCGGCGGGACGCTGCGCAGGACCTGCCAACCTCATCAAGTGGTTGGAGACGGCACCGGATCGCTTCGCCGACTGGAAGGAGTCGGCCGCGCGCGCCGGCACAGACATGGCCCTCTCTTTCGTGCTCTCCTGGTACGACGAGGTCAGCTTGGATCAGCTGGAGAGCCGGCGAGCCGGTGTGGAGGAAAACCTTCCGGCGGAGAACAAGACCGCCCGGCTTGCCCGCGCCTGCGCCATCGCTGACTTTGTCGACAAGCGCATCTTCATCGCGGATCCGAACCCGCCGTCTGACGACGAGGAGGAGCTTGAAGACGAAGAGATCGAGATGGAGTCTCCGCCGCCTGCTGTTGATCCGGCTGGTCCTCCTCCAGCCGGTGCCTAGGCTTTCCTGTTCATGTAATCTTGCTTTTGCAAAGACAAATTATTAAATCCCCGGGATGCCGGGTGTAATGACAATATTATCGTCTTTTTATTATGGTACACTTTAGTCTGTTTGTTAATCATTTGTGTGTCGGCTTGCTTTCTTCCGCTTGCTCGCTTTTCCCATCCGCCCCACTCTTTGCGTTGCTCTTGCCGATCGTACGTCCGGCTTGCGGTCCCGTCGCCGGATCAAGGCGTGCCGAGGTGAACCGTGGTATTTAGTCGAACAGGCCGAGTTCGGTGTCCGGCACTTTTATGAGGATTATGTAAATCAATTCGCTTTCCTCTTTCTCTTAGTCGTCTTTCGCGTGCCAGCTCCCTAGGCTCTTACCCCCGCCAACCGGACAGCCGGGTTGCGATGCATGGCTGGTCGGAAGTGAGTGTCGACCGGATCACGTTGCTTGAGCCGGCCGCGTGAAGGGTGTTAGCCAATTGGCAAAAAAGAGTATGCGAAAAATTTGTCGAAATCGGCGCTCTCAGCGCTTGCCTTTTCATAGCTTACAAAAGGAGTACAAGGGATACATACATTCTTGCTCTCAAGTGTAAAATGGTCGAAGCAACCTGACATTACAGGGACATTTTGTCTCCTCGTCAGTTTTGCTCGCCTTGTTCTTCTTGGCCTCTTGGGCATCTATGAGATAGTAGGAATCATTGCCTACTGCCTTGCTCACGATGAAGGGACCCTCCCATGGGGATGCTAGTTTATGCTGTCCGGCTGTCCGTTGGATCAGCGGAGCACTCGTCTCCTTCTCGGAATGCTAAGGGCTGCACCTTCCGGCTGTGATAGCGTCGGAGGCTTTGTTGGTATATGGCCGATCTGGACTGAGCCAGCCGCCGGGCCTCTTCGACCAGGTCGACTCCATCTTCACGAGCTTCTTTGGCTTCAGCTTCCGTGTAGAGCTTGATCCTTGGCGCGTCGTGCTCGATATCAGTCGGCAGGACGGCTTCGGCCCCGGATACGAGGAAAAATGGTGTGAAGCCGACGGAGCGGTTTGGTGTGGTGCGCAGACTCCAAAGCACGGAGGGCAGCTCTTCTATCCAGCAGCCGGCTGGCGCTCGGCTCTACCAGCCGGGGCCGGATGCCGGCTAGGATCAAGCGTTTGCTTCTCCCATGGCCGTTGGTTTCTGGGTGCGCCACTGATGATAGGTCCATCCGGATCCCCATCTCCCCACAGTAGCGCTTGAATATGCCTTCGGCGAAGTTGCTGCCGTTGTCGGTGATGATGTTGTGGGGGTAGCCGTATCTCACAATTATCTCCTTGAGGAATGTGGTTGTGGAGCCGTCCAGCTTCTTGATTGGCTTGGCTTCAATCCACTTGGTGAATTTGTCAATCATCACCAAGAGGTGGGTCATGCCGCCTCGGGCTGTTTTGAATGGGCCTACCATGTCCAGTCCCCACACGGCGAATGGCCAAGTGATGGGGATGGTTTTCAGGGCGGAAGCCGGCGTCTGCCTTTGCTTTGCGAAGCGCTGGCAGCCGTTGCACTTCTTCACCAGATCTTCTGCGTCTCTAGCGCGGCCAATAGAAGCCATGCGGAAGGCTTTGCCCACTATGGCTCTTGAGGAGGCGTGATGGCCGCACTCTCCCGATGGATTTCCCGGAGAGTTCAATCCCTTCAGCCGGCTCGACGCACCGCTGGAACACCCCACTTACGCTGCGTTTGTACAGCTGGTGGTTGATGATTGTATAGGCCTTGGCCCTTCTCAATCTGCCTTGCTTGGACCCTATCATTGGGCAGCACACCATCGGTGAGGTAGGAGAGAATTCTTGTGCCCATGATGGTACGCATTTTATCCGAACGCAACCATCCATCCATCTTCGGACTTCGGGTTCATAGGTAGCCGGGTGAGGTTGAGCAGGAGGCGGCGATAACACCGGTGGGCATGAGCCCCGGGATGGTAAGAGTGTTGTGGGCGGTGGGTTGGGAGGCGAGAGGGGTGCAGGCTGGCCACCCGCCCCGGTTTGCTGGCCGGTTGCTTCAGTTGCACGACTCACAGGGAAGATGTGAGTGGCGGGAGTGTTGCGGGCAGAGCCGGTGGAATTGGCCTGTTTGAGCCTATCTGGGCTTCGTCGCCTCGTTGTTGGCCCTTGGTACGTGGTGAAATTCACAGCCCTCGAAGAAGCCAGCTAGCTGCTGAACATGGAAGCGGTACGATGCCATGTTGGCATCCTTCGCGTCCCATCGCCGGATGCTTGCTTTATGACCAAGTCGGAGTCGCCGAGCAGGATGCAACAGACGCCTATTTCCTTGGCCAGCTTGAGCCCATGGATGAGCGCTTCATACTCCGCCACATTGTTGGATGTGGCGAAGTGGATCTGCAGGACGTAGTCCAGCCTGTCCCCCTTAGGAGAGGTGATGACGACTCCGGCTCCCAAGCCGGTGCGCATCTTCGAGCCGTCGAAGTGCAGCTTCCGGTGCGTGGAGTCCACAGTGGCAGGTGTGCATCTCGGCCCAGTCGACAAACAGGTCGGCTAGGATCTGCGACTTGATGGCTGTTCTTGGCTCATACTGGATGGCGTGGGCCGCCAGCTCCAGCGCCCACTTGGCGACCCGGCCGTTGGCGTCCTTGCTGCCAATGATTTCCGCCAAGGGTGCTGTGGCCACCACTTTGATGGGGTGCTCTTGGAAGTAGTGTTTAAGCTTCTTGGCCGCCATGTACACGCCATAGGTGACCTTCTGGTAGTGGGGGTAGTTTTGCTTCGACTGGGAGAGCACTTCACTCAGGTAATAGACTGGGCGCTGGACCGGCTGCTCCTTGCCGGCCTCTTTGCGCTCCACCACCAGGACAACACTCACCACTCGATTGGTGGCTGAGATGTATAACAGCATCGGCTCTACTGAAGCCGGCGATGCTAGGACGAGGCGCGATCGAGCATGCGCTTCAGGTCGCGGAAGGCTTCATCCGCTGCGGCGTCCAGTGAAAGTTCGTCTTCTTGAGCAAGCGAGTGCAGGGGGTGCCTTCTCCCCCAGCCGGGCGTGACGGCTCAAGGAGGCAGGCATCGGTGAACTCACGGGCGTCCTTGAGGCCTTCGGCAGTTCCATCTTCTCAATGGCACTGATCTTCTCAGGTTGGCTTCGATTCCCCGCGAGAGACGAGGTAGCCCGAGCTGGCCGACGGCACGCCGAAAGTGCACTTGGCGGGTTCAACTTCATTCGGAATCTTCGCGAGATTGGTGAAGGTTTCTCTCAAGTCATCAGGAGGTAGGCATCTCCTTGGTTTTTACAACGACATCATCCACGTATGCGTGAACGTTTCTGCCGATTTGATCCTGCAAACACTTTTGCATGCACCTTTGGTAAGTGGCGCCTGCTTTTTCAAGCCGAATGGCATAGTCGTGTAGCGATAAGCGTGCGGGGTAATGAGCAGAAGTGTTTGTTGATCAACGGATTCAAAGGAATCTGGTGGTAGCCTGAGTAGGCATCTAAAAAGACAACAGTTCACAGCCGGCAGTCGAGTCTATGACTTGATCTATGCGCGGCAGGGGGAAGGGTCCTTCGGGCACGCCTTGTTGAGGCTGGTGTAGTCGATACACATGCGCCGGAGCCGTTCTTCTTCAGGACCAGGACCGGGTTTGCCCGGCCAGTCGGGTGCGGTGCTTCCATGATGGCGGCAGCTAGGAGCCGGGCGATTTCTTCACGATGGCCTTCCTTCGTTCTTCGGCGAAGCGCTGAGGGGCTTCACTGACAGCCTCGGCAGGACGTGGAGGTGGTGCTCGGCCAACTCCCTCGGTACACCGGCATGTCCCTTGGAGACCATGCGAAGATGTCCCGATTCTCACGGAGGAAGCTGGTGAGCTCGCTTTCCTGTTGCTGCTCAAGCGGCACCAATGGTGCGAACTGTCGGCTGCGCCGGGTCGAGCAGGATCTTCTTGGTGTCGTTGGCCAGGAAGTGTCGTCCCAGCCGGGTTGCCCACAGCCGGCATGCCCGGTGCGCGGCCTTGGCCATGGCAGCGGCGTCGTGATGCTGCTTCTCGCGGCTATGACCGTCTGGGCCATCTTCGAGCTGGGTGGCACACTCCATGGGCGACGGTAATCGCCGGCTACGGTGATGACCCCTTTGGGGCCAGGCAGCTTCATCTTCGGTACCCATAGTGGGGCACCGCCATAAACTTGGTCAGGGCCGGCCTGCCCCGGAGCGCGTGGTAGGGACTAACGGGGTCCACCTCGGACTCGATGTTCTCCGTGCGGAAGTGGTCCGGCTTGCGAACATGACCGCCAGCGTGATCCGGCCGATCGGGCTGCAGGTGGCAGCACGATGCCGTGGAAGACGGTGGGGTGGGCGCAGCTCAGCCTCCTGAATGCCCGGCTTGTGGGCGGTGTCGCGATAGAGGATGTTGATGCTGCTGCCGCCGTCGATGAGACGAAACGCACGCTGCGCCGGCTTGTGCCGATGGTGGGGTCGAGGACCATGGCGTAGCTGCCCGGCTTTGGCAGGACAGGCGGTGTGTCGCGGCGATCAAAAGTGATGGCCTGCTCGACGGTTCGTCTTGGGGGACCGGCATGGCTGCGTTTACTTCGAGGAGCGGCGCTGTCTCGTTGTCCTCCGACTCGGTGGTGAAGATGATGTAGGTGGCATCCTCAGCCAGGTACCGGCCACCATGGTGCACTTGGTTAGCCTCGTGGTGCTCGAGGTTGTTGGCCTCTGCGCCGGCTTGGCACCCCCCGCCCCGGCTGGTGGAGGCGGGGGTGGAGGCGGGTGGCTCGCCGCTCGTCGGCCGCTTCATGAAGTGGCGATCGCGGGTGGTGTGGTTGGAGGGTTCTTGCCGTGGTACTTGCACGGCGAGTCGAGCATCTGCTCAAAGGTGTACTTCGGCTTCCGGGGCCGGTCTGTTTGCTCTGGCGCCAGCTTCCGCCAGCCGCCGCATGGTCTGACACGGTTGCCACATGGGCGGAGCCGTACCGGCGGTCCGGCTGATCGCTGTGCCGCTTGCCACGGTAGTTGTCCCGCCGGCTGCCATGGTGGCCTCCTTCGGCCGGCGCGTACTTGTCTGCGATGGCCATCAAGGCAGCCATCGTCTTGGGCTCGCTGCGGCGCAGCTTGTGCCACAGCATGGTGTTGGGCCGGCAGCCGGCCATGAAGAAGCCGACTGCCTGGATCTCGTGCACGCCCTCGCGAGAGTTGCGCATCTCGCACCAGCGCGTCAAGTATGCACGGTCCGTCTCGTCCGGCCCTGCTTGCACATCTCGAGCTGTTGGGGCAACCCGGCCGGCGGTAGGTGCGGTGAAGTTGCTGATGAAGGCGTCCTCGAAGTCGAGCCAGCCATTGATGCTGCCGGCTGGCAGGTTGTTGAGCCATGTGCGGGCGGAGCCGAGCAGCATGAGGGGAGTAGCGCATGCCCAGCGCTTGTTGCCTTGGCGATGCCGGCTGTGGTGGAGTAGTCCTGCAGCCAGTCCTCCGGCTTGGCCGTGCCGTCGTGCTTGGGCGTGTCGCGGGGAGCTGGAAGCCGTCGACCATGGGCTCGTTGAGGATCCGCGGCTGAAGCACTTGGGGCCGGCTGGCCCTTCTTCCTCCGCGATGCGGGATTCGACCAGCCGGTCGAGGCGATCTCTGGCGTCAGCCGGCTCGATGCGTGGGCCCAGCCGGGAATGGGCCGGCTAGCGCTGACCACTGGCCTCTGGGACCGCGCGGTGCTGGCGTCTTGCCGCGGGCCTCTCGGAGTCTCCTTCTTCATGCCGGCTTGATGGTGGCTGGCTGCGGCCGCTGTTGCCACTAGGCGGCCGGCTTGTGCGGCGGAGCCGCGTGGGTGTTCCGGGAGTCCCGGTGCCGGCTTGGTGCGGGGAGCGGACTCGGCCGTGTCCCTCGGACCGTCCCTGTCGTTGCCTGCAGCGCCGCGGCGTGAAGCTCTGGGGCGATGGCGTACCTGGGGTCGGCCGGCGCTGGTGGCCGCGTTGATCAGCTCAGTCACCGCCGTGCGGCGGCGTAACTCTTCGCCTTGGAGGCGGTTCAGCTCTTCTGCGGCGGCTTCCGCATGTTCTTGTCGGGGGTGTTGTAGACGGGTCGCTCCATGGATGGAGCCGGCGATTCTGCGCCGTCCCGGGCGATCTCCGCGCCCAGGCCGCCTCCCCTCCGCCGGATATGGCCGGCTCGGCTTGGGTTATCGCCGGCTGGCGTGAAGCCGTGAGCGCGGTTGTACTCGTGCTGGGTGATCTCCATCTACCGCTTTGCAGCAGATAGTTCTTCCGCCTGCATGAGGAGCAGCTGGTGGTGCGTCTCCAGGTCCTTCTCGATGGAGGAGGGATCCGCTCCGGCTGTGAGCGGGGAACTCAGCTTTGCCCGGACTTCGTCCAAGCGGGACGGTGGTGCTGGGGCCCTTGGGCCCGAGCCGGACGCGCCGGCGTCCCTGTTGGTGCGCTCCAACTCGGGACCGCGGACGCGCGTGGACTTGTCGCCGGCGTCGTCGCCGGTGGCCATGACCTCCTGCATGATGCAAGGGCGGCGGTGGCGAGGCGGAGCCGGCTCGGGAGGGCTTGCACAGCGCACGATCTCGCGCGGGTAGCTCGGTGGTGCGACGGTGGCGACGTAGACGTCGTAGCCGCCGAAGCTGATGATGTTGCCGCCGGCAGGAGTGGCCGGTCAGCGAAGCAGCCAGCGTTGTCGGCCGCGCGTCGAGGCCGAATCTCTAGATCAAGCTGAAGCGACCCGCTCGCCGGTGGTGGTGGTGAGGCCCGTCCGGATGAAGACACCGGCCGCGGACGCTGCCCCACGGTGGGCGCCAAATGTCGTGGTATCGTCACGGCATATGCCATAGGGTGGCTAATCGAAGGTGGTTCCTAAGTGGTCTCACGGCGGTATCCGGATGCGGGTATGGGCACGAGCGACACGGCGACGTACCAGGTTCGAGGCCCTCCGATGGAGGTAAGACCTCTACTCCTGCTATGAGTGTATATAGTGGAAACACGGTACAATGGTGCTCCTTGGGCTGTATCCGGCTGCTCCTGGGAGGCTAAGGTAGACGAAGGTCTCTCTCACGGGCAGCGCTAAGACTAGAATGAGTAAGAAGTGATCGATCGTCCCCCGCATGAGGGGGAGCCCGGCTTATATAGGCACCGGCACTTTACATATAAGTCCCTATAGTCTAGTGGCCGGCTTGCCGCTCCGGCTCCGCTCCTTCGGCGTGGACGTCGGGGAGCCGTTGAGCGTAGTGGCACGTCCCATCCGCTCGGGGTCAGCGGCATGGCGAGGGTGGTGTGCGTCGCCATCATGCTTTGTAGCCGGTACGGACCGACGTACGGCATGATGGCTTGTGCGGCGCGTGCCTGCTCTCTGGTGCCCCGTACTACGGGAGATGAGGTCGAGCGTGGACCTCGAACCGGACCACCTACCCAGTTCCTTCCGGTGTAAGACTCGCCAGCCTCGAGTCGGTCCAGTACAAACCCCAGTCGGATATGGCTTGTAGAAGCCGGCCCGCTGGCGTCGAAGGCCGCAGCCAGGCCGACCAGGACTTAGAGCCGGCCGGCTTCGAGGCAGCCGACCACGGCTCAGCCGGCTGCTCCTCAACCGGCCTTTGCCGTGAGCCGGCCGTCCTCAAGCCGGCAGCTCCGCGTCCATTGCCCTACCCGGGGTCTTCCCCCCGACACTGAAGGTGGACTTTTTAGGCATAGATGCATGCTGGATGGCGGTCTATGTTCTTTGTCGTAATGCCCTAAGTAAATCTCATAGTAGTCATCATGATATATATATATATGAATCTCTATTCTGTCAATTGCCCAACTGTAATTTGTTCACCCAACATGCTATTTATCTTATTGGAGAGACACCACTAGTGAACTATGGACCCCGGTCCTATTCTTTTCCATCTGAAATACAATCTACTAATCACTGTTCTCTGTTGTTTTACAAGCAAACATAATTATCCACACCATATGTTTAATCCTTTGTTTTCAGCAAGCCGGTGAGATTGACAACCTAGCTGTTAACTTGGGGCAAAGTAGTTTGATTGTGTTGTGCAGGTTCCACGTTGGCGCCGGAATCACTGGTGTTGCGCCACACTACACTCCTCCACCAACAAACTTCACGTGGCCTGACACGCGTGTAGCACTCGTCCGTTGGGAACCCGAAGTGGAAGGTGTGATGCGTATAGAAGCAAGTTTCCCTCAGTATGAAACCAAGGTTATCGAACCAGTAGGAGTCAAGGAACACGTGAAGGTTGTTGGTGGAGGAGGAGTAGTGCGGCGCAACACCGGTGAAACCGGCGCCAACGGAACCTGCACAACACAATCAAGATACTTTGCCCCAACGTAATGGTGAGGTTGTCAATCTCACCCCCTTGAAAACAAAGGATTAAACGTATAGTGTGGAAAATGTTGTTTGTTTGCAAAAACGAGTAGAGAACAATGATTGCGGTAGATTGTATTCAGATGTAGAAAATGGACCGGGGTCCACGGTTCACTAGTGGTGTCTCTCCAATAAGATAAATAACATGCTGGGTGAACAAATTACAGGCGAACAATTGACAAATAAAGATTCAATACATATCATGATGTTCACTATGAGATTTAATCAGCATTACGACAAAGAACATAGACCGCCATCAGTGCCATCTATGCTAAATAATCCACAATCCGCACCCCTTCCAGTATTAAGTTGCAAACAACAAACAATTGCATTAAGTATGGTGCGTAATGTAATCAACACAAATATCCTTAGACAAAGCATTGATGTTTTATCCCTAGTAGCAACAACACATCCACAACCTTAGAACTTTCTGTCACTGTCCCAGATTCAATGGAGGCATGAACTCACTATCGAGCATAAATACTCCCTCTTGGAGTTACAACTATCAACTTGGCCAGAGCCTCTACTAGCAACGGAGAGCATGCAAGAACATAAACAACACATATATGATAGACTGATAATCAACTTGACATAATATTCTATATTCATCGGATCCCGCCAAACACAACATGTAGCATTACAAATAGATGATCTTGATCATGTTAGGCAGCTCACAAGATTTAAACATGATAGCACAAGAGGAGAAGACAACCATCTAGCTACTGCTATGGACCCATAGTCCAAGGATGAACTACTCACGCATCAATCCGGAGCGGGCATGATGATGTAGAGCCCTCGGTGATGATTCCCCTCGCCGCAGGGGGAGGCGATCTCCTGAATCCCCGAGATGGGATTGGCGGCGGCGTCTCGAAGTATTTCCGTATCGTGGCTCTTAATAGGGTTTCGCGACGGAGGCTTTAAGTAGGGCGGAAGGGCAACGCAGGGGGCGGAGGGGCCCACACCATGGGCGGCGCGGGCCCCCTCCTTGGCGCGCCGCCTTGTGCTGTGGCCACCTCGTGGCCCCACTGTATCCTTCGGTCTTCTGGAAGGTTCGTGGAAAAATAAGACCTTGGGCGTTGATTTCGTCCAACTCGAGAATATTTCCTTTGTAGGATTTCTGAAACCAAAAACAACAGAAAACAAACGGCGCTTCGGCATCTTGTTAATAGGTTAGTGACGGAAAATGCATAATAATGATGTAAAGTATGTATAAAACATGTGAGTATTGTCATAAAAGTAGCATGGAACATAAGAAATTATAGATACGTTTGAGACGTATCAAACATCCCCAAGCTTAGTTCCTACTAGCCCTCGAGTAGATAACAACAATAATTTCTGAAGTGACATGCTACCAACATAATCTCGATCAACATTATTGTAAAGCATATGAGATGAATGGAGTGATTCAAAGCAATAGATTGCTAACAAAATATAATGACTAAACAACTGAATCATATAGCAAAACTTTTCATGAATAGTACTTTCAAGACAAGTATCAAAAAGACTTGCATAAGAGCTAACTCATGAAGCAATAGATTCAAAGTAGAATGCATTGAAGCAACACAAAGGATGATTAAGTTTCAGCAATTGCTTTCAACTTGTACGAATGAAGCCTGGTGACCGGGTGTATACGTGAGCACGCGGTGAGAGACTGACACGTGTCCGACGGTGTTAGTTTTGCCGTTACCTTGCGAATATTTGGCGTATGCAATGATGATTCTGGGACACCACCGCTAGCTGACATGTACAAGAAAGCGAAGCCGACCAAGATCCCAACTCGCCCAAGCTTGCCCTCTCCCCTCTGCTCGACCGTGTCCAAGCTCCTGACGCGCATCCATTGATTCGACGTTGTCCACAGCCGTGCATCGTCCGCTGGCCGGGGGACGCGGGATCTGGTCCGCCAACACGACCTGGTCCGCTCGTCGACTCGATTTGGGCTGTCATTGCCAACCGTCTAGCTCGCCCTTTATCCCTGTCTTCAACCGTACGCAGCGACTCCCTCTTCCCCAGTCCCGGCCGAGGCGGTCCAGGACGGACGGCGCCGCCCGTGTTTCGCGTCGCGCTGCCGTCGTGCCGCCCGGCCACACCAAATCGTCGAGCGCCGCCAGCTGTGCTGCTGCCCGCCCTCTGGATCGCCGCCCATCTCCGACCGCGGCCCCGCGCTGTACGGATGCGGCCGTGCCGCCCCTCCGACCGCGCGTCCGCGCGCTGCTGCTCCTCTCCCCCGCCGGAGGCCTGCTCGCTCGACCACGCTCACCTCCACCGCCGGCAACGCGCTGCGCACCAGCTCCCGCTTCTTCCGCCACGTCGCGCGCGCCATCTTCAAGCCGCGGACCAGGGCGGCGTCGCTGGCGCGCGTCAGGGCGGTGCAGTTCCAGCGCCAGATCGTGGGCATGATGAAGCAGCGCACCTCGGCGGCTCGCCCGGTCCAGCGCGGCCAAGTATCCCCCACCGGAAGATCCCCTGGAAGGGGTAGCGCGCACGGCCGAAATCCCCCACTGCCTCCACTATTTTGGGTCTTTTTGGCAGCTGATTTGTATGGAAGTCAGTTCTAATTTACCAAACTTAGCTCCTTTCGATTGGAGCATAGAGTGCTTAGTTGATTTACCAAGTCCGCGTGCCTCGCGCCCTTCACTTAATTTGGGTTCAATTGTTTTGATATGGGATCCTGCTGTGAGCAAAGAAATTTCTCTCACTCGAATTGTTGGGATCTCCAATCCTAGACCGCGCGAAGATCTGGAGCAGGGTAAGGCCGCCCGCGCCGCAGTACCTCCTGCTGCCGCCAGCGTCTTCTGCTGCGAGAAGGCAGCTGAGCGAGGACGATGAGGGCGCCCGGCGCCACTCCCAGGGCTCGTACCGCTCGATGTCGGGCGACCACGAGTTCTGCTTCTGCAGGCCCATCAGAATCCAACGGAGCGCGGTGGTGTGGGCTGTGGCGGAGGACGTGACAACAGTACAAACGGACGTTTAGCGGATGTTAGTTGATCCAACGGTGCTGATATGCATCCAACGGTAACAAACGCGTGCTCACGTATACACCCGGTCACAGAATCCACTCTCTCAACTTGTAACATGTATATCTCATGGATAATTGTCAACATAGAGTAATATAACAAGTGCAATAAGTAATCATGTAAGAATCAATGAACACGGTTAACACAAGTGTTTGCTTCTAAGACAGAAAGAAGTAGGTAAACTGACTCAACATAAAGTAAAAGAATGGCCCTTCGCAGAGGGAAGCATGGATTACTATTTTTGTGCTAGAGCTTTTATTTTGAAAACATAGAAACAATTTTGTCAACGGTAGTAATAATTCATATGTGTTATGTATAATACTTCCTACAAGTTGCAAGCCTCATGCATAGAATACCAATAGTGCCCGCACCTTGTCCTAGCTAATTAGCTTGGATTTACATGGATTATCATTGCATAACATATGTTTCAACCAAGTGTCACAAAGGGGTACCTCTATGCCGCCTGTACAAAGGTCCAAGGAGATCAATCGCATTTGATTTCTCGTTTTTAATAGATCTCAACTTAGGACATCCATACCGGGACAACATAGACAACAGATAATGAACTCCTCTTTAATGCATAAGCATTCAACAACAGATAATATTCTCATAAGAGATTGAGGATGAATGTCCAAACTGAAACTTCCACCATGATACATGGCTTTGGTTAGCGGCCCAATGTTCTTCTCTAACATATGCATACTCAAACCATTTGATCATGATAAATCACCCTTACTTCAGACAAGGAACATGCATAGCAACTCACATGATATCCAACAAAGGTAAAAAGTTGATGGCGTCCCCCGAAACATGGTTACCGCTCAACAAGCAACTTACAAGAACTAAGACACATAGCTACATATTCATCACCACAATAGTTTTAAGCTATTTTCCCATGAGCTATATATTGCAAAGACAAAGGAATGAAATTTTAAAGGTAGCACTCAAGTAATTTACTTTGGAATGGCAGAAAAATACCACATAGTAGGTAGATATGGTGGACACAAATGGCATGGGTTTTGGCTCAAGGTGTTTGGATGCACGAGAATCATTTCCTCTCAGTACAAGGCTTTGGCTAGCAAGGTTGTTTGAAGCAAACACAAGTATGACAGGTACAGCAAAACTTACACAAGAACATATTGCAAGCATTATAAGACTCTACCTTTGTCTTCCTTGTTGTTCAAACACTTCACCAGAAAATATCTAGACCTTAGAGAGACCAATCATGCAAACCAAATTTCAACAAACTCTACGGTAGTTCTCCACTAATAGATTAAACTACATGATGCAAGAGCTTAAACATGATCTATGAGAGCTCAAAACAATTGCCAAGTATCAAGTTATTCAAAACCATATAAAGCATTTTCTTCCAACCAAATAGCAATCAACGAAGCAATTTTCAGCCTTCGCCATGAACATTAAAGCATAACTAAGAACACAAGTGTTCAAATGAAAAAGCGGAGCGTAATATCTCCAATACAAGGATGGTGGGATCCAACTTTATTCAAACCAAAACAAAAATAAAAGCAAACAAACGCTCCAAGTAAAGAACATAAGATGTGATGGAATAAAAATATAGTTTCACTAGAAGTGACACGATAAGTTGTCGATGAAGAAGGGGATGCCTTGGGCATCCCCAAGCTTAGATGTTGAGTCTTCTTAAAATATGCAGGGATGAACCAGGGGCATCCCCAAGCTTAGACTTTTCACTCTTCTTGATCATATTGTATCATCCTCTTCTCTTGACCCTTGAAAACTTCCTCCAGACCAAAATTAAAGCAAGCTCATTAGAGGGTTAGTGCATAATCAAAAATTCATACATTCATAAGTGACATAATCATTCTTAACACTTCTGGACATTGCACAAAGCTACTGAACGTTTATGGAACAAATAAATCCATTCAACATAGCAAAAGAGGCAATGCAAAATAAAAGGCAGAATCTGTCAAAACAGAACAGTCCGTAAAGACGAATTTTCAGGAGGCACTAAACTTGCTCAAACGGAAAAACTCAAAACTAATGAAAGTTGCGACATATCTGATATCACGCACGTAAATTGGCAGATTTTTGATTTTTCTAGAGAGAAAATTCGTGACAGAAGCAATTACCACAATTAAATCAAATCTAGTATCAACTAGAGACTTTACTTGGCACAAAAACATGATAAGGAAAGGTTGCTACAGTAGTAACAACTTCCAAGACTCAACAATACTGTAGTAAAATAAAACATGTGTTATCTCCCAAGAAGTGCTTTTCTTTAACGCCTTTCAGCTAGGCGCATAAAGTGCAAATCAAGTAACATCAAGAGATGAAGCATCAAAATCATAATTTTTCTTACAAACACAACTGGTTGCAGAGGGTACCTTAGATGCTACATTATCTAAATTTCCCATGGTGGTGCTAGGGTTTTATCAATTTTAGGCCTATAATAATTCTTTGGTTTAGGCACCTTAGAGACATAC
Source organism: Lolium multiflorum (assembly GCA_030979885.1). NCBI lineage: Eukaryota > Viridiplantae > Streptophyta > Magnoliopsida > Poales > Poaceae > Lolium > Lolium multiflorum. Next base: position 53,921,704 of record CM061752.1, on the reverse strand, counting down.
ATGAATTTTTGCTCTTTACCCACATAAGCTTTCTCCTTAAACTTAAGGGAAGAAAAAGTTGAACCCAAGATTCCCATAGCTTTTTCAAGTTCACCAATCCTATGGGTTTGATTATCATGAATAACACAAGTTTCTAGGACAGCAATTCTTTTCATTAATTTCTCCTAGGGATTTATCAAGTTTATCAGTATTATCAAGTAATATTCCCAATTTAGTCTCAACACTTGGAAATTTTTTCTCTATGGCTTCCAACTTTTTCATGACATCCTCAAGAGAGATTTCAAGTTTAACTTCATTAAAAGGTGGTGTTCCTACTAGACTCTCAATGATGCAACTAGCTTCTAAAGAAGGAGTACCTAGGAAATTACCTCCCGAAAGAGTATCGAGAACATACCTATTCCAGCTAGATATACCAACATAAAAGTTCCTAAGAAGGATAATAGTGGAGTGTTTCTTAATGCACCTATGATGAGCATTACTAATTCTGTACCAAACATCTTTAAAACTTTCCCCACCTTGTTGCTTAAAAGAACGAACTTCAACTTCAGGATTACTCATTTTAGCAGTAATAAAAGTAAACTAAGCAAACAAAATAAAGTAAAGTAAAAACAAGTAACTAATTTTTTTTGTGTTTTGATATAGAGCAAGTAAACACTACCGAAAGTAAAGCAACTAATTTTTTGTGTTTTTAATATAAAGCAAACAAGACAGTAAATAAAGTAAAGTAAAGCAAGACAAAAACAAAGTAAAGAGATTGGATGTGGAAGACTCCCTTGCAGCGTGTCTTGATCTCCGACAACGGCGCCAAATTTAGCTTGACACGCGTGAAGCACACGTCAGTTGGGAACCCCAAGTGGAAGGTGTGATGCGTATAGAAGCAAGTTTCCTCAGTATGAAACCAAGGTTATCGAACCAGTAGGAGTCAAGGAACATGTGAAGGTTGTTGGTGGAGGAGTGTAGTGCGGCGCAACACAGTGAAACCGGCGCCAACGTGGAACCTGCACAACACAATCAAGATACTTTGCCCCAACGTAACGTGAGGTTGTCAATCTCACCGAAAAACTGAAAACAAAGGATTAAACGTATAGTGTGGAAAATGATGTTTGTTTGCAAAGAACAGTAGAGAACAATGATTGCAATAGAATGTATTCAGATGTAAAAGAATGGACCGGGGTCCACGGTTCACTAGTGGTGTCTCTCCAATAAGATAAATAACATGCTGGGTGAACAAATTATAGGCGGGCAATTGACAAATAAAGATTCAATAAATATCATGATGATCACTATGAGATTTAATCAGAGCATTACGACAAATAACATAGACCGCCATCCAGCATGCATCTATGCCTAAATAGTCCACCTTCGAGTTAGCATCCGCACCCCTTCAGTATTAAGTTGCAAACAACAGACAATTGCATTAAGTATGGTGCGTAATGTAATCAACACAAATATCCTTAGACAAAGAATTGATGTTTTATCCCTAGTAGCAACAACACATCCACAACCTTAGAACTTTCTGTCACTGTCCCAGATTCAATGGAGGCATGAACCCACTATCGAGCATAAATACTCCCTCTTGGATTTACAAGTATCAACTTGAGAGCCTCTACTAGCAACGGAGAGCATGCAAGAAAATAAACAACACATATATGATAGATTGATAATCAACTTGACATAATATTCTATATTCATCGGATCCCAAAACACAACATGTAGCATTACAAATGATCTTGATCATGTTAGGCAGCTCACAAGATCTAAACATGATAGCACAAGAGGAGAAGACAACCATTTAGCTACTGCTATGGACCCATAGTCCAAGGATGAACTACTCACGCATCAATCCGGAGGCGGGCATGATGATGTAGAGCCCTCCGGTGATGATTCCCCTCTCCGGCAGGGTGCCGGAGGCGATCTCTGAATCCCCGAGATGGGATTGGCGGCGGCGGCGTCTCTGGAGTATTTCCGTATCGTGGCTCTCGGTAATAGGGTTTCGCGACGAAGGCTTTAAGTAGGCGGAAGGGCAACACGGGGGGCGCACGAGGCCCACCATAGAGCGGCGCGGGCCTCCTTGGCCGCGCCGCCTCAGGTGTCCACCTCGTGGCCTTCGTATCCTCGGTCTTCGGAAGCTTCGTGGAAAAATAAGACCCTGGGCGTTGATTTCGTCCAATTCGAGAATATTTCCTTTGTAAGATTTCGAAACCAAAAACAGCAACTGGCGCTTCGGCATCTTGTTAATAGGTTAGTGCCGGAAAATGCATAATAATGATGTAAAGTATGTATAAAACATGTGAATATTGTCATAAAAGTAGCATGGAACATAAGAAATTATAGATACGTTTGAGACGTATCATGGCCTTCATCTCCTACTGGTTCGATAAACCTTGGTTTCTTATTGAGGGAAAACTTGCTGCTGTGCTCATCATACCTTCCTCTTGGGGTTCCCAACGGACGTGTGCTTTACCGTCACAAGGAAGCTGTTGCCTACACGCTAGCAATGACGAAACAGCTGCCGAAGGATCAAGATGGGCAAGCTATCGACCTCAGCCTTTTCAAAGTATTAGCGCGCAAATGCGCACTGCAGCTTCTTGAATTGGTATCAGCTAAGAAATCAACTGCTGGAAAAGCTGGCCCAAGTTTATCAACCCAGACCCAGGCTCCCTGATTTTCCTTTTGTCAATGTGTAATCTTCACTGTTTGATTTAAACAATGCCTTTTCAAAGGCCTTTTGATTGTAATGAATTCCATGCTGGCAGCGTTGCCAGTATTTTCTTGTTTCAATTGCGATGTTCCTGGCTTTTGAATGCATGCTCCCGATGGGAGTGAGATCAATTGATATTATATATATTCCTTGACACACTTGATGATGAATTTTGTAGGTGACTCCTGTACCTTCTTTTGCCGAAGGTTCTTCGGCTAATGTTTCTGAAAATGATCGGCTTCAATGCATGAAGACCCGCATTCTCCGGATGGAAAAAAAAATATGCATGGTATCCATGCCATGGCTGCTATTATAAAGAAGAAATGCGAGCTAGCCATTGATGCAGAACGATATGCACTGAGTGAATTGCAAAAGGCAACAGAAAGCTTGAACTGTAAGTGCTGGCCTCTTCCTTGGTTTCTTTGATGTCGTCAACAATTTCTTTCTGATTTCATCTTTGTCATTGCTTTTGACAGTCATAGCTCTGAATTTATCGGAAGAGAACAAGCGCATGCATGAACGTGTAGATGCTTTAACCAGTCTAGCACATTTTGATGAATTCTTCTGGAAGAATCAGTTGAAGACTGCTACTGTTGCAAAGTTTCAAGATCGGGTGCAACAAGTGCACCGATTGGTTGACAAGTGCTATACTGGCTTCAAGATGATATGGAAAACGATGTTTCCACTGAATGAAATTCCTCCAACATTGCTAACTTTGATGTCGAAGTTTAGTAATGCCAAGAAGGTCCGTAAGTTAGTTCACTGCCAACTTCTCGCAAGAGCCGAATCTACTTTTTCCTTTGTATTATCGAAACATCTTTCCCTAAATTTGATGGCAATTGCAAATGCTGATGGCGATGTAAGCCAATTCTATCCTGCTGTGAAGGTCCCCGCTTCCATTTTAATTGAATTGAGAGGCTGGAAGATAGCTCGAAACTAGATGTCCCAGTAGATATTCCGTAAGAATAACTTTGATGATGTTTGTACTCCTATTGTAATGATAACTTTATGTATCCGATATTTGTTGCAGCCGAATATTCGGGTGCATTAGGAGCAAGTTTATTAATATGTATGATGTAACTTTACTTAATCTTAAATCTGTTGGAGACGTCATATTGGCCACTTTTGGCTAAATATCACTTCCTCCTAATTTATCTTCAGATGCCGGTGGCAAATATTTGTTGTCTAAGAAGCAAATCTTGATGCTCTTAGCCTTTTTTAGGCATCGGTATTGTGATGCTTTTGTACGAAAGTTATCGGTGGAAAATTCTTTGAGTGATCGGCTCATGTTGCGGGTTAGATGAGCCCGTAGTAATCGCAACTTTGCCTCAACCGATGATGTATGTTTTGGCGACAGCCCACGAGCAAATCGAGAGAACTATGCCTGCCATCGACTCTGTCGCTCTTAGTACCTCTTTGTTCGATGTACCGACATGGGCCTTTTGTAAGTAGTTTTATCCTTGCCATCAGCAGCACTCGCATGTTCCCTGAGGCTTCAGCAAAGGATAATTGTATATTGTTGTAAGTCTCGTCGATTACCATCCATTCTAGCGCTCGTATTTTTCCCGGGGCTTTAGATGATAATTTCGGGTATAATCATTGCAAGCGACTCTCAATCTTTTTTATCGAGTTCACTTGTTGAAGTCAATGTTCGCGGTATTATGCGAAATAGTCTTGAAAAAATTGTCCGGGTGTCCCGAATCAATCGATACTCGAATAAACAACACTTGGGTCTTTATTAATATGTCTATAAGATAAGATAATACTGCTATGGCTGGAAAAGCCTTATTGAAAGTAAATTGCTATGAAAAATAAAGATGCGTGTCACCGTACCGCTCATCTTCTTTATGTAAGAGGAGGGTCCTTCTTGTCTTGATCCGCGCCTAGGGAGTCGGAAGCTCTGGAGGTGCCGATAATTTCTGGAGCGGTGTTGATGGTTTCCTTAGGAGTATTTGCAATAATCGCTAGAGCATTAGCGTCTTCGGCTGAGGCCTTATCATCAACTGCCGAAGGTGCACTAGCTGGAACTGTCATTGAGTCATTTGGTTTCTTCTTCGACTTCTTAACGCTGTCATCGTCCTTGAGCATGAAATCTTTATCTCGAGAGGTTAACTGCTTAGAGGGAAAGTCGATAGTTTCCTGCTTTACTCCAAACTTAGCAGCGATCTTCTGAAACTCGCGATCGCAATTATTCGAGCGAGAGAAACTTCCATGGACTATGATATTGGTCCCATTGTTACCTGGAATTTTGAGCTTTAGATATGCATAATGTGGCACAACCATGAATTTGGCATAAGCTGGTCTCCTGAGTATAGCGTGGTGATGTCTAAGGGTGCTTCTATTCTTGTAGACAGTGTTGGGCCTCCAAGAGCAGAGGTTTGTAGAACAGCAGCAAGTTTCCCTTAAGTGGATTACCCAAGGTTTATCGAACTCAGGGAGGAAGAGGTCAAAGATATCCTCTCAAGCAACCCTGCAACCACAAAGCAAGAAGTCTCTTGTGTCCCCAACACACCTAATAGGTGCACTAGTTCGGCGAAGAGATAGTGAAATACGGTGGTATAAATAAGTATGAGCAGTAGTACGGCACCAGAAAAATAGCTTGCTGGCGTGCAGGTAGTAATATTGCGGGAGTAAACAAGCAGTAGTAACGCAGTAAAACGAAACAAGCAGCGATAGCGATATTTAGGAACAAGGCCTAGGGATTAGACTTTCACTAGTGGACACTCTCAACATTGATCACATGAATAGATAAATGCATACTCTACACTCTCTTGTTGGATGATGAACACATTGCGTAGGATTACACGAACCCTCAATGCCGGAGTTAACAAGCTCCACAATTAAATGTTCATATTTAAATAACCTTAGAGTGTATGAAAGATCGACATAACTAAACCAAGTACTAACTTAGCATGCACACTGTCACCTTCATGCCATGTAGGAGGAATAGATCACATCAATATCATCATAGCAATAGTTAACTTCACAATCTACAAGAGATCATGATCATAGCATACGCCAAGTACTAACACGAGTGCACACACTGTCACCATTACACCGTGCAGGAGGAATAAACTACTTTAATAACATCACTAGAGTAGCACATAGATAAATTGTGATACAAAACACATTGCAATCATAAAGAGATATAAATAAGCACTTCACTACGCCATTCAGTGAATAAGTATTGTGAAATATAGCCTAAGAGACCCACACGGTGCACACACTGTCACCTTTACACACGTGGGACAAGGAGTCTCCGGAGATCACATAAGTAAAACTCACTTGACTAGCATAATGACATCTAGATTACAAGCATCATCATATGAATCTCAATCATGTAAGGCAGCTCATGAGATTATTGTATTGAAGTACATAGGAGAGAGATGAACCACATAGCTACCGGTACAGCCCGAGCCTCGATGGAGAACTACTCCTCCTCATGGGAGCACAGCGGTGATGAAGATGGCGGTGGAGATGGCAGCGGTGTCGATGGAGAAGCCTTCCGGGGGCACTTCCCCGCTCCGGCGGGTTGGGAACGAGAGACTCCTGTCCCCAGATCTTGGCTTCGCGATGGCGGCGGCTCGGAAGGTTTCGCGTCCGTGGCTTATTTTGTAAGGGTTTTCGACGGGGGCTTTATATAGGCGAAAGGGCAGCGTCGGGAAGGTCGAAGGGCGACGACACCATAGGGCCGCGCGGCCGGGGGGGTGGGCCGCGCCGGCCTATCATCTGGGCTGTGTGGCCCCCTGCGCGACTCTCGGGTGTTGGATGCTTCCGGGCAAAATAGGAACCTGGCGTTGATTTCTTCCAATTCCGAGAATATTTCGTTACTAGGATTTCTGAAACCAAAAACAGGAAGGCACTTCGGCATCTTGTTAATAGGTTAGTTCCAGAAAATGCACGAATATGACATAAAGTGTGCATAAAACATGTAGGTATCATCAATAAAGTAGCATGGAACATAAGAAATTATCGATACGTCGGAGACGTATCAGCATCCCCAAGCTTAGTTCTGCTCGTCCCGAGCAGGTAAAACGATAACAAAGATAATTTCTGAAGTGACATGCCATCATAACCTTGATCATACTATTGTAAACATATGTAATGAATGCAGCGATCAAAACAATGGTAATGACATGAGTAAACAACTGAATCACAAAGCAAAGACTTTTCATGAATAGTAATTCAAGACAAGCATAAATAAGTCTTGCATAAGAGTTAACTCATAAAGCAATAAATCAAAGTAAAGGTATTGAAGCAACACAAAGGAAGATTAAGTTTCAGCGGTTGCTTTCAACTTATAACATGTGTATCTCATGGATATTGTCAACATAAAGTAATATAACAAGTGCAATATGCAAGTATGTAGGAATCAATACAGTTCACACAAGTGTTTGCTTCTTAAGGTGGAGGGAGATAGGTAAACTGACTCAACAATAAAAGTAAAAGAAAGGTCCTTCAAAGAGGAAAGCATCGATTGCTGTATTTGTGCTAGAGCTTTTATTTTGAAAACATGAAACAATTTTGTCAACGGTAGTAATAAAGCATATGAGTTATGTAAATTATATCTTACAAGTTGCAAGCCTCATGCATAGTATACTAATAGTGCCCGCACCTTGTCCTACTTAGCATGGACTACCGGATCTTCGCAATGCCATGTTTCAACCAAGTGTCACAAAGGGGTACCTCCATGCCGCTGTACAAAGGTCTAAGGAGAAAGCTCGCATTTTGGATTTCTCGCTTTTGATTATTCTCAACTTAGACATCCATGGGACAACATGGACAACAGATAATGAACTCCTCTTTAATGCATAAGCATGTAGCAACAATTATTATTCTCATATGAGATTGAGGATATATGTCCAAAACTGAAACTTCAACCATGATTCATGGCTTTAGTTAGCGGCCCAATGTTCTTGTCTAACAATTTGCATGCTCCAATCATTAAGGTGATAGATCCTTCAGACAAGACGGACATGCATAGCAACTCACATGATATTCAACAAAGAATAGTTGATGGCGTTCCCCGAAGCATGGTTATCGCACAACAAGCAACTTAATAAAAGATAAAGTGCATAAGTACATATTCAATACTACGATAGTTTTTAAGGCTACTTTGTCCCATGAGCTATATATTGCAAAGGTGAATGATGGAATTTTAAAGGTAGCACTCAAGCAATTTACTTTGGAATGGCGGAGAAATACCATGTAGTAGGTAGGTATGGTGGACACAAATGGCATAGTGGTTGGCTCAAGGATTTTGGATGCATGAGAAGTATTCCCTCTCGATACAAGGTTTAGGCTAGCAAGGTTATTTGAAGCAAACTCAAGGATGAACCGGTGCAGCAAAACTCACATAAAAGACATATTGTAAACATTATAAGACTCTACACCGTCTTCCTTGTTGTTCAAAACTCAATACTAGAATTATCTAGACCTTAGAGAGACCAAATATGCAAACCAAATTTTAGCAAGCTCTATGTATTTCTTCATTAATGGGTGCAAAGTATATGATGCAAGAGCTTAAACATGAGCACAACAATTGCCAAGTATCACATTATCCAAGACATTTTAGAATTACTACATGTAGCATTTTCCAATTCCAACCATATAACAATTTAACGAAGAAGAAACTTCGCCTTGAATATTATGAGTAAAGCATAAGGACATATTTGTCCATATGCAACAGCGGAGCGTGTCTCTCTCCCACAAAGTGAATGCTAGGATCCATTTTATTCAAACAAAAACAAAAACAAAACAAACCGACGCTCCAAGCAAAGAACACAAGATGTGACTGAATAAAAATATAGTTTCAGAGGAGGAACCTGATACTTTGTCGATAAAGAAGAGGATGCCTTGGGAATCCCCAAGCTTAGACGCTTGAGTCTTCTTAAAATATGCAGGGATGAACCACGGGGCATCCCCAAGCTTAGAGCTTTCACTCCTCTTGATCATAGTATATCATACTCCTCTCTTGACCCTTGAAAACTTCCTTCACACCAAACTTCAAGCAAACTCATTAGAGGGTTAGTGCACAATTAATAATTCACATATTCAGAGGTGACACAAACATTCTTTACACTTCTGGACATTGCATAAAGCTACTGGACATTAATGGATCAAAGAAATTCATCCAACATAGCAAATACGGGAATGCGAAATAAAAGGCAGAATCTGTCAAAAACAGAACAGTTCGTAAAGACGAATTTTAAAATGGCACCAGACTTGCTCCAATGGAAAAACTCAAAACTAATGAAAGTTGCGTACATATCTGAGGATCACGCTCGTAAATTGGCAGATTTTTCAAATTTTCTACAGAGACTTGTGCCAGAATTCGTGACAGACAGCAATGCTGTTTCTGCGCAGCGATCCCAAATATAACATCAACTTTAACATAGAAACTTTACTTGGCACAAAAATATGATAAGGAGAGGTGGCTACAGTAGTAAACAACTTCCAAGACTAAACAAAACAAAAATTTCTGTAGTAAAATAAACACATGGGTTATCTCCCAAGAAGTTCTTTCTTTATAGCCATTAAGATGGGCTCAGCAGTTTTAATGATGCACTCGCAAGAAATAGTATTTGAAGCAAAAGAGGGCATCAAGAAGCAAATTCAAAACGCATTTAAGCCTAACCCACTTCCTATGAAAAGGAATCTTGTAAATAAACAAGTTCATGAGGAGCAAAGTAACAAGCATAGGAAGATAGAACAAGTGTAGCTTCAAAAATTTCAGCACATAGAGAGGCATTTTAGTAACATGAAAATTTCTACAACCATATTTTCCTCTCTCATAATAACTTTCAGTAGCATCATGAGCAAACTCAACAATATAACTATCACATAAAGCATTCTTATCATGAGTCTCATGCATAAAATTATTACTACTCCCAACATAAGCATAATCAGTTTTATTAGTTGTAGTGGGAGCAAATTCAACAAGGTAACTATCATTATTATTCTCATCAAGTGTAGGAGGCATAGTATAATCACAATAAAATTTACTCTCCATAGTAGGTGGCACCAAAAGACCATTATCATTATAATCATCATAAATGGGAGGCATATCATAATCAACATAAACTTTCTCCTCAATACCCGGAGGGCTAAAGAGATCATTTTCATCAAAACCGACCTCCCCAAGCTTAGAATTTTCCATAGCATTAGCAACAATGGTGTTCAAAGCATTCATATTAATAATATTCCCATTAGCATGCATATAAATTTCCATGGGTTTTTAATTCTCTCTTCAAACACATCATGTCCTAATTCAAGATAAAGTTCATAAAGATCTCTCATATTTTTGTTGTTTTCCATTATGCCTAACTAGTGTAAACAAGAAACAAAAAGATGCAATTGCAGGATCTAAAGGAAATAGCTTCGAGTACTTACAACGGCGCGGGAAAATAGCTTAGTAGCCGAGATCCGGAGTGTGAGTACCTTTTACCTTTCCTCCCCGGCAACGGCGCCAGAAAAGTGCTTCATGTCTAAGGGTGCTTCTATTCTTGTAGACAGTGTTGGGCCTCCAAGAGCAGAGGTTTGTAGAACAACACAAGTTTCCCTTAAGTGGATTACCCAAGGTTTATCGAACTCGGGAGGAAGAGGTCAAAGATATCCCTCTCAAGCAACCTGCAACCACAAAGCAAGAAGTCTCTTGTGTCCCCAACACACCTAATAGGTGCACTAGTTCGGCGAAGAGATAGTGAAATACAGGTGGTATAAATAAGTATGAGCAGTAGCGCCAAAATAGCTTAGGCGTGCGATTGATGGTAGTAATATTGCAGAGTAAACAAGCGTAGTAACGCAGGAAAACATAAACAAGCAGCGATAGCGATATTTAGGAACAAAGCCTAGGGATTAGACTTTCACTAGTGGACACTCTCAACATTGATCACATAACGAATAGATAAATGCATACTCTACACTCTCTTGTTGGATGATGAACACATTGCGTAGGATTACACGAACCCTCAATGCCGGAGTTAACAAGCTCCACAATTAAATGTTCATATTTAAATAACCTTAGAGTGTATGAAAGATCGACATAACTAAACCAAGTACTAACTTAGCATGCACACTGTCACCTTCACGCCATGTAGGAGGAATAGATCACATCAATATCATCATAGCAATAGTTAACTTCACAATCTACAAGAGATCATGATCATAGCATACGCCAAGTACTAACACGAGTGCACACACTGTCACCATTACACCGTGCAGGAGGAATAAACTACTTTAATAACATCACTAGAGTAGCACATAGATAAATTGTGATACAAAACACATTGCAATCATAAAGAGATATAAATAAGCACTTCACTACGCCATTCATGACAGTGAATAAGTATTCTGTGAAATATAGCCTAATTGACCCACACGGTGCACACACTGTCACCTTTACACACGTGGGACAAGGAGTCTCCGGAGATCACATAAGTAAAACTCACTTGACTAGCATAATGACATCTAGATTACAAGCATCATCATATGAATCTCAATCATGTAAGGCAGCTCATGAGATTATTGTATTGAAGTACATAGGAGAGATGAACCACATAGCTACCGGTACAGCCCGAGCCTCGATGGAGAACTACTCCTCCTCATGGGAGCAGGCGGTGATGAAGATGGCGGTGGAGATGGCAGCGGTGTCGATGGAGAAGCCTTCCGGGGCACTTCCCGCCCGGCAGGTGCCGGAATAGAGACTCTGTCCCCGATCTTGTCTTCGCGATGGCGGCGGCTCGAAGGTTTCGCGTACCATGGCTTATTCCGTAAGGGTTTTAGGGGCTTTATATAGGCGAAAGGGCAGCGTCGGAGGTCGAAGGGGCGACGACACCATAGGGCCGCGCGGCCGGTGCACGCCGGCCTATCATCAGGGCCTGTGGCCCCCCAGCGGCTCTCGGGTGTTGGATGCTTCCGGAAATAGGAACCAGGCGTTGATTTCGTCCAATTCGAGAACATTTCGTTACTAGGATTTCGAAACCAAAAACAAAAACAGCGGCACTTCGGCATCTTGTTAATAGGTTAGTTCCAGAAAATGCACGAATATGACATAAAGTGTGCATAAAACATGTAGGTATCATCAATAAAGTAGCATGGAATATAAGAAATTATCGATACGTCGGAGACGTATCACGTGGTACTGTGATTCCCAATTCACTACCTCAAACTCGATCCTCTCTTTCCTGAAATTGGCGGGTTTTCCAAAGACGACATTCAAGGAAATCCTACCAAGAGGATATGATGGCAGAGTAGGGACGATGCCATGGAAACATGTATCAGACTCCTCTAACATCTTGGTTGCGATGCCCATATTTTTGTCTATGCTGACGAATATCAGATTTAATCCACTTCCGCCATCCATGAACACTTCGCTCATACTGAACGATTTGTGCTTCAACTACCAAGGCATCATGACCTGGTTTTGGGATAGACATCGGATGGTCAGTCCTTCTAAACAAGATGCTCTGCGACGACCAGTCGACATACCCTGGAATATTCGCCATGGTACTTTCTGCGAGGTTGATTTCTTGCGTGAGTTTCTTCATCTCTCTTATGGAAACACCAGTTTTGTGAATCATGATCATCTGTCCCCGCGGTGGGGGAAAGGCTTCATTAGGATTACGAGTTTGAACTTGCTGAACTTGGTGCTGAGGCGGAGGTGGTGGCGGGTTCGGCTGCTGCGGCTGCCCCCTGCCTGTCTCGTAGAACTTCTGCATTTCAATAAACTGTCGACAGTCTCTGACCATATGACTCGACTTCTTAGTGTCATCCTTAGGATCGATATACGCATGTATGTAACAGGGAGCATTTAACAACTCAGCAAAAGGTAATTCCGGGACCCTTGAAGGTCGCTCCCTGTAATTGCCGTGATTTCCTCCTGAGTTATTGCGATTGTTATCTCGACGATCATCACGCCTATCATCATACCGATCATCTCGCCGACCAGAATATCTAGCAGCTAAAATGTTAGTATCATCGTACCCGCGATCTTTCCTCTTCTTACGGCGATCTCGTTGATGACCCAAATCATGCCTCGGCTGGTCATCATCTTCGTCGTCACTGCGCGGACGCGGTTTCCTTACATGATCTTCTCCATCAGCCCAACTGTTGGCAGTCTCCATCAATTTAGCGATAGTTTTTGGCTTCTTTCGACCAAGTTCCTTGATATATGATTCCCTTCAAATGCCATCACTGAAGGCATCGATTGCTCTATCAACGGAAACATCCGGCAACGTTTAAGAGTTCTCTAAAACGCCCGATGTATGTGCACATTGATTCCTTCGGCTTCTGCTGACAATGACGTAGCTCTTCGATTCCGACCAGGCTCTTGTACGTGGCTTGAAAGTTTTTTACAAAGGCGTCAACCAAATCTTCAGATCCTTTCGGCAAGCCTCTCAGCCATGCTCGTGCCGAATCTTTCAGGTAAAGCTGCAGACACTGCATCGCTGCTATTTGATTTCCCTTGTGCAAGATCACAGTTTGTAAATAATCGTATATCCAGGACCTCGGCTCCTGCTGTGTGTCATATTTGGCAGCATCAGTGGGAGTAGGCTTGAATCTCTTCAGTGCATCGCCTCTTGAATCTTGTAACTTAAGCAATTGTCTCCTCGCAATTCGCCATCGTATTCCTGAGTTTCCTCGAAATCGTCGCTATCATATCCTTCTATTGCAGCACGTCGTCGTCGGGCATTGTCGATTCTGCTTTGCGTAATATCATCACGAGCGTATTTCGAACGATGCTTGGATCCACTGCCCGTCTAGCTTTCTCCTTCCTAGGGACGATCTTATATCCAAGGATCACGAGGCTTTCCAGAGCACCTCGATGAGCTTGCGCCATGGGCCCATCAGGTGTCGGCTGGTGATTGATCCAGTAGGCTGCGAGGTTGGCAGTTGCCCCCTCGACAGTTTTTGGCCTGAGCATGCCTGCAGTTTCCATGGTCATAAAGGAGTTGGACAAGTTTGAAGTTATCTCTCTTGCATCTCCTTTCGAAAGTCGAGGCATCCTTGGTCGATATCTTCCTGAACCTTGATTGCTACGAGACGCGCTACCATCTGATGCTCTACGTTGCTCACTGGATTGATCGCCTGCGTGTCGATGTTGTTCGAGACCTGCTTGCTCGTTTGACAACAGCTCCCGATTCCTTTCCAAGATAGTATGGTACGCATTAAGAGTCCATGCCGAAGTTCCAGAACGGAGCCGAGTATTGTTGGTCACGAGCAGCTTCGCACTCTTCCTCAGTAATAGTATAGTCACTATTATCATTACTGGAGTTGTTCTCAACGTTGCAATGCCTATTGGCACGTGGGGTGCGCTCTCCTTCATCTCCGTCGACCGGGTTGAGGATAGCATAGATCTGATGATGCGCCACCTTCCAGGTAGTTGTCCTGGCGATGCTGCCGATAGTTTCTTCATCCGAAGAATAATTGGCACTGCAGACGAATGGCGTGACATCCGAGCCCAATCCATGCCTGGTGTTGTAGTTGAGGCAATAGTACAATGTCAGATCGGATGACATAGAGTCATCGGATCCAACAGACATAGATGACGTCGAGCGGCGCGGAATCGATGGCGGTGAAGATGCTGATGTTGATGCCGATAGTGCAGTTTATAGACCGACCGTGACCGGAGTCGACGCGGTCGATCTTGCCGCCGATGACGACGGAGTCCTTGCTGTGTTGGAGGCGAGCGGATCGGGCAGTCGAAGGATGCCCTCGGTGTTGATGCAGTAGTGGACGCTCCCGAACGTCATACCCAACCCGTCTTGCAGATTCGAAAAGATCGGACGAGATGAGTTGTCGTGCGGAGTAAACTCGAAGGACCCGAATCAAATCGAGTTCCCCGAGCTTGGTAATCAAGGGGCCTACGACAACCTCGACGATGCTGGTGGAGTTGTGGACGACATGACAGAAGCAGCCGATGACGAGCCTTGCACCAACAGGTTTCCCACAGACGACGTTAATTGACGAGGGTGCTCCTCGACAATGCTCACCTTTTTGGGCTTAGGGTTGATGGAATCCTACAGGCTGACACGAGACATTGGATACCAAACAGACAGGGAGAGAGATTTACCCAGGTTCGGGGCCCTCGATGAGGTAAAGCCCTAACTTCTTGCTTGTCTGATCTTGATTATCGAATAAAGTGGGTTACAATGGGGTAGCCGAAGGCTATGACTAAGATCTCGTCGAGAAGCTAAGATTTCTAATGACCAAGCTCTAGAGTTGCGATGAATATGGCTGTGGTGATTGTGTGTCCCTCGGCAGGCCCTCTCCTGGCCCTTATATCGCAGGCCAGGTCTCAAGAGTTCTGTCCGGGTTTAACTATGTTACAAAGAGTTCGATATCTAAACTTTCTTTGTTCTTCGTCTTCTTGCCTTGTTTTTCAAGAATCCTTCTTTGGAACCGACGTATTGGCCCATCTTGGTCGGTAGATGATCTTCATGGGCCCCTGGTTGGGCTGTAGAAGGTAGCATAATATTGGTTACCCGAAGGGTAATGCCCACATCACATAGTTCAATTGATCATGCCATGCTTTGTGGAATCGAACAAGTTTAAACAAATTTAACATACAAACTACTAGGAGAGAAAACGCGAAAATAAACAAATTTTAAACTAACTAATTATTGTCCTTCTTGTTAGAAGGCCCCGCCTCGTCATCCTCACGGACGCGCCTCCTGCTCGTCACGTCCTCCGAAGAGGTACTGCTGGTCGACGCGTCCGACGAGCTTGAGTTCCCCTCCGACGAGTGGTCATTGGGGTCTTCCTCGTCGTCGGTGAACGGACGACGAGCCTCCGCATGCGCATGCGCCCTCGCCCGATCCCTTGCCTCCTTCCTTGCCGCCGATGCGTCGTCTGCCGCCTCCAGCGCCTCCAACCGTGCCCACCTTGCGTCGGAGTCCTCCTCCTCATCCTGGCCGTCCATACCAACGGCGCCCCCTCCTTCTCGCCCTCCGTCGACGGGGAGCTACGGTTGCTGGGCGTCGCAGCCTATCCCACCCATGCCGCTATCCTGGCGGCTTCCCCTCGATGTCGGTGTCCGATGGCAGCGAAAGGTTGGTCATGGTGGCTAGCCGGTGTTGGAGAAGAAGAAGAATAGCAGCCGGTAGAGCATACGCAGGGGTTTTATTCAGCGCGGGGATTAATGGCGGCGCGTATAACGAAGAGTTATGCGGTTGCTCTTCTGCGGTGGTTCGGCGCTCCATTCCGGCGATTGGAGCGTCGATCGGTGCGGTTGCCGCTCCGGCGGTTGCCCTCTCCAGCAGTTGCTCTGCTTTAATTCACACCGGCTCGAGCCAGGGTCGCTGCCAGGTAGGCCCATGGGGGAAGCGAGCGGACGCTCGGCACGACCGTGTAGGGTCCGCAAAGACGCAAACATACCGCATATTTGTGCCGCGTTTGCGTCTCTATGGACAGCCCAAACACGATGGGTCACACAGGTGCATTTCCGATCCACGCGAACGTAACGGTCACGCAACGGTCACGCAGCATCCGTTTGCGTCCCCCGGTTGAAGATGCCCTTACGTAAGGAGAGGTTCAACCAGAAGGCAGCAGCCCACAGGCCTTTTCTTTCAGCTGGTCAAGCAACGTATATATACATGTACATATATCTGGGATGGTGGGGCCCCCAGATTTTTGGGGCCCTGGGAGGCCGCACACCCTGCCCACCTACTAGGGCCGGCGAGTCCTATACCCAATCGATGCGAGGCATCCGAAGATGTATTGTTGGTAATCGCTAGAACTCCGAGAGCTGTGTTTCCTATTTATAGTACTTAGTATTTCCGCAGCGCAAGGGCTGCCTAGAGTTGATTTTGTTGTTTCGACTACGGGTTGTTCACTTGTTCTCAGTGCATATTTCCCCAGCCCAAGCACAGCCAAGAGGGTGGATTCCACCATGGTGGCATCCAAGGCACGTCAGGGCGCCGTCTTCGGAGACGACTTCGTGGCCGACGAGATCCTCGCCCGCCTGCCGGCCCACTGCACCGCGCGCTGCACCGTGCTCTCGAAGCGCTTCCGGAAACTCATCACAGCACGGCACTTCTGGCTTCGCCACCGCCGTCTTGGCACGCCCCTGGAGCTCCGGCATGCCGCTCGCCTCTACCATCAGATGGCTGCAAGACCTTCTACTTCTTCCACGTCGTCGTACTCGCGTTCGTCATCAAGCACACCGTCAACGTCGATGACCCGCAGCAGGTAGCCAACACCTGCTATGGGCTAGTCTTGAATGTCTCCTCTGCTGATCTGTCCATGGTGTTGCTTTCAATCTGAGAGAAGATTTTCTAATGGAATCCGGCCGTAACTACCGGTCATTATCTGACCGGTAGAGGCCTCGCTATTGGTGCTGATTTCTCTCTAATTTGTTGCCTATTTTATTAGGATATGGTAGTATATCTATGATATTTATTAGATATAAATAAAATAATTACTATTTATTAATTTTGGGAGTGACTATTGGACAGATATCTATTTCTTAATTCAGAAAATAACACATTTTGAAACCAATAAGGAGGTGACAACTGTATAACTCAAAAACCAAAGAAATAAGGAAAAACTGCATGTTTTCAATTACACAGGACAGACACATTTTCAACCTCTTTTCCTCAGTCCAACATTGAGTTCCAACGGTTCTGTTTTGGATCTAAGCTTGAGTTACAACAGGTTGTAGCTAAGAAAGGTCTCATGCACTAACTCGCACGCCATCATCTAAATAACTACTTCCTCCACAACTGTATTTTCAGAACTGGTTTTGAAGATATGTAGTAGATATAATGGTAGATAGCTAGGTACTGGCATACATAGATACACGGAGTCAATTAGAATCACCTAAATGTCACAAACAAACATTTAGAAAACACATGTCTGACCCATGATCGCACCTTCCTGACGCACCAACCGAGCTCTTGATCGCAAACCCAGAGGGAGGAAGGATGAAACTTCCGCAGCTTCCACACGCACACAGCACATCGTGGCGGACTATACCTCAAAATACAAACAGACCAGCTACTCTGCTCCCAGCTAGAAGAACAGGACAGGCAATAGTGTCATGGGTGGACCAGGCTGCAACAGGATCGCGCCCGCACCTGCGTCGTTTGATAGCTGGCACGGACCTCCAGGGCAGTGAAGAGAGGCGGAGCAGCGCTTCAGGGTGGTGAAGAGATGCGGAGCAGCGCTCTGTGGTCCGTCGTCACCACCCATCTTCGTCGTCTTCAGCTGCACCACTCTGGAGCAGGTCAGCATGCACACGCGTAGGCGTAGTGAAAAGACTCGCAGCATGTTCATTGTGCCTAAACGATATTGCGAATTTAATGTCAACAAGCCGGCAGGCTGATATGTTAGAAATTCAGAGATAACGAAAACATGCCTCAGTAAACTTGGACTTGAGAATTCAGATAAAGTATTTGGCTTTTAACAAGACATAACCTAATCTTAAGTAATATATATTAGACTTTCAAAGGCAATGTGGCGTATCTCACAGGTACAAAATCAAATACCATGTACGTTTGAAAAAATTCTTTGTTGTGGTACATGAAATGGAGAATCCGGAAAACAAAAGAAATGAAGAATGGCTGAAGAAAATATGATTGGCTAAAGCTAAAGTGCGAGAAAATCGCTTAAGATAAAATAAGAAACTGATTGACTAAGGCCAAAAAGTTCTCGACATCAACCTTTGGTCATTTCCCTCTAACAAAATGAAGACTAAGGACTAAATTGAAGAAATGAGAAATTCAGAGATGAATAAATGAAAAAGTAAAATGAAGAGTATGCTAAAAGATAAAATACTAAATTAACTAAAAATGAAGAATGAGAACTGGTCAACAACAGAGATTGGAGAATAAGAACTGATTTTGACAGATTGATAACTGAAGAAAAATAATGGTGAACTGAAGAAAGAAATAAATTTGAAACTAAGGACTAAAAAGATAATGACGACTGAAAACTGGTGAAAGAAAATGAAAATTGAAACATATAGAAAATGAGAAACTGAAAAACATCAAAATAAAAATAATGACGATCTGAATAACACTACAAACTGAAAGACTGAAAATGCCAAAAAAATCAATTATTGAATTAATGAGAGACTTAAAAATGAAATGAGAAACTAAATAAAGAGATTAAAGAAAGAAGAACTAAAAACTGAAAAATATAGGTTAATTAAGATACTAAATCACTAAAAAACTGAGGAGCTGACGAGCATGCATACTGGGGACCAAAAAAAGAAACTGAGAAACTCTTGTTCCCGATAGAACGCGATGCATAGCCCACTTAGCAACAATCCTCTTGTTCCCGGTGTGTCTTATTCAACGATATTTTGGCCTATGTTTGGATGTCATGGAAAAAATTTCCAAGTAGAAGAAATCGATGCTACTTCTTGTGTGAAGATGCTAAACCATTATATATTTGACCAGTTTGAACAACACATCATGCGCAACTTATCGTGACAAATCAGGTGCAACGACTACCCGTGCATAAAGTAGTACATGATCTAACACACGAAAAACATAGAAAGAAAACAAAGGGTACCATTTTACTTAATGAACACAGGCTATCTGCAAAAAATTGAGCTGAAGAATCAGGCTCATCTTCAATGCAGGTTCAGTTTGTTAAGATTCATGCACTAGCCACTTGAACCAAAAGTCCGAACTGATGGAAAGGGCTAGGCAATCTACTTATACACTTCACAACACCTCCACTCGCGTGTGACGGGAGAAGGGAAAGTCAACACGTGAAAGAAGAAGAGCACACCGAAACTCAGCGGTGGCTAAAGAGGGGGCAACAGCAATTTTTAGGCAATTGCGAAAACCATGTGAAAGCCAGGATTTGAACTCGAGACTGCTCGATACTGTTAAGATTCATGCACTAGCCACTTGAACCAAAAGTCCGAACTGATGGAAAGGGCTAGGCAATCTACTTATACACTTCACAACACAGTTAAATTCAGAACTGAAATGCTATAAACAATATGACAGTGAAACACAGATCACAAATTCGTATAAAAAGTCTTCACGAACCAAAAATCACAAGTTACTACACAGGTTCACAAATTCATACGGACGCAGGTACACGGATTCAATCTAATACATGAGAACAGGCAGAGGAACATACAGAGACACAACTCGTTACACAAGCACACACAAGAAAGGGGAATGGAGAAACGAAACTCTAAGAAGGTGAATGTGCACAAATCAAAGTGTCATACTAATTTCCTCAAAGGGCCTGAGGCCGAATATATATTAAGGTAGAAGAGAAACAAATTCGGTTACAGAGCTGTGACAAACAGAGACGGCTGAGATAGCAGAAAAACATAAACAACCACAAAACAAAGAGAACAAACTATTCTCAAGAAAACCTCAGACCACTACTATCTCCAGGTCTTCAAATTACGGTTACACATCCGGCTGTCCTCCACGAACGAAGATCTTCTACGATAAGCTCGACCACCCTTTCCACCGTATTGAACTCCTGTTGGAATATCCGACCATTTCGCTCCTTCCAAATCCTCCAGTGTACTAAGATGGTCACGGTGTCAAAGTCTCTCCGTAGCTCTTTGGGCGCCGTCTTCCTTGCCCTTAGCCACCAGTCTTCAGTGTTCTGAAATGAATAATTAGGGATGGGGAAACTAGCCCTTGTCCACTCCCTGAATTTCACCCAGACCTGGTTGGTGAAGCGGCTGTGGACGAACAGGTGGTTACAATTCTCGTTGGACGTCTGACAGAGAATGCAAGAAGTGTTATGTGGCCATCCCCGTCGCTCCAGGTTGTCCGCAGTAAGGCACCTTCTGTGGACAGCAAGCCACATAAAGAACTTACATTTCATGGGCGCTTTTGATCTCCAAATAGCTTCGGCACAAGCGAACTGGGTGTTGGCCATGAAGAAAAACTGATAAGCGGAGCTGACAGAGAATTTACCATCTGTCGCGCCTCTCCAGATTGCCTCATCACGTTGCTCCGCGTGCAGCACCGTAGAATTGTCATACTAATTTCCTGGTTAGTCATCTTCATGGCAAATTGAAACTAAGAAACCACACATGGACCAACAGATACTCCCCCAACCATGGAGCTCCCTGGAACGAAATAAAACAAAACAAAAAATCAGGACCCCACGGTTACACCTCCATTGCCACCCAGCGACTGAATCTTCATCCAGGCACTGAATAGGATGGAACCACCGACGACCCAGCCCACGAGCGACAGTCAGCGGAAAGCTTCCGCCCCCACGAGCCACCACTCTCTCGGGGCGCGCCGCCATGACCTCGCCGTCGCCGGCTCACCCTATCTCAGCTTCCTTCTCCCACCTCGAGCAAGACAAAGAAGAAATGAAACACAACGCTCTATCCCATGGGGAGCAGTGCTGAAACGGCAATTGTCTCCTGGATCGTAATTGAAGCATACCCAGGAAGCGAACCAGAGAGCGAAATAAGGAGTTCCTTAAGGACATCTGGAATTGATCGATCAGCCTGGCATGCATCTACTACAACCGTTTCAATTCCAAGGGCCCTCCAGATAGCAACCGCACCATTGCATTTAAATATCGTATGGAGCACATCTTCCTCTTCCGATGTACACAAAGGGCATTGACCCGTGGTTCCAATGTGGCGTTTGAATAGAATTGATTTTAGTGGCAGAATGCCATGCATTGCTCTCCAACAGAAGACCTTTACTTTTCCAGAAACATTTAACTTCCACAGAATTTTCCATATAGAATTATTTACTAATGTACCTTGTATTAGAAATTGGCATGTGAGTCCATTAAACTGATCTCACCGAAAAAATTCCAGATCTTGTAGCGTGCCAAGCCATGAAATCCTCAAAAGAGTCTAGGGATAGTGGAATCTACAAGATGCGTTGTACATCCAGTGGGTTAAAGATCGATCTCAGAAGCTCTTGATCCCATAGGACAGTAGAAGGATCAATCAACTCAATCACCTTTGTAAGGAGAGCCCCTCCACGCTGAGTGGTGATCTTACGATTAGAACTAGTTCGAATCCACGGATCTTGCCAAATGTTAATGGAGCTACCATCACCAACCCTCCAGATATAACCTCTTTTGAAAGTTTGGATGCCCACAACAATACTTTGCCACGTGAATGATGAGCCTGCTTTCGGTCCCGCTTTCAATATAACCCCATCTGGATAGTATTTAGCTCTTAGCACCTGTGCGCATAAAGGCATTCTCCTGTTTGGCGAGCATTGCCAAGTTGAAAGAATGGAGGTCACGAAAACCCATGCCCCCCTCCTTCTTCGGAAAACAAAGCTTACACCATGCATACCAGTGCATTTTTTCCCTTGATCATCATCACCCCACCAAAATTGAGCTATCACATCTGTAATCTTCTTACATATATTCTTCGGTAATAAAAAAAAAGACATTGCATATATTGGTATAGTTTGGGCTACTGCTTTCAAAAGAATCTCCTCGCCTCCAATTGAATGCAATTTTTCCTTCCACCCTTTGATACGCTGCAATACTCTTTCCACAAAGTGCATGAAGCAATCACTTCTATCCGCTCCCACTAAATCCAGGAGACCTAGATACTTGTCCAAGAGGGCCTCCGTGTTAATGTTCAGAGTGTTACAAATGTCCACCCTCACATCCACATGGGCGATATCAAAAAATCAAGCTAGCCTTTTAGCCGGGTACTAGAATGTATATGGAATTTTATCATTCTAAAATGATTCAAAAAATGTATTTAATATATTCAACTAGTTCGTTCCCTGTCAACTTCGGCCGACTCTAAGTTATTCTCGGATGTAGCTATGGTTCATAGGCGGAGCCAGTTAAGGACATGGGTGTACAAATGTACACCCATTATTTTTGGGAGAAGAGGAAGTGTGTGTAAGCTTAATATAAATTTGTATTATAACATAGTTCACAAGTATAAGTTAGTCTTATAATTAATTAGTAAAACTCTACTACCCTATCTCTGTACACCCAAACCAAATTGCTTGCCTCCGCCCTGCTACGGTTCGGTTCAAACTTTGGTGGTAGTAGTGGTGTTTGGGTCTAACTAGCTCTGGGTTAATCGATCCATCTTCTGACCGCTCCATTTTTGCAAAAATCTACTCCTTTCCATGCCGAAACAGTAAGTATAGTACTTGTAAATTTGTAGAAACCATGCTCCAACATGTGTGGATCCCTTTGTTAGCACGGTATATTTTATCCCTCCTACCATATGGTGGCAAATACTAGAAGGGGGGTATTTGAGAGTAGAAAACTGCTTCGAAGGAACAAGACTGTATAGTTTTGGGCTTCAAGAATATATTAAGCTTGGGCTGGAACATGACCATATGGGCCCTGACGAGATCACTGTCGATAGAAATTTGGCGGTATGAACTCTAGAGTGGTAGACCTAAAAATAACTTCAGCGTGACAATTGAACTGAACTAACAGACAGAAAAGAAATATAAGGGTAGCAGTACTGACTCACCATTATTAGAAAAAAAATCTCCAAGATTGATGACCGGTTACTACTGCATGCTACCCCTCCTAAACATCTGGCAACACATCCAAGATTGATACGGTAAGTCATTTGTCTCAGTATATACCTATATCCAATGCAAGTACAACCTTATTATTATACTCCTGGAGTATATATGATGGGTTGACGTCTAAAGAAAAAATCACTCCCAACTTAGTTCTTCGCCTAAACTAGAGCAAATAGGCTCGATTGTGTGTTGTGTGGGTGTGCACCCTTCAGTTTTCACTCTCGTTAATAGTGTCAGCTAGGAATGAGTTGCATCAGGAGCTTGAGTTGTAGGCTGAAGCTAATACGCGGCTCGAGGTAGTATTACAGATGTACAATTCTGATATCATCCCCTTAGCGGACTGATGGACTGATTATCCGATGCGGATACATCACGATTCGACACTGGGTTAGGATGACCTTGGTCATTCCAATTTGTAACTAGTTCATTCCTTGTCTGTTTTGGCCAATACCAACTTATTCCCCATTATCCTAGCTTGAATAGCACTCACTTAGGCCGGTCATTTTGTGTCGATCCGATGGATCGGGGTTTTATCTATTTATTATCCGCAGGGATCTAAACGGACATATTTGTTCTGTTTGGGTCGAGCCGTCAGAGATGCATTTAGACGCAGGAAAATAGAAAACTAGCACCGTTTGACAACAAGACGCTGATTCATCAAAGCCCGGAATGCTCCCACGGAAACGTAGCAGCGATAAACAGACGCAGCCAACGCGCCTGGGTTGCCTGCACTCCACTACACTGCAAGGCTGCAGCAAAGTGGCGAGCTCCTCCTCTTTTGGGCAAAGCAACGGCACCTCTTTCCGGCCCTTTTCAGGCGCCAACAAAACCAACCCGCGGAATCCAGCGAGCGTCGGCCGGCCGGCCGCCGGCTCGCAGCCCGAGCCGCCGGAAAAGCCATGGCGTTTGTCTTTGGTAATTGTCAAAGACCTGGCTGGATAAAGTTCGTGTGAAAAGGATGGAAAGGGTTAAGGGCGGGAGGGGCAAAGGGTAAACTAATGCAAGAATCCCTGGATTATGCGGTAAAAGCTGGCGCGCTGCAAACTGCAACTTCTTTGCTTGCGTGGTGTAGTTTTACCAGACCTGCCGCTGCCGGGCTATAAAAATATCAAAAAAAGTTTTTCCAGCATGTGTGTGCTTTTTGGATCCAGGTGGAGTTGCACTCGCGATTTTCTACTTTTGCTAAATTTATCTGCAACAACATGTAGAGACCGACCGTTGAACCTAGTTGGCTAAGGAAACTTTTGATCTCGACACCAACACTTGCAACGTTATCAGTCAGAACTCAGAACTACCGGCTAGTTTGATTCAAAGAAATAGCATAACAAATTCATAGGATTTTCGTCTTTATAAATTTTTTATGAAGGCACAGTTTGATTCGTGGGATTGGGATCCTTAAAAATGTATAGGATTTTTCTGTAGCATTGCATTGCACTATATTTTGAAAAGAAAAAATCCATCCACTCAAACCATTTTTTCTTGCGATGTCCATCCACTCAAACCTCATGTTACAATTTTTCTGTTTTAACGCTAAGTGAAACACTAATTGAAGAAATTCATGTATCCATTCACTCGACGATTTTCGGGCTAAGTGGGAGTTCGTCCATGCCTATCAAACAGGAGAATTCATCGACAATTAAATCCAGTTGTCTTGTTCTCTACACATTTGACAATTCGAATGCATGTATCATGTGCAACAAATGCAATGCAACACAATGTCGTTCTCACGCTGAAGTAAAGAACCGCGTGCATGAAAACACAGAAATGGGACCGAAAAATACTGGTGTAGGCTGTAGCGCTGGTGGTGCCGTGCAGTCTTTACCACCACCTTCATCTGCTTCTCATCAGAGTATTTTAAGGACGCGATCCGACGTGGCGCCGAGTCGCGTGTTCTGTAGCTCGGGATTTGTGGGGCCGAGGCTACTGATGATTGCTACTCACTGTGTGAAACGCAAATGCAGCTTCTGCGGAGGCTTCACGGTAATCAACTCGTGCTCAGAAAGAGGCTTAAATTCATCATTGTTTCTGGGAAAGGAGCAAGCCTCCAACTTTACCGTGACTGCACGCTAGTGGTGACCTAATCTTTTCGCCCCTCCCCTTTCAAAAGGGCATCTCCAACTGAGTGATCCAAACAAACACTGGCGATCGTTTGCGTCCGTGCGGACGGAAAATGCATCTGGACCCAGATTCAGCGGGGCGACCCATAGTAACCGGGCCGTTCACGGCGACGCAAACGCGCCCAAATATGCGGCACGTTTGCGTCCGCGGACGATGAGCGGTCACGCAAAGTGATCGCGTTGGTTACATTCGTGCCCGCTAGGCAGTGACTAGGTAAGCAAAATATTCTTTTATTATTATTGATTGGCCAAAAGACCATCTTTACAGAGATGGTTAGTCAAGTTAACTTAAAACTACAACGGCCGTACCTACTCGCCGTCGCGCGACCTACCACGGCCGGAGTTACTCGTAGTCCCGCAGCCTACTATTGGGCAAAAAGACCATCTTTACAGAGAAGGTGGAGATCCCTCCGGCGGTGATCCCAACGGAGTTCCCCCTCCAATCTTCTTTGCAGCAGCCGACGTTTTGGTGTTTCTGTCTTTCTGCGGCGCTCTCCTTCCGAGAACTCTTCGGGGCCATATATATAGTGTTTTTAGGGCAAAATACGTCGGTTCGCGAAAGCATTAGGAAAACGGACGATCGACGGTCGAACGAAGGTGGGTCACGCGGCCAAACTTGTGGGTCGCGCCACCTGGCCTCGTTTGGCCCTCGGGCCTCTCTAGGTGTGCTTCAAAAGTTCATTGTGTTTCTCCCGTTGAAAAAATGATGTTGCAAAATTTTCAGGTTAATTTGACTCCGTATATATCTCTGAAAGTAAAAATTCGCGAAACAGGATTTTCCTGTTTTGCAGGGTTATAAACCAAATAAAGGGGATCATTGGTAAATCTATAAATCAATGTAAAACATGGTATTATCATCATATGTATTGCAAATATGTGGGAAATCAATATGATAAATGACAAAGTTCATGTATGCATTTTACATGCATCACCATTTTGAGTGAAGTGCTCTTCTTATAATTATTCCTATTTAGCTATCAATTGATTTCATCGAGAATCAAACCTGCAACTCTAAAATTAATGGTCAAAATATATTTTAGCATGTTCTATTTTCTCAACCTTTGTAGGTGAGCCAGCTAGGTGATGCAATTCAATATCTATCGTAGAAAAATCTCATGACTTTACGAACCATCCAACACAAAAATAAATAATACAAATATATGTGGCCTATATGGATCCCACGTCTGAGTCCTAGAGGAACCTTGACATGGGGGTGTGTTGAAATAATATGTGTATCGTCCGTACCCTCGCATCGGCTTGAGGCTTTTAGGTGAAGCATTTAGGTGCATGCAATTCAACATTTAAACAATGAGGGATTACATTATCATTTGATTTTATCTAGACCCAAAATCTATGTAAAAAGACTTAGATTTTTATATGACGGATTATTTTTGCTCGCAGTGTCTTGGAGGAATGAATTTTCTCTTACTCTGTTGTACCCAAGTGTAGGGATAGCTTCATGTTGGTGTAAAAATGTACTCATGAATTATTTCTTATATATGCATTTAATATTTTTGCGCCCTTTTTTGCCAAATATTGCAAAATAAGGAATTGGCAAATATTTTTCATATTTTCTTGTGAATATTGCTTTGCTATACGTTCGTGGATTATAAAGCTAGCTATATATCCAGTTTGAGCATTGTCCTTTGTCAACGTGCGCGAGAGGTAGTGCTCGTCCCAATTATATGCCACTAGTGCTCGGGTGGCACATCTCAAATAATTGTGTGTTTGCTAGCGAAAAGCGGGACACAACAAGCGCACAATCACCTGTTCCTAATCCTATGGGACAACATACGACGGCCAGGTGCAAGTTGGAAGGAGACCGTAGCCAACATGGCCACCATGATTGGTTAGCATGCGAAGCAACCAATTGAGATTACAATGTTAGCTGATTTTTTAAGCCTTCTAGACGTTCGGAGAGACTAACTTAGTAAAATGCTTTATTTGCAAAGAAACAAATCGTTGTCTGAGTGTAATCACAAATTGACATGTTTTCCTAGCAAATTCTACATGGATACGAAGCGGGGCGTTCCTAGAGAGAGAGAGAGGAGATGTTTGAAAAACAAAATCTAGGATTCCGTCCCTCTCTTCGATGATGCCGTTGGTCTACCCACCTTCGAAGACGCCGCCGGTCTGCCCTGCCTCTGGTGGCTTTCGGGCCATGATGGTGCGGTGGACAAGGCCTCTCACCGGCAGGAGGGTATATGTTTTTTAAGGTCTTTGCGGTTTTTTTCTTTAGGACGGTGAGGTGACGAAGTCAACGTATGGTTCTCCATGGCCTATCTCCGTTCCGGCGGTGTGCCTAGTGCCAGCGGAGGATGCGGAGTTGTCTTCCCGGAGGATCTCCTGGGATTCATCAATGTTCGTGTCATTTGGTTTGGTTGCATGTCTCGCCGCTTCCCATATATGGCTCCCAAGTCTTTAGCACGCTAACTTCAAGTTTTTTCTACTACAACAAGCTTAATTTGCCTAGCTGTAGTAAAGAAGGGGCGAGAACGTCGGCATGCCTTCGGCTAGCTCTTGCGCTTGTAGTATTCGTTAGCTGATCCAAAGATCTATTTATAGTACTAATGTATCATCACTAGGTCGTTGGACTTTTTAGCAATCTTTTTACATGGATACATGGTTTTTTCTGTTTTTTTTTTCTGTTTTGCTAATACGTGGGGACGCAGTGGCATCACAAATAGGCTTGTGTAAGCAATAGCATGGGAAGAAAATTCTGCAAAGAACAAGATTGGCAAAAGTTTGCTTGTACTCTTGGTTGTCTTGGAGGCGTACGGGTACAGAGACAGGAGCAGCCAATGGTTGGTGGAAACGTGGGGTGGGGCCCGACGCTGGATCGTTTGGGCGGCACAGGGTGGCCCCACATGTCAAAGTACACGCGGTGTTAAGTTGAGTGCGGAATCTTCTTCCCAGCCGGAATCCCTACCCACCCAGCCGCAACTGTCGCCGTTGCCATTGGCTACCACCCATGTTGCTTCCTGTGGGTCTACCAGGACAAATAACATCTCAATTCAGCTATGCCGGAAGTTTCTGCTTTGTTCGAGTGAATGGCGTAAAACTACCAGGACAAATTTACCTTTTGCTACCACTTCATGTACGTAGGATAAATATCTACTACCATTTTCCAGTAAGATTTTGGTGCCTTATATCGATTGAGGGCGAATTGGCCCAATTTCTGATAGTAGTAACATCTCAATTCAACTATATGTA
Organism: Lolium multiflorum; assembly: GCA_030979885.1. Classification (NCBI taxonomy): domain Eukaryota; kingdom Viridiplantae; phylum Streptophyta; class Magnoliopsida; order Poales; family Poaceae; genus Lolium; species Lolium multiflorum. Next base: position 53,893,193 of record CM061752.1, on the reverse strand, counting down.
CGAAGTTCCTGCTTGCTTTGTTCGAGTGAACAGCATAAAATTGCCTCTTTGAATATCAAGTTTACTCTTTGCTACCACTCTACGTCCGTGAGACAAAAATCTTCCATTTTTCAGTTTTTTCTTTTTTGCAAAAAAACATTAAAATCGATTGAGAGCGAGTTAACCCAATTTATGATAGGTCGGACCCAGTCGCCAGGGCCAAGTTGATGAGGTGAACAATGTCTCACTTGTTAGTTAAATTTAAAAAAAAATCGAATCCTAAAAGAACATGGCAAACTAAAAAAACTAAACAAGGCAGGTTGTGCAATTTCAATTCGTACTTTTGAAAATGACATCTTGATTCGAATCTGTCAAAGTAGTACAAACTGTAGGTCCTCTTGCACGTTGGACTGCTCTTAGTCAGCGTTGTTTTACAAAAGCATCATGAAAATACACCTAATATCTAGGACATTCAATTCTCGAAAATAAACAAGGTAGGCTGTGCAATTTCGATTTGTACTTCAAAATAAAACATTATCTCTGGCTTTGCGATTTCGGGAACGTGATGATCAAGCTGTGCACATTTACCACGCCACGCCCGTAAATGCGTGCGTGCGTGCATGCATGCGAGAGAGACGAGGCAACTCCTTTTTTTGATCCGCTTGCTTGGTGAACTGAACACTACGCCTTGCGTCTCTGGTCAGCATTTACTGGAACCCGGCTCTTTTAGAGCAAGTATAATAGAGTCCAGTCAGCTGGCTATAAGACATTAAATAATATATCTTAGATGAGTTGGAGGAGAGAGAAGGGGAGAGAGAAGAGAGGTGAAAGCGATAGCAAATTTCTTGCGTCTTTCTTTGTGAGAGTGAAAGGTGGGCCATGTGTTAGTAAAGTAGTCCATTTTTATAGCCAACTATTATACATGTTAGCTATATGGTGACTACAAATGACATGGCATCTTGTTATAGCCAAGAGTTGGCTATACTATTGGAATTGCTCTTACTCGCGGCAGAAAAGCTATCATCACTTTGATGAGGCCGAGAGCTGAACACGCGCATGCAGTACGTACAAGTACAGGTACAGGTGCAGCGGCAAAGTCGCAAATGCAGTTCGAGTTCTGACACGACGAGAGTAGCCTCGACGTCCCATCACGTGCCTACTCATGCACTGCGCTGCACTGTACCGGTTTAACTGCACGCGGCATGCAGTATGTACGTATTCAATCGAGTGATAGTACCTGGAGTAGAAAAGTTTACGTACCCAAAAGATCTTTTTTTTTCCGGGAAAAAGTCTATTTTGAACTAGGCACCACACGCTCTATTCTAAAAAAAGCTTCCTAACTTTTTCTAGATATGGATGAATCTATAGGTAAAACATGTCTATATATACCTCCGACAAAGTTGAAAAGTTTTTTTTTGGATGAGGAAGTATTAATTTCGGTCTAAATCAAACATGGATGTATTTGTTGTACCATGAAAACAATGATCTATTCTCAAAAAAAAAAAGATCTCAATTGGGATTACATGCTACCTACTCTTACTTACACTAAGGGCCCACATACCATATTCATCTTCTTCCTAACCTCGACCCCTTTTTTAGTCATCCTGAATCGTTGCACTCCCCCTCTCCTCCTGCCTCATACGCTTGGCCTCTCAACCTTGCGCAGCGCCACAACCGTTGTCAAGCATCACTGAAAGGGCAGGGTGGTCCTTGCCTCCCTATTCTGCTGCCCACGCGGGCCGGGAAGGGCTCGATGTCGCCGCAGTCGATGGCTTGCCGCCCCGGCCCTAGGCCCGAGCAACACACACAAACAACAAAGACTATGAAGATGAAGTGTATGAGTACGAGCAGAAAGGGGAGAAATGCAGGCCATACGGCAAGGATAAGGAGGTGGATCACCATGTGGAGTGATTCATCAAGGAGTATTGCTGTTAGCTTCGAATTTGTTCTTCGTTTCTCCAACAATGTTGATTCTAACAATCACGAACTTGTTCTTTTTTGTTGGGCGCTCAAGCAAGATAGAGAGATCGAGGAAGAAAATAACATATAGACGAATATAATTAGTAAGAATAGCAATTTAGATACTGTATTTATTTTTTCCTCCAAAAAAGTGGTCGAAGATTTAATTTAGACAGTGACTTAAAGTTCATGGCATAAGCGAGCAGGCTTTTAGTGGTTAGGGATTATTTCGACGAACCTCTACAAGTTTAGAGTTTTAAATAGATTTTTTCCTTTATTTCTTCTCATGCAATCTTCTTCCAATGCTCGCCCGTGCCGTGCCGTGCCTACTATACGTACATACAACAGGGTACGTTTGTACTACTACGGACTACAGTTGGGGTTGCGGCGTGTCGTGTGGCGAGATTCTTTGGTGCTTCTTCACGTGCGTGCGCCAAGATGCGAGTACCACGGAGTACTTTGAAACCAGAGTTATTACTAAGAGCATCTCCAACAGAGGCTCTAAAATTTGGCGCTGTAAAAGTCGTTTGCAGCGCGCTCGATCCGGATATAGCGCGCGACGCCGGCGCGAGCTTCGCCAGAGGCTCTATTTTACAGCGCAACCACGACACCAAAAAACAACCCTTCGCCAGAGGCTGTAAAATAGAGCTCCACAAACAACTTTCTTCAACATTCATACAACAATCAAGATCAAACAGGCTACAAATAAATCTGAAAATTTCAACTAAATTTCAACATACGTTAAACAAACAAGCGCAATCAGGTCCTTCACAGCAGCACGAACTAGCAGCACTGGACATCCATGTCCGATTAAAAAGAGAAAAGATTGCAATCCATCGGAAATCCATCAATTGACGATTTGACGACAGGGTTCGACTAACTGGGAATCCATCAATTGACTAGGCCTGCTCCGACCCCGCGTATTTCCCTGCTCCGACGAGGCCTGCAGCCGGCTTCCCCGTGTCTCGCCCTTGCTCCGGCGAGGCCTGCAGCCGGCTTCCCCGCGTCCCTCAAAGTGGCCGGCTCCCTTCTCCGGCGAGGCGTGTCGCCTTGCTCCGCCGAGCCCGCGGCCGGCTGCCCCGCACATCTCCCTGCTTTGACGAGGCCAGCGGCCGACTTCCCCGTGTCCCGCCCTTGCTCCGGCGAGGCGCGTCTCCCTGCTCCGCCGAGCCTGCGGCCGGATACCCCGCGCGTCGCCTGCTGCAGGACCGCCCTGCCTGACCCCGCACGCCCCCATCTTCCCCATGAGCGGCTCGCCGGCGGCCCTCCGCCGAGGACGGCGCAGCGGCGGCAACGAGCGCCGCGGAGGCCGCGCCCCAATTGCCCATCCCGCCTCCGACCCTCACCTCCCTGCCCCACGGACGGCCAGAGAAGGATGTTTCAGCGGTAGTTGGGATTTTCGCGCGAGCGAGTTTTTTGTGCGCGCTGGATCAGGAGCGGTACATTTACAGCACACGATACCGCTTTCCAGCGCCTGCGCTAAATTTTTTTTGCGCGCGCTTTATTTTACAGCTTCTGCTGGAGCACTTTTTTTTGCCTCCCGCGCCTAAAACCGACGGTTATTATAGCGCGGAGCGTTTTTTGGGCGTCTGTTGGAGATGCTCTAACCTGACTTGAATGTGGCCATGCTTTCTTTAGGCCTCCGATTATTACTATGCACCCCAATAAACTGGTCGTAAAAAGGACAGTTTAAGGTGATTCGGGAGATCACCGCATTAAGTGTAGCTTCACAAAAAAAAGTGTGTTTTCTCATACATGATGTTGCTTGCTATCTTGATCATTTGGAAGACATATTAGGTTTGTGGCCTATTATTTCCAATCCTAAATATTACTGCTACCTTTACCAATAAAAGGATTTTGCAAGTTTGTCTAAATTTATGTATCTAGACATACTATTTGATGTGTAGATACATCTAAATTTAAACAAATCTCGGACATCTTTTATGAATGGAGGGAGTAACATTTTCTGGGCGATAAGCTTAATTAATTTTGTTCTCTAGTTTCTTAGTCCTTGTCGGGTTCTTATCACGCATGCGTGGTATACCAGATTATTATATCAGATCGGATTTTTTCCATTCCAACATCCTATATCATATTTTCTCCATGGGTTTAGAGTGGATCTGATTATGAATGGCTGTGGATATAAATAAAGATATACGACGTCGCAAATTCAAAATAGAAACAGGGCGGACTCGGGGAGGAAACACAATTAATCGGATATGTACACGTATAAGTAAGTCTTCAAACCAAACAACTGAATAACTGATAAAACAAGATTAGCTAAACACTCATGAAATAAAATATTGTAACACAAAGAGAATAAACTTAACATAACCACATAAAAAAACTCGGTTCATAAAGATGCAATAACGCTAAAACAAATGATATGATAACTCCTACCCGTGCTTCAATAGCTAGTATCGAAACTAGTTTGGACTCCATATTCATAGAGTGATGATGCAAGTGAGATATTATTTAATGGACGAACTCGACAACCTATTATTTTTTTAGAGGAAAAATGGATTATTTGGATAAAATCTACCGGATATACCTAATTAATTTTCTGATACCAATATCAGGGTTCTATTTGACATATCTTATCCAGTGTCGAGTTCGGAATCAGATATCTTTATCAGTTAAAATCCTTCAAATCGAATATGGATTCTCTAAAATGGATCCATAAACAAATTAGGTGCATAAATTATTCTATCCGTTTTCATCCCGCACGAAATTATTCTACTGTATTTTTAGCTTTGCTCGCATCCACCAAGTAATTATACAAGGTTTGTGTGGGGAAATGCCAATAATGAATCAATTTGGACATGCATATGATAGTTTCTCCAAGGGGTATGGATATACATGTGTGTACGACCATGCTTTTCATGATGGAGACAATGCTACACAGTAGAAGGAGCGAGTCCATGAATTATGCAAAGAGAGACGCACACCATGATTCGTTTTGTTGCTGGTTGGAGTGCGCCATATCTCTCTCGCCACCATATTTATGTTGGTGCTGGAAGGAGAGGGCACATAGAGGAGACCTATGATGCCACTTGGAATATGAGAGGGACCCAGCTATGCCCATGTGCACGATGATACATCAGGACAAATATATGGGCTAGTGTTAGATGTGACCTTCGCCCTCTAGGATTAGGATGGTGTTTGGAGTTTGGTCTCTACATAGGATTCAGCCGAAAGCCAGCAGATCAGAATGTGGTCCAGACATGTGTGGAGGAAAAAAACACAAAGAGAAAATAGGGGTAAAAGGCTCAAATATGCGATGTGAGAGGGGCTGTCTTAGTTGGCACATCAAGTACACTTGCATTTGATATTTTGCTCTTTGCATATAGTGCTGGATATGTTGGGTTAGTGGGGGTCCTTAAAATATACCTTGGATTATTATAGCTAGGGTGCTAAAGGTGAAGTCTGCTTCCAGTTGGTGGAACATATATTTGAAAAAATGTTCTTTGATAATTTATCATATATATTATTAAAAATAAAAGTATATACATATGAAAATGAGTACTGATCATACGACGACTATTAATTGGACTATTGGTTATTTTATCACACGGTTAAAATGAAAAAAAATCGATTACTTATGACTATAATTTTGGAGAATACACCATGTAGAGCGCATTGATTCTTCCCTGTATTACGTAGTCATTATGTCATTTTGATGTCACAACTTTTTCTCACGTACGATTAGCACGTTGTTGAATCCTGGTCTAGCTGGCTGACTGCTCTGACAAGGACCTCCAGATTTTTTTTTGTATGAGCTAGGCTATTTAGCTTTGGGTTTACTTTAGATGGAACTTATAATCGAAAAAAGAAACAAGAGCTAGCACTCTGTGTCCACGAGATTCCGCGGGGGCAAGTTGACGTGTACCGATGCATTAGAGTATTGGCACAGAATAATCATACGTATACAGCGGGAGGAAAAGTATATTATCGCAAGTACAAGCACAGGGTGTGAACCAATAATTTAGTACGGTGTTCCAGTAGTTGAAGAGCAATATTAAAAACAGCAGCCATTTTCATGTGCAAACTTAATTAAGATCATTGGGTGGTGGGTGTCAAATTGGAGAGCAACTTGGGTTCACAATATATTTTTAGCTTGGTGAGAATTTGGGTTAGATCTACGTCCTTTTTTCCGGGAGGGGTTAGATCTACATCGGTTTGAGACAAGGATGACCACATGAACCAGTTTTTTTTCAAAAATATGTTCACGGTGACTTTTGCGGATTTGGATCTATGTATTAACAAAATATGTTTAAACACATCTGAATTTGTGACGAGAATTATGGAACAAAAGAGTAGCAAATAAACAAACAACTACAAGGCTCGCCAAACCGCTGGGGAGACTCTTTTTTAGCCAATGTCTCTCTTCTAGACCCCTAGACGCAACATCTTCGCCCTTATTATCCTTAGGTTCCACCCTTCGGCCGGCCTTTTTGGTGTAGGGAGGGGCGGGGAATCTGATCCATAGTGAAAATTTATGATAAAAGTACTCTAGTTGTTTCAGTAGATCAATTTAGAGTTTTGGTCGGCGTCTTCCTTTTGGCACTTGTGTCGATGGAGATGGCATCGTATTTAATAAGTAATCTTTGGCACTTTGTTCGATGACGAGAGTTCCTTTCTCGACATTTTATGGCAGTGTTGGAAGATTAATTTTCTATAAGCATGTTTTTTCATATCAATTTTGGGTTTTTTTTCTCATAGTTGTCATGAGGAGGATATCCTCGCAGTATTTGTCCTGGCTGTTACATCTTCAACAATGTTGATTCACACTCTTGGCTCTCTAGCAACGATCAGCTAGATTGCTCGGTTGCATTTCCATGTTTGTGCTCCTGCCGATGTTGGTGAATCGTTGTAATGGCACCACGGCTCAAAATCCAAACTATGGGAGAACCCTCGTTGGTATTAATAGGTCAATGGTGCTTGAGGTCTGTGTCATTGTTCTGTGGTTGCCTTCATAAAAATATGAGATTGTGTCTTTAATGAAGAAATAGTTTGATGACCTAATTTATTTGCATATTTATTTTGTAGTCGTTGGAGACATCTCGTGTATCTCTACCATGCACTACTCACTGTCGTAATATAACATGGTATTGATTGTAAAAAACACAGCTACGTACAAAAAGAAAATGTAAAGCATCATTCATTATGGAACTTAAGGCATGCTTCAAATTTCAGGAATTTGAAAAGAATACATACATAGAAGGAAATAATTGGCTGGTTGAATATAGTACATAAAAGAATTCCTTGATTGGAACACCATAAATAAATAAATACTTTAGTTTCAAAGATGGATGGATGGATGGAGAGAGAGAGAGTATAGATCGGCGACGCTGCCGTGCTGATTATTAGATAAAATAAAAAAATGTAGTAAACAAAACCAAACTAATACAGATGGATGCATTGGGTAGCTGTCGTGCATCATCACTAATCTTATCATGTGCGTAGTTTAATCAGCTCCAAGAAACCAGCAAAGCTCGTCACGCCTGGCCAGCTCGGCTCACACCGGCATCAAACCATAGACGAAGAAATAAAAAAATCCAGAAAAGATTATTCACACCGATGAACGCCAAAGCTATTGCTATCCCTGCCCCCCGAGCAGTTGTTGCATAATTGCGGCACCATACATTTTGTTTTTGTTGTCGCCTCGATGGCCCCAGCAAACGATCATAAAAAGAAAAATCCAAAACGGATTAATAATATCTACTCCAGGGTTGAATATACGGAGAGTTTTCCCAAATTTTGGTAAATTTGGTAAGCTCGTAAATAAATGACGACGGGTGGACGCGAAACAGGAAACCCGAAAGGCGGGTACAGATTAGCCAGGACAGGGCTGCCCCAGAACGCACCACGCGAAACGGAAGAGGGCTCGCGAGCGGAAAGGAGACGAGATGCGTCCCATAATAAACGGGTACGACGAGTAAATGGGGATTGGCCGTGAGAAGGAAAACAAATAAAAAGGTTGCCATCTTTGCGCCGCACGGGAAAAATTCCATCCATTTTCACCTCACCTCTCCGCCCTCTTATTATTGCGTCGTCCTCGTCGTCTCTCTCCCTCTGCTTTGGTGCGTGCGTGCGTGCTGCTCCCACCCTCTCTCTCCCCTGCTTTGACCTTGCTGGCTTTATCCTCCGCCCGCGCGCCTTTCCCCACGCCCCCACGCTGCTTGCTTGGATTTCAGGATCTCGTCGCCGGTTTCTTGCTTTGCTGCGAGTCGGGGCATTAGGTGATCCGGTTCTTGCGTCTTGAATTTGCAGAGGAGGGGAGGAACAAGATGACCGTCGAGAAGCGGGTGAGCGGCGGCGGAGGAGGCGGGGACCAGTTCCCGGTCGGCATGCGCGTGCTCGCCGTCGACGACGACCCCACCTGCCTCAAGGTGCTCGAGAACCTCCTACGCCGCTGCCAGTATCACGGTAACTACTACGGCAACCCAGCTGCAATTCCCACCACCCTCGCCCTCTGTCCTCCTACTGCGTATTTTACGAGATTTTCAACCACGAACTCGTTTTCAGTTCAGCCTCTTCTACTACTGGTGCAGTGTATTTTGCTCTTAGATTCAGTCGATTGTTCCGTCCGTTGAGTATTCGCGAGATTTGCTGCCCGAGTTTTGCATTTACGGCTCCAGTTTTGTGGGATTCACGCTCTCTCCATTTTCCTCCTGCTGCTCCCCGTCGGTCTCGTATTTTCCCTTCCAGGTGCCGTGTAATGTCAATTTATGATTGGATTTACTGCCATTATTGCCGCCCTTAATTTTTTTTTGTCATCATTATTGTGTTTCCCGATTTATCATCTCCCCTTTATTTTCGCGCCTCCCTTTATCGGGACCAGCCCTGTTTTGGAATCTGCGTTCTCCCTTGCTCCAAATACCTATGGACGATTGATTCGACCCATGTTCAGCATCTCTTCGATTCTGCAGCTCTTCTTTTGGTCGTTCAATTTCAGTACTAGTTTCGCATGGTGACAACTAGTAGTAGTAATTTTTCTAGGGGACAATTTTGGCTAGATTTTCTTTCACCCCCTGGATCTTCTGCTGTGGCCTCATGTTTCTTCTCTAGGATAAACATTTTCAAGATTGGACGTGTTTGTGTGATATATTTTTCTGGTGTGGGCTAACGTTTTCGGATCGGATGTGTCGTGATGTTGCAGTGACAACTACTGGGCAGGCAGCCACGGCCCTCAAGATGCTCAGGGAGAACAAGGACCAGTTTGACCTGGTGATCAGCGATGTGCACATGCCGGACATGGATGGCTTCAAGCTCCTCGAGCTCGTTGGACTCGAGATGGACCTCCCAGTCATCAGTAAGGCCAACTTTCTCGCTTCTCTTTACCACCCTTGTTGTAACCAGCGCTTATAAAAAAAATGCATGGCTGGAAAATCACTGCCCGATGATAGATTTACTGAATCTACTACTTGTTTCCATTTCATGTCATTTCGTGCCCCATTACTTTGGACATGCAACTTGCAAAGATCGCAGAAATCTCAACATGTGGTTCAGATCTATTTTAGGCTATTATATTTCTGCATTGCTATTGGCTTAGTGCATTGGTTAGCAAAGCAATGAAAGTGTTCAGCTCCAATATGTTTCAGATACTTCTCGCCCATGTGCCCCTCTTGTTTTTTATAACATATATCTACAAACAAAACCCCACTTGTATTGAGTTTAAGAGTTTCACCCTTTATCATGTCTTACAATTCATTACATGCTGTATCGTCCTATGGATCAACTGGTTTATTAAATTTGAGAAAGCGAGTTCTCGTGCAAACTCCCTATGACATTATTGAGCTACATGTGCAGCAATTGGACATGAAAAATTAGAAAGGACAATGTCTGCAACTGTAATGAAGGGCAATTTATTTTGCGTATATTTCCTAGTTAATGTTTCATACGCGTTGGTGTCAGGTTATATGAGCAACGTGCGAATAATGTCAAGTCAGTCGCATCTTGAAATTTCATCATCCATTCCGAAACTGATCAATGCCTATCTGTTATGCAGTGTTGTCTGCAAATGGGGAGACACAGACAGTCATGAAGGGCATAACCCATGGAGCATGTGACTACCTGCTGAAGCCGGTGCGTCTTGAGCAGCTGAAGACGATATGGCAACATGTGATTAGGCGGAATACCAAGCCCCGTGGGAGTGACAATGATGATGCCGGTCAGAAGGCGCAGAATGGTGACGGTGAGAATGGTGGTGCTAACCGCAACAAGAGGCAGTCGCGGAGGGATAGAGATGAGAATGGAGATGATGGTGATGATTCTGATGATAACAGCAATGAGAATGGGGACTCGTCGTCCCAGAAGAAGCCAAGGGTTGTGTGGTCTGTGGAGCTGCACCGCAAGTTTGTTGCTGCTGTCAATCAGCTTGGCATCGACAGTAAGAGATCATGCTTAATATCGTTTTTATTAAAAGTGTGGGCTAGTCGTTTTCTGGGATCATTATGTCATCTGTAACAGCATATCTCTTTTGATGAACGCAGAGGCTGTTCCAAAGAAGATACTGGATCTCATGAACGTAGAGAATATCACCAGGGAGAATGTTGCTAGTCACCTGCAGGTACAGTTTCTAATCCATACTTTGTGCTGAGTTTATTATGAGCCTATCCTTTATTTGTTATATGCTAATTATAACCTCTCATAATGATTTACATTGAAAATAGGATTTGATTCTGAACTCTGATAAATGTTAAAAGAACATTTTCCTACCCACCATATGTTACATGTTCCTTCTCCCTTTCCTAGACATATGCTACATGTACTATATTATCTTGAGATTATTTTGTCCCAATTAAAAAACCTATATTGTCTTGAGATTATTTTGTCCCAATTAAACAGCTTAAGTGGCCATGTTTGTTTCCTAATATTTGCAAAAGTTGAAAGTTATTATGTCAGCATAACTGCTATGCTAATTCAATTGGCTTCCCCGTGGAAATATCCATTTGATGATTTGATAATGTCTTAGGCCTTATTCCTCTATTTTTTTTTGTATGTGTAGCTCATTCTAATTCATTGATTTCTGTTCTTTCGTAAATCCAGAAGTATCGTCTGTACCTGAAAAGGATGAGTATGGACGCGAGCAGACAAGCTAACTTAGTTGCTGCACTTGGAGGAAGAAACCCTGCTTACAGCAATATGAATTCACTGGATGTCTTCAGGCATTATAACAATGCATATGGGAGATACAGGCCAGTCCCAACCAGCACCCATTCTCAGTCAAATAACTTCCTTGCAAGGATGAACACCCCTTCTGCATACGGAATGCATGGTTTGCTGTCTTCACAGCCACTCCAGCTTAGTCATGCCCAAAATACTATGGGTAATTCCCTGAACGATTTAGGGGTCAATAATGGTAACCTGATCAGGGCTCCACACATGTCAACAATGGTGACTGGTACTTCTGGTAATTCTTTTGCAAACATATCAAATGGTGTATCACTGGCTCCTGCAAATAGGTCAGTTCAGCCTCTTGAATCGAGCAACCGACAACACTTAGGTCGGATAAATTCATCTTCAACAGACTCATTTAGCTCATTCGCTGGCGAGTCTCCCCACTTTCCAGATCTTGGAAGAAGTAGTAACACCTGGCAACCTGCAGTTTCATCCAACATTCAGGAACTTGGTCAGAATGGCAGCATGTCCCAAGCAACCTTGCAAGTGAATGGGCACAGGATGGAACCTGTCTCAAGCTTTACAACGCCATCAAATCAGATTACATCTCTGGGAAATGAGATGCAGAGCCAAGTAGCATCTCTTGCTAGCAGTACTCTTCCAATGGTATTCAATCAGGATGCAGCGCCATTCACCTTTACAAGCAGCACAAACTCAAGAGAAGGGCTGAATAGCAACCTTGCCTTTAGCAATTCAGGCATCAACACTTCATTGCCAAACCTTCGCATAGACAGTTCGACTGTACCAAGGCAGGCTCTGGATGGTGGGAATACAGGCGGCGTTGCCTCTCTGCAAGATGGTAGGATTGACCAGCATACTGCCGGTAATCAGCTCAATTACACCAATGATCTGATGGGGACAAGTAGGCTGCAAAGGGGGCTCAGTGGCAGCTTGGATGACATTGTTGTTGACATGTTTAGGCCGGTATGATCCTCTCTTGCATATTTCTTAGCAAATAGTACCTCTGATCGCATTTAAACGACGCGGAGTTTCTTCTTCGCATGCATATATCGTACGTGTTTCATAATTTCTGTTGTGGTTTTAGAACCACGACAAGAATTATGGAACAGAGGGAGTAGTAATCTTGGTAAACTATTTTCTCACTTTGTCACCTTTTTTATGGTGTTGCAATCTTCATTTCACTAAAACTCTACATGCATTTGTTTTTAATATGGAGTCAGTCCACAAGCATGTGTGGTCTTTATTCCTTTTAAGATAAGGTGTAATTTTACAGTGTGTACCAATTTTGGTTCCTGTAAGCTAGATTGCTATATTACATGAAAGAACAGTTGCAATGTAGTGTACTGTTTCATAAAGTCTGCTATGGTTGCACCCGAGATACATATTTTACATTTAGCTTACACTTCAACTGCCTACTTAATCTTTATGTGATCTGCTGTGTCGGGAAATTCAAGCAATGGCTACCTTTTCTGATAACAGGGAATGAACATCTAACAGTTCCATTTTTCTCGATGCAGGATAATGATAATGGTGGTCTTTTCATCGATGGGGACTGGCAGCTGGTCTAGCTGCTCCCTGTTCACCAAGTACATGCATGAGATTTTCCGGCCTTTGTGGTGTCTGCTGCTGATTTGTCCATCATGCAATTGCCCTGCTCAAAGTTGTTCATAGTAGCAAGCCTTCACCACAAATGCCTTTTGCATTTGGCTTTTTCAGTTTAGCGTTCAGGTTCCTTGGTTAGTCGTCGTCCAGCATGCAGAGTTATGTCTCAGTAACAACTATGTGCTGTTTGGGTCCGTAACTGGTATAACTATGTTAATTCAGGTATAACCTGCTATCGTAAGATATAGTATGCTTGGTATGCAATTCAATGCATCGTGATAATTTACCGAAATGCTTTTGCTCCTTTGCTTTTGTCGTTATATTTTCTTCCATTACAGCGTTTAGCTAGTTGTGTTGTGAGCGCACCCTGCAGTGTGGAAATGGTGTGACATGCATTGTGCTGGCTATTAGCACGACGATTGCTGTTGGTGCGAAGAACAGGCGGATGGCTCCGAACTTAGTTGGCAGGCACAGGAGAATTGATTTGGTTCATATTTAGACACACACACAAACAAAACTTCTGCAGTGAAATCTCCGTTGGTCTGGCTTTCTTTGGACGTTCTCTGTACTCTGAAGAATCCATTTCGACTGATTCAGTTCCTTTAGTTTTAGCCACGGCGATAGCATGTCCATTGGTTGAGTTTTTTTTTTCTTCTGAGGGACACATTGGTTGAACATCTTTGGTTGGATTTTCTTAGAATTTTGATTAAGCACCTTGGTCTACCTTTTGTCGGTGATTCGCCTAAAGAGAATCCACTTCCAACCTTTAGAATACAAAGTGGTGGCCAAGCTCGTCCCTTGGCTTGGAAAGCACATCACCATGGCCGGCCGATCAACACTTGTCAAAGCGGTGCTGACTAGCATCATGATCTATTTTTATCACTATGCTTGAGATACCGGTGGAGGTGTTCATGAAAATTGATAGCATAAGGCCGGCTCTCCTTTGACCGATTTGTGATAAGATCACCGGTGGTAAATGCGAAGTTGATTGGGAACTTGTGTGCAAGCCCAAAGACAAAAGGTGGCTTTGCGATTCTAAACCTCTCAAAATTTGCATCAGACCTTCGGCATGCGATACCTTTATTTTTCGATAGAGCACATCACTTTATTGATCAAAAGACATCATTGCAAAGTATATGCTCGATACTGTCCCATGCAACACATGTGATGGCTACGACATGAACGATGAAACAAGGCCTTGTGCAGGCCTTGAGACACCTTCTACCCCTCATGAATGTGAATTCTTCGTTGCGGCTACTATTGTGAGCATTGGCAATGGGAATAAATCCCACTTTTGGGATGCCACTTGGCTTAACGGAATGCAGCCTAAGAATATTGCGCTCCTCATCTTTGACATCCCCAAAAAGGAAAAAAATTGCACGTTTTCGAAAGACTTGGAGAATGACCATTGGGTCTCTCAAATTAACACCCAAGGTCGCCAATCTCTACAACATATTACTCAATTTGCCACCCTTTTGGAGAGACTCCAAATTGTGCAATTGGTTTTGGCACCCCAGATACAATTAGTTGGAAGTTCACAAATAATGGGCCCTACTTGGCTAGCTCGGCCTACAAGATGCAATTCTTGGACCTCACCGCCTCTTTGATGCCATCTTTGTTGTGGAAACCATGGGCAACCCCCAATGTAAAATCTTCACTTCGTCAGTTCACCAAAACAAAGTGTGGACGACGGATAGACTTGAGAAAAGAGGATGGAAAAATTATGGTCTTTTCAAGCTTTGTAATCAAGTGCAAGAGTCAGCCACACACCTTCTTTTGGAATGTGGTTTCACCATCCGGGTTTGGAACAACTTAAAGGTTTGGCTTGGTCTCCATGATGTTGAGCCTCAAGATTGGCATGCCTTTCACAACGTCAAGAGTTGGTGGATTGAGGTTATTCACAATAGAAGGGATGCTAGAAAAGCCATGGCCTCGCTTGCAATGCTCGTAATTTGGGAAATTTTGAAGGAGCGCAATGCTCGGGTGTTCCGAAATCAATTTATCACTTCCACCATGCTTGTCTCCAAGATCAAGGGCAAAGCAGGGATGTGGTGCCTCGCGGGGGCCAAAGCGTTGAGTAATGTAATGTCGTGAGTGTAGTTCCTTTGTTGTTGGCCTTCGGCCATTTATGTGGTTCATATGACTTATGAAAACCTTCTTATTAATCAATGAGAATGGCAAATCTTTTTGCTTGTTTCAAAAAAAAGAAGAAGAGATGTGTGTTTCCTCTTTTTCCCCGAGAAGCGAACTCTCTTGGTTATTCAGTTAGGACGAAAGTTAACGATCTTCAACAACCAGTCGTTAGACACAACTAGCACATGTGTTGCTAGAACCAATAATTTCAACTTGCGACAATAAGCACAAGAAGTTTAACTCGCAACGAAAGTACATAAATTCAAAAAAACAAGAGGTTAGGAAATATCACTTAACTACACCTTTTGATACTACCGGTGGAGCTTCATTGAAGCAAAATTGGGCCCTGGCCCGCCCTGCTCTACCTAGAGCAGCGAAGAGTGGGAGACAAATTGGGCATCAAAGAAAGAAAAAAAACTCTTCTTTGAGCTATCAGCCCAACAATGTGGTGAAGCTCTCCCAGTGTTTGATATCCAAAGAAAGACATCATAAAACTAGGAAATTAATCTACTGAGTGCCAATAGGCACAAGGTTCCCTTTTTAAGATGTAGCTTTCTTTTCCAGTTTATTGCCTGAATATTTCCAATCAGTATTAGCAAGGTTTTTTTTGGTAATGCATTGGCACCCCAAGATACTTAAAAAGAATGCCCCATTTTCGCACGTAAAAATACTATCAGAAGAATCTTGTTTACTAATAGAAGAACCAAAACAATGAATTTCACTTTTATAAAAATTAATTCTCAAACCCTGTTATTGTTTCATAGTGCACAAAGTAAACCTAAGATTTCTACCTCCCTCTAAATCACCCTCCAATAAAATATCATATCTTCCGCATACCGAATAAATGGCTAGTCCATTATCCATCAAATCACAAACCAAATATTTCAACAAACCATTATCTTGTGTTCTTTGAACAAGAAATAGCCAATAAACCATTGTCTTGTGGGTTTAGCCATAAGTAACGTATCCCTTCGATCCAGAATCAACGGTCCGGATCAGACGGTGGGCGCACAAGAGACAAGACCTCGTACCTTGCAGAACCTTCTCCAACCTTCCTCTTCCTCCGCTTCTCCTTTCTTCTTCCCCTTCTCCAAGCATCGCCGACCTTCCTCGCTCTCACCACAAAATAGCATCGCATTTGCGCCTGCGCAGCACACATCCAATTCGCCATTGCCACAGCGCCAAAGCCCTGAACAACCCTCTCGCTCGCCATGGCGCTCCGCGCGGCATCCAGGCTCTCGCGCGCCGCGCGGGCCACCGCCGCCGCCCGCCGCCTCGCCGTCGAGCCCGTCCCGCGCGCGCTTGCGGCGCTCGCCGGGGAATCCTCCTCCTTCTTCTCCACCGCCGCCAAGGTCAGCAGGCCCGCGTGGCTCGCTCCTCCCCTGTCCAGGCTGCCCGCGGCGGGCGGACGTGGCCTGCTCGTCCCGCCTCGCCGCCTGTTCCACTCCACGCCGCCGGCTCGGTACAGCGCCTCGGGCTCCTCGTCTCAGGTTGGATCGCTGCGCCCGTGCCGTGCCGTGCCTGCTTTTTTTTTTCATCTGCTGCGATTGGTTGATGGTAGTGGCAGTTTCAGTCGGCGCTGCACATGTGTGGCCCGTGCACACTGAATTTGTCGAATTCCCCTCTTCTTCTAATAGTCGCTGTGATGTTCTCGTCTTGGAGGAGTGTTATGTTGATCAGATAGATTATCTTTCCAATCTGGCCGTCATGAACCGGTGACCGGAAAGTGGTCAGTTCGGTGACTTCAGTCCCTACCTGGTCTGTGAACTCTTAGCTCTACCCATACAACTGGAAGCCAGTGTCTGCGTTTGATTTAGGTCAGTAGCTTGCTAGTCTGTGATAGATTTGAAAGTGAGTCAAGAAAGCAATTGGCTCTTCATACCTCAGACAATAACATGATTATCATCAGATTAATTGTATTTACTATGGATTTGTTTGTGCGTAAATAATTTTCTGCTTGTGATGCTCTCATCTTGGAGGAGTGTTATGCTAATCAGATTGATTATCTTTCAAATTGGGCATATGACTGAAGTGGTGTTCAGTTCAGTCCCTGCCTTGTCTATCAACTCTTGGCTTTGCCCATACAACTGGAAACTAGTGTCGGCATTAGATTTATTAGGTCGGTAATTTGATTATCTCTAGTGTGATGTGACATAAAAAGTCGGTCATGAAAAGCAATCGTATGTTCACACTTCAGAAATGAACATGATTTATCAGATCAATAGTATTTACTATGGGTTGTCATACATTTATTATTTTTGTTTCCTGATTTTAAGAACAAGCTCTCTCCTGCACATGATTTTTTTTTGTGTCTGCTCGAACAGTGGTTTTAATACCGTCTTGTATGTTAGGTTATCTTTACCCTTTTCTTAACTTTCTGTGATTAAACAGATAGCTCCAGGGGAATTCACTGAGATGGCTTGGGAGGGGGTTATCGATGCAGTTGAAGCCGCAAGATTGTCCAAACAACAGATAGTCGAATCGGAGCACCTGATGAAAGCTCTTTTGGAGCAGAAGGATGGTTTAGCACGCAGAATATTTTCTAAAGCTGGGATAGACAACACATCGGTCCTGCAGGCTACTGATGACTTCATTTCTAGACAGCCCAAGGTTCTAGCACTAGCGATGGTAGTTCAGTTTGATAAATGGTATGTCCTCAAAGCCTTAACATAATTGGGGCTCTTGCTTTGGCAGGTTAGTGGTGATACAAGTGGGCCAGTTGTTGGGCCTAGTATCGTATCAATTTTGGATAACGCAAGGAAGCACAAAAAGGAGTATGGTGATGAATTTGTTTCTGTTGAACACCTACTGAGAGCATTCACAGCAGATAAGAGGTTTGGGCAACAGCTGTTCAAAGATCTCAAAATCGATGAGAACGAGCTGAAGGAAGCTATCTCTGCTGTGCGTGGCAGCCAACGAGTCACGGATCAGAGTATGTGTAATGGATGTCATTTGCATTTTGCAAATTATTCGTTGCTCCATTCTTACATTCAATTCATAACTTGATTCGTCTGAAACTCTGAATCCCTGCCTGTTGATATTTGCTAAATTTAGTGGCAGTGTTGTGGTTTCAGGCATTGCATTAGAATTTACTCCAATAATTTTACTTTGAATATGGGTTACTTTTTTATCTTTCACAATAAATAAATAAATATGCGTTACTTTTTTTATCTTTCACAATAAATAAATAAGTGGTGATTCCACTATAAGTGTGTATCTATTGGATGTTGGACAACTTTAAGGATTTAACTGACATGTGTATGAATATCATATTCTTTACTTCGTTTTGTATATTCGAGTAGACTAGTACTTGGTATGTTCACTAAAGAAAGAGTCAATATTTTGATGCACGACTGCTCCTCATGCTTTCATGATAATGAACGATCTGTTGTAATTTTGTGCGATAACCATGTTTTTGCTTACTTCTTCTGCCAGATCCAGAAGGGAAGTTTCAAGCTCTAGAGAAGTATGGTATCGACATGACAGAATTAGCTCGGCGTGGAAAACTTGATCCTGTTATAGGACGTGATGATGAAGTGCGGCGATGCATTCAGATCCTTTGTAGAAGAACGAAGAATAATCCTGTAATAATTGGCGAGCCAGGAGTTGGCAAGACTGCCATTGCTGAAGGGTGATTGCTTGTTCTTTTCTTTTCTTTTTCTTTATTTATAGAGGGCAAAAGATGTCTCTACAGGCTACAGTTTGTACAATGTATATCGTTATTCCAGCTGAATTCTAGAACTTCCATATCATACCTAAGACTCAACTTATTTTTGATGAGCACTAAGAAATACTGTTGCATTTATCACGTGCAGGTTGGCGCAGCGCATTGTGAGGGGAGATGTTCCTGAACCTTTACAGAATAGAAAGGTATTCAAATATTTAGTTATTTTCAAACCACATTGTTTTATTTTACCTTAGGATAAAAACCTTATGCTTTTAGATTATATTTGAATTTGAAAATCATGTCATTGTCTAGGTTGAAGGTGTTGCATTTTATTTCTTATTCCTAACAATCAGCCAACAAGGTCACTTTGATAGTGGATAGGAATTTCCTGCAAGTAGTCAGAAATCATCAGGTTGATTAACTGACAGGAAAAGAATATTTCTTAGTCTTAACATTATATAGAGCCTTTTCGATGTACTGATTGCATGAGCTAAATAAGTAGGATTATCTAAATAGTTTGGTTCATTGAGGATATGGGTGACTAGCAAGGGAACTAAGTTGAAAAAGGCAATAAGACAATAATGGAAAGTAATCATATCAAGCAATTCAATTGGTCATTCATTCTGACTTCATTATATATGTAATATTTCAGCTTATTTCGTTGGACATGGGAGCATTACTTGCTGGTTCCAAATACCGTGGTGATTTTGAAGAGAGACTTAAGGCTGTTCTGAAGGAGGTCACTGCTTCTAATGGGCAAATCATCTTGTTCATTGATGAGATCCACACTGTTGTAGGTGCAGGTATTTATGAGTATCCCTTGGCCATTTATGTGTTGAGCTTTATTGCAGTTAACACCTAAATAATAATGAAGCATATGTTAGGTAAAAACGTTACTACAGATTGTGATCTGTGATAGTAAGAAGGCAACCTAAAATAGTAGTCTGTTTTTTTTAAAAAAAAATAATATAAATTTGAGCTCCAGGGTAAGATTATATCTGTCTCACCGTTCCTTGTCCCTCTTAGTGTCTGGATCTCCTTATCATCTCACCCACTGACCGTCATCTAGATCCCTAACCCTAAGTAGCAAGAATTTGATGTTCTGACTAGTGACTACCTCACAATTTATTTCTGAAAAAAGGTTAAATGTATATGCACATCCACGTATTGGCACTTATTTCATAAGTGAAACAAGCAGAGTCTTCCCATGTTATTATGTCTGACTTGCAAGTATTTGTCCCTGGGCCTGATTTTTCTTCTGCAGGAGCCACTGGTGGGGCAATGGATGCTAGTAACCTGTTGAAACCAATGTTAGGCCGTGGGGAACTCCGTTGCATTGGGGCCACAACATTAGATGAATACAGGAAGTACATCGAGAAAGATGCTGCTCTTGAGCGTAGGTTCCAGCAGGTTTACTGTGGCGAACCAGAAGTTGAGGACACAGTTTCTATCCTGCGTGGTTTGCGTGAGCGGTATGAGCTGCATCATGGTGTTAAAATATCAGATGGTGCTCTTGTTGCTGCAGCGGTTTTATCAGATCGCTACATCACTGGACGTTTTTTGCCTGACAAAGGTATTGGATGTACTATATTATGGAACTACTATTGGATGCGAGTGTTTAATTCATTATTTATCTTATATAATTTTATTTTCACATGCAGCTATTGATTTAGTTGATGAGGCAGCTGCTAAACTAAAAATGGAGATTACAACAAAACCTATAGAGTTGGATGAGGTTGATAGAGAAATCATAAGGTTTGAAATGGAGAAGCTTTCATTGAAGAATGATACTGATAAAGCCTCCAAAGAAAGGCTAAGCAAGCTTGAAGCTGAATTAGAATCTCTCAAGCAGAAGCAGAAAAACCTTTCAGAACAGTGGGAGTATGAGAAATCATTGATGACTCGTATAAAATCAATTAAGGAAGAGGTAGAGCCAGCCATGTTCTGTTGTGTATGCTATTTTGCTGCATTTTGTGCTATGGAATAATATGACCTTTAATCTCTTTTATCTTTGGTAGATTGACAGAGTTAACCTGGAGATTGAAGCCGCGGAGAGAGAATATGATCTGAGCCGAGCCGCTGAACTCAAATACGGAACACTTTTGTCACTACAAAAGCATCTGGATGAGGCCGAAAAAAATCTTACTGAATTCCAGCAGTCAGGAAAGTCGATGCTTCGAGAAGAGGTCACTGATACTGATATTGCTGAGATTGTTAGCAAGTGGACTGGTATTCCGGTGTCAAATCTTCAACAATCAGAAAAAGAGAAGCTACTGCTACTAGAGGATGTACTTCACAAGAGGGTCATCGGCCAAGATATTGCTGTCCAGTCAGTGGCTAACGCAATCCGTCGTTCTAGGGCAGGCCTAGCAGACCCTAACCGTCCGATAGCAAGCTTCATGTTTATGGGTCCTACAGGTGTAGGCAAGACTGAGCTGGGAAAGACGCTAGCTGAATTTCTTTTCAACACTGAGAATGCCTTAATACGGATTGATATGAGCGAGTACATGGAGAAGCATGCTGTCTCTCGCTTGGTTGGAGCACCGCCAGGGTATGTTGGTTATGAGGAAGGGGGCCAACTGACAGAAGCTGTTCGCCGCAGGCCTTACTCTGTGGTTCTGTTTGATGAAATTGAGAAGGCACACCAAGATGTCTTCAACATCTTGTTGCAACTGTTGGACGATGGAAGAATAACTGATTCCCAGGGTAGAACAGTGAGCTTCACAAACTGTGTTGTCATCATGACATCGAACATCGGTTCACCATTGATTCTGGACACTCTCCGAAACACAACAGACAGCAAGGATGCGGTGTATGAGGTTATGAAAAAGCAGGTGACGGAGATAGCTCGACAGACATTCCGACCAGAGTTTCTGAACAGGATAGATGAATACATTGTATTCCAACCATTGGACTCCACTGAGATAAATCGCATTGTGGAGATACAGGTAAATATCCTCCTTTACGTGCAATTTTGCTTGATTTACTTGAGTCGCAGCACTAAGTTTGGATTATATTTCAGTGTTTGTTTTGGTTGACCTGATCACAAATTGTTATTGCATCAATCTTGCAGCTGAACCGTGTCAAGAACCGGCTGATGCAACAGAAGATTCACCTTCAGTGCACACCGGAAGCTGTGGAGCATCTCGGCTATCTTGGCTTTGACCCAAACTACGGTGCTCGGCCTGTCAAGAGGGTGATCCAGCAGATGGTGGAGAACGAAATAGCCCTCGGTGTGCTGAAGGGTGACTTCAAGGAAGACGATACTGTCGTCGTGGATGTAAGCTCTGTGGAGATTGCCAAAGGTCTTGCTCCAAAGAAGAAGCTGGTAGTGAAGAGGTTAGAAAATGGAAGCACAGAGCTACAGAGGTTAGAAATTGGAAACACGGAGTTGGTTGCTAACGACTGAAACTCGAGCTTCCGCAGCTCTTTCCGTAGGTGTGAGCAGTTATCGGTGTGAGGTTTATCTCGTGCGAGCTAGTCACTAGGAAATGTGTGGATCAGAAGCTGCTAGATGAGCATGTTCCCTTTCTGTCCTGAACTCCTGATCTTGTAGATTCGTGCCAAACTATGTATATTTCTACAGAGGTTTGATGTCATGAATGTGAAGCATGGTCAATAAGCTGCTCTGTCTATGCTAGTTTCTTTTGGAATTGCTGTTTACCTTCTATACGCAGTGAGATACCAGTACAGGACCTGGTGTGAACATCTTTCATCTTTGTGTGTACCAGCCCTGGTGGTCTTCAGTCTAGACTGTCAGTGAGACTCTAATAGTAAATCCAAACTACGTTTTGCCACGGTAAATTACCGTCGGTAATTCGTAGCTTGGTAAAACTGGGAGTCGGGCGTCGACAGCAAGAATAGAATGGGAGAATCATCAGTTGCTCGTACCGTTTGCATCGTTGGTATAAACTGGCATGACCTCTGCGTACGAACGATTGATTGTGGCCTTTATTTTTCTCGTTTTCGTGGGTGGAACAATATTGTGGTGACTTGTGTGTACCAACGTTGCCTTGTTGGATATAAATACACTACTTGAGTGTAAACTTCCACCAGCGTCCTGTCTGTGATTTGTAGTTTGTATTTTTTTTTCGTATCCTTCATGGCCTGTACGGTGAGATGTTAGAGGAAACTGATACGATCGTAAGGCTGCAGGACCTTGTCAACCTCCGCACATCACCACATGTCGACCTCGTCCCAAGCGGTCTCTTGCTGATGGCGATCTCGGCGACCATAGATTCGAGGCTCAACAGCAATCGTCGAGAAGGACTCGATCCCTTTTCTAGATCTCCTCAGGGGTCCTTTTCAGAAAAGCGGGAACCATGTTGTAATTTTATTTCCTTCTGAGGTTCTCATTGTACCTTGTACCCACCAAATGAAATGAAGCTTCTGGGAGAACTTGGCCCAAGCTTCTCCAAGCGGGCGTACCAAAATCTTTTTCGAGGACCAAAAATGCATTTTTGTTGGAGCCGGTGTCTACTAGTAAAACAACCATCATTAGAGGTTCTTCGCGTGGTTCATGCTAGGCCCATCATCAAATTTGACTTGTTTCATATTGATATGACATTTGGTAATTATCCAAAAAACGCAATGACATTATAATTTCTCTTACAAACCGAATTTAAACGTAATTTGATTGAAAAATAAATGAAGAGTCCCAGTTTGTGTAAGACCTATGAAGATTGTTTCTGAGATAGCAAGATATAATAATAAGTTTATTCAATGAAATACTATGCCACATGCTTGACGGCTTATATTAGTTTTTTCCAATATCCTACTAACTTTCGGTTGCCCAATACCCCGCTTTTCTACCATTGGCCCACGGCGACGATTACCTTACCAACCGATCAATAGTGAAACAGAAACATAAACTTGTATAAGAAAAACCTGAAATTCAATTTATCTCCCAAGTGCATATGCTCTCTTTACTAAAAACACATTTAGAAATGTTAGACAATTCAACCCGTACGTCTCCATATTCTATGCGCGTATGTAAAGATTTGCGAAAAATCAATATTTTCTGTGACCTACAAAAGAACAGACAAACCAAACTTTGTGAAAAGCCTTATTTTAGACATGGATTTTAGCTGCATTAAATTAGCAGCGCAAAAGGTCCATTTTTTCGAACAGGGCAAAGCCCCGGCCTCTACATCAAATGATGCATATGGTCTTTTAGTAACTTATTACTTATTCAAAGGTATACATCTCATGGATCAGAGAGGGTCTATACATGAATCAACGACACACTAAAAGAGAAGTCTAACGCCATGGATTACATAAGCTCGTGCTCATCAGGATGAAGTAAGTCTACTAAGAGGCCGCCAGCCAAATTGGTTGAATAAATCCCGTACTACCATTTTTAGTTGGTTGCACCCAAAATACGGGTATGTTTGGTAGACCGGGCCTGTTCAGAATTTCGCATCTCAACCGAGATATTGGGGAGAGAATGTGTTTGTTAGCCCGGGTCGGGTGTCCTCAGCAGTGCTCCCCTCATACGAAAAAGCCCTCAGAGCCAGGCTGAGTAGTGAAGCCCAAATCGAGCTTCACAACCGAGCTTGGCCGAGTCCATCCCGCAAACGGCCTCGGGAATCCCGCGACGCACCCCCCAGACCCCAGCCCGTCTATCGCACCCGCTCCCGCAAGCTCCTTCACAGCTCTCCCGCACTCTCTCGCGCTCCCACGCCCCTCCTCAGGTCGCCGGCCGCCGCCACCCCCGTGGGCACCGGGCGCCGCCGCCCCCGTGGCCGCCAGCCTCTGCCACTCCCACCATGGTCGCCGGCTTCCGTCGTCTCTCCCCTGGCGCCCCTCCCCTCGCGCATGACCGGCCGCCAGCGACCCGACCGAACTTCCCTGGATGCTCGCCGGCGACCAGACGACCGGGAATCGAAGATCCTCGACCCGGCCGACCGCCAACCGCCGTGCAGAAGCCCCTCCTCTGGTCGCCGACCGTCATTGCGCATCCCTTGCCCTGTTCGCCGCCCGCCGGTGTCCTTCCCCTTGCCGCCGCCCTCCGCCGCCCCTTCCTTGGCCGCCGACCATCGCCGCTTCTCCACTGGCCACCGGCCGGCTCCCAGATGTAGGCTGTAGGACTCGATTGCTTTCCGTTTTCTCTTCTCCAGGGTCTTTTTGCAAAATAGCTAGATCTCTTTGTAAAACTGCTATGTACTATTCTCAGCTCAGCACAAATGCTACCAAACAACATCTCAGTGAAGAATATCTCAACGTATACGAGCTGCCAAACACGTGATAAAATCTCACCTCAACTTAGCTAGGGTCAACATGTTGAGACGAGATAGATATTCTGTGTTGGCCCGGTCTACCAAACACACCCTACATGGCCGACCACACCTCATTCGGCTGAAAAGACGTTCACATACGGATCCAGTGTGTAGCCCGCAGAATAACCTGCATAGAAGAAGGATTCTTTGTTTTGTTAAAGACAAAATATTACGTGTGTTCCATATGACCCAAACTAAAGCACAGGCTCCAACCAAAATTTGACCTTTATCTTACAAACCCCATGCAACTAATTGCCTGCAATTTTATTTGACCTTTATCTTACAAACCCCATGCAACTAATTACCGAACAGATTCGTTATATTAGTTGGGGGCAAAATAATGAAAGTCATATGAACAACATGCCAAATAATCTTTGGTAGATGAAATCTATAAAGAGATTTTTGATTGTATCGCGTTGGAAACAAAAACCATTTCATATTACCATCTCAATTGCGTTTAGCTAGATTGTCTTTAGCGAGGATTTCTTTTCTAGGAAGGAACCACATAAAAAATCTCCTTGCTGCAGCGCCGTCAACACTGCATCGTCTTCAACCTCCTGGCCGGTGAGCCTAAGAGGAGGCCCTATAGCGACTCCGTCACGACACTCGACGCAGGCTCATCGCCAAGTGGTTTAGTCCCCGGCGGAGGTGCAGGTGGCCGTGACATCGAGTGCTTCATCTTCTTCGGTGGAGAAGAAGGACCTGATTGCGTCCTCAAACTTTTATTTTGGGTCTTTCTTGTAATAGTTGGGGGCTCGGTTGTAATTTCTTTTTCTTCTGTGGTCCTCTATGTAACATGTAAGCCCACCGTATAAGCAGCTCTCTGGACCCTTCGGGTCCTTTCTTTGTTCAAAAAAAGAAAAATAGTACCAACTCCCAAGCCAACTGACATAGACACCCACACAACCCATTATTACAATTTCTCAATACCCACCAGTCAACACCACTATACATGAACAGAGAACCAATCACACACCCTTGTAGAACCTTGGTACGTCTCAAACGTATCTATAATTTCTGATGTTCCATGCTTGTTTTATGACAATACCTACATGTTTTGTTCACACTTTATATCGTTTTGATGCGTTTTCCGAACTAACCTATTGACGAGATGCCGTGCAGTTCCTGTTTGTTGTTTTTGGTTTCAGAAATCCTAGTAAGGAAATATTCTCGGAATCGGACGAAATCAACGCCCGCATCCTATTTTCCCGAAGCTTCCGAACACCCGAGAGCCGCAGGGGCCCCGGGGGCCGGATGACAGGGTGGCGCGGCCAGGGCCTGGGCCGCGCACCCCTAGTGTGTCACCGCCTCGTCAGCCCTCCGACTCCGCCTCTTCGCCTATTTAAAGGTCCCTGACCTAAAACCCGAGAGGAATAAGCCACGGTACGCGAAACCTTCCAGAGCCGCCGCCATCACGAAGCCAAGATCGGGGGACGGAGTCTCGTTCCGGCACGCCGCCGGGACGGGAAGTGCCCCGGAAGGCTTCTCCATCGACACCACCGCCATCTTCATCACCGCTGTCTCCCATGAGGAGGGAGTAGTTCTCCATCGAGGCTCGGGCTGTACCGGTAGCTATGTGGTTAATCTCTCTCCTATGTACTTCAATACAATGATCTCATGAGCTGCTTTACATGATTGAGATCTATATGATGAGCTCTGTATCGCTACTAGTTATGTGCTACTCATGTGATGTTATTAAAGTAGTCTATTCCTCCTGCATGGTGTAATGGTGACAGTGTGTGCATCGTGTAGTTCTTGTCGTAGATTATGATCATAATCTCTTGTAGGTTATGGAGTTGATTATCGCTATGATAGTATTGATGTGATTTATGCCTCCTTCATAGTGTGATGGTGACAGTGTGATGGTGACAGTGTGCATGCTATGTTAGTACTTGGTCTATTTTGCAAAGATCTATTATACTCTAAGGTTACTTAAACATGAATATCGAATGTTGTGGCGCTTGTTAACTCCGGCATTGAGGGTTCGTGTAATCCTACACAATTAGTGGTGTTCATCATCCAACAAGAGTATATGTAGCACAAAGGAAAGAGAACTTATTTATTATGTGATCAATGTTGAGAGTGTCCACTAGTGAAAGTATGATCCCTAGGCCTTGTTTCCACCATAAAGAATTGCTTCCCACGCCAGCAAGCTATTTTCTGGCGCCGCTTGTTTACTGTTTTACTGCATCTTTACTTTCTGCAATATTACCACCATCTATACCACCTGTGTTTTACTATCTCTTCGCCGAACTAGTGAACCTATACATCTGACAAGTGTATTAGGTGTGTTGGGGACACAAGAGACTTCTTGCATTGTGATCGAGGGTTGCTTGAGAGGGATATCTTTGACCTCTTCCTCCCTGAGTTCGATAAACCTTGGGTGATCCACTTAAGGGAAAACTTCTCTGTTCTACAAACCTCTGCTCTTGGAGGCCCAACACTGTCTACAAGAATAGAAGCACCCGTAGACATCAAGCTATTTTCTGGCGCCGTTGCCGGGGAGGAAAGGTAAAAGGTACTCACACTCCGGATCTCGGCTACTAAGATATTTTCCGGCGCCGTTGTAAGTACTCGAAGCTATTTCCTTTAAATCCTGCAATTGCATCTTTTGGTTTCTTGTTTACACTAGTTAGGCATAATGGAAAGCAACAGTGAGCTTTTATTTCTATTTCCTGAGTTAAGACATGGATTGTTTGCTGCGAAAATTAAAAAACCTATGGAATCTTATTTGCATGCTGGTAACAATGATATTAGTATGAACGCTTTGAACACCATTGTTGTTAATGATATGGAAAATTCTAAGCTTGGGGAAGCTGGTTTTGATGAGCATGATATTTTTAGTCCCCCAAGCATTGAGGAGAAAATTTTCTTTGATGATACTTTGTCTCCTATTTATGATGATTATAATGATAGTGGTCTTTTGGTGCCGCCTACTATGGAGAGTAAATTTTATTATGACTATACTATGCCTCCTACACTTGATGAGAATAATAATGATAGCTACTTTGTTGAATTTGCTCCCACTACAACTAATAAAATTGATTATGCTTATGTGGAGAGTAATAATTTTATGCATATGGCTCATGACAAGAATGTTATATGTGATAGTTATATTGTTGAGTTTGTTCATGATGCTACTGAAAGTTATTATGAGAGAGGAAAAATGGTTATATGCATCTTAATAATATTAAGTTTCCCCTCTTTATGTTGAGAATCTTGAAATTGCGCTTGTGTTGCTTTTCTATGCTTGCCACTTTGTTCTTCATGAATTTATTTGTGTACAAGATTCCTTTGCATAGGAAGCATGTTAGGATTAAATGTGTTTTGAATTTGCTTCTTGATGTTCTCTTTTGCTTCAAATCTTATTTCTCGCGAGAGCATCATTAAAACTGCTGAGCCCATCTTAATGGCTATAAAGAAAGAACTTCTTGGGAGATAACCCATGTGTTTATTTTACTACATCACTTTTGTTTTATAATTGAGTCTTGGAAGTTGTTTACTACTGTAGCAACCTCTCCTTATCATGTTTTTGTGCCAAGTAAAGTTTCTATGCTAAAGTTGATGTTGTATTTGGGATCGCTGCGCAGAAACAACATTGCTGTTCACGAATTCTGGCATAAGTATCTGTAAAAAATTCGAAAAATCTGAAAATTTACGAGCGTGATCCTCAGATATGTACGCAACTTTCATTAGTTTTGAGTTTTTCCGTTTGAGCAAGTTAAGTGCCCCTTTCAGGTTCGTCTTTACGGACTGTTCTGTTTTTGACAGATTCTGCCTTTTATTTCGCATTGCCGCTTTTGTTAAGTTGAATGAGTTTCTTTGTTCCATTAACTTTCAGAAGTTTCGTGCAATGTCCAGAAGTGTTAAGAATGATTGTGTCACCTCTGAACATGTGAATTTTGATTATGCACTAACCCTCTAATGAGTTTGCTTGAAGTTTGGTGTGGCAGAAGTTTTCAAGGGTCAATAGAAGAGGGTGATATAATGTGATCGAGAAGAGTGAAAGGTCTAAGCTTGGGGATGCCCTGGTTCATCCCTGCATATTTTAAGAAGACTCAAGCATCTAAGCTTGGGGATGCCCAAGGCATTCCCTTCTTCATCGACGACTTATCAGGTTTCTTCTAGTGAAACTATATTTTTATTCAGTCACATCTTATGTATTTTTACTTGGAGCGTCTGTGTGCTTTTATTTTCGTTTTGTTATTTTCATTCTCTGAATAAATTCATCCTTGTGTGGGAGAGAGACACGCTCCGTTGGTTCATATGAACACATGTGTTCTTAGCTTTTAATGTTCAAGGGCGAAAGTTGATCGCTTCACTTGTTGCTATTTGGTTGGAATAAGAAAATGCTTCATATGGTCTTGAATAATTTGATACTTGAGCTCTCATAAATCATTTAAGCTCTTGCATCATGTAGTTTAAATCTAGTAATGAAGAACTACTGTAGAGCTTGCTGAAATTTGGTTTGCATGATTGGTCTCTCTAAGGTCTAGATATTTTCTGGTAAAAGTGTTTGAGCAACAAGGAAGACAGTGTAGAGTCTTATAATGTTTGCAATAAGTTCTTATGTAAGTTTTGCTGTACCGTTTATACTTGTGTTTGCTTCAAACAACCTTGCTAGCCTAAGCCTTGTACTGAGAGGGAATACTTCTCGTGCATCCAAAACCTTGAGCCAAAACCCATGCCATTTGTGTCCACCATATCTACCTACTATGTGGTATTTCCTGCCATTTCAAGTAAATACTTCATGTGCTACCTTTAAACAATTCAAAAGCTATTACCTCTTATTTGTGTCAATGTTTTATAGCTCATGAGGAAGTATGTGGTGTTTTATCTTTCGATCTTGTCATTTACTTCTGACAGACTTTCACAATGGACTAGTGGCTCATCCGCTTATACAATAATTTTACAAAAAGAGCTGGCAATGAGGTTCCCAGCCTCAACTAATTAACTTGCATTAATAATTCTCTTCACATGTTTTGCTCTGATTTATCAGTAAGCAACTTAAATTTGCAAATAGACACTCCTCCATGGTATGTGAATGTTGGAAGGCACCGAGGATTCGGTTAGCCATGGCTTGTGTAAGCAAAAGGTTGGGGGAGTGTCACCTAATAAATAAAACTAAAGTACATGTGGAAACAAAAGAGAAGAGGGATGATCTACCTTGCTGGTAGAGATAACGTCCTTCATGGGAGCCGCTCTTGAAAGTCTGGTTGATAAGGTAGTTAGAGTACCCATTACCATTCGTTGACAACAACAAACACCTCTCAAAACTTTACTTTTATGCTCTCTATATGATTTCAAAACTTGAAAAGCTCTAGCACATGATTTTATCCCTGCTTCCCTCTGCGAAGGGCCTATATTTTACTTTATTGTTGAGTCAGTTTACCCATTTCCTTCCACCTTAGAAGCAAACACTTGTGTTAACTATGCATTGGTTCTTACATATTTGCTTATTTGCATTCATCATATTACTCTATGTTGACAATTATCCATGAGATATGCATGTTGAAAGTTGAAAGCAACTGCTGAAACTTATATCTTCCTTTGTGTTGCTTCGATGCCTTTACTTTGAATTTATTGCTTTATGAGTTAACTCTTATGCAAGACTTTTTGATGCTTGTCTTGAAAGTACTATTCATGAAAGGTTTTGCTATATGTTATCTATTTGTTAGCAAACTATAGATATTGCTTTGAATCACTCCATTCATGTCATATGCTTTACAATAATGTTGATCAAGATTATAATGGTAGCATGTCACCTCAGAAATTATTTGTGTTATCGTTTACCTACTCGAGGACGAGTAGGAACTAAGCTTGGGGATGCTGATACGTCTCAAACGTATCTATAATTTCGATGTTCCATGCTTGTTTTATGACAATACCTACATGTTTTG
This sequence comes from Lolium multiflorum, assembly GCA_030979885.1. Lineage (NCBI taxonomy): Eukaryota > Viridiplantae > Streptophyta > Magnoliopsida > Poales > Poaceae > Lolium > Lolium multiflorum. The sequence goes on along the minus strand of CM061752.1, from coordinate 53,862,531 downwards.
TTCACACTTTATATCGTTTTGATGCGTTTTCCGGAACTAACCTATTGACGAGATGCCGAAGTGCCGTTCTGCTGTTTTTGGTTTCAAATCCTAGTAAGGAAATATTCTCGGAATCGGACGAAATCAACGCCCCATCCTATTTTCCCACGAAGCTTCCAACACCCGAGAGCCGCGGAGGGGAACCCTGTGGGCCCAGATGACAGGTGGCGCGGCCGGGGCCTGGGCGCGCCCCCTAGTGTGTCACCGCCTCGTCGCCCTCCGACTCCGCCTCTTCGCCTATTTAAAGGTCCCGACCTAAAACTCGAGAGGAATAAGCCACGGTGCGCGAAACCTTCCGAGCCGCCGCCATCGCGAAGCCAAGATCTGGGGGACAGGAGTCTCTGCACGCCGCCGGACGGGAAGTGCCCCGGAAGGCTTCTCCATCGACACCACCGCCATCTTCATCACCGCTGCTGTCTCCCATGAGGAGGGAGTAGTTCTCCATCGAGGCTCGGGGCTGTACCGGTAGCTATGTGGTTAATCTCTCTCCTATGTACTTCAATACAATGATCTCATGAGCTGCTTTACATGATTGAGATCTATATGATGAGCTTTGTATCGCTACTAGTTATGTGCTACTCATGTGATGTTATTAAAGTAGTCTATTCCTCCTGCATGGTGTAATGGTGACAGTGTGTGCATCGTGTAGTTCTTGTCGTAGATTATGATCATAATCTCTTGTAGGTTATGGAGTTGATTATCGCTATGATAGTATTGATGTGATTTATGCCTCCTTCATAGTGTGATGGTGACGGTGTGCATGCTATGTTAGTACTTGGTCTATTTTGCAAAGATCTATTATACTCTAAGGTTACTTAAACATGAATATCGAATGTTGTGGCGCTTGTTAACTCCGGCATTGAGGGTTCGTGTAATCCTACACAATTAGTGGTGTTCATCATCCAACAAGAGTATATGTAGCACAAAGGAAGAGAACTTATTTATTATGTGATCAATGTTGAGAGTGTCCACTAGTGAAAGTATGATCCCTAGGCCTTGTTTCCACCATAAAGAATTGCTTCCCAACAAGCTATTTTCTGGCGCCGCTTGTTTCTGTTTCTGCATCTTTACTTTCGCAATATTACCACCATCTATACCACCTGTGTTTTACTATCTCTTCGCCGAACTAGTGAACCTATACATCGACAAGTGTATTAGGTGTGTTGGGGACACAAGAGACTTCTTGCATTGTGATCGCAGGGTTGCTTGAGAGGGATATCTTTGACCTCTTCCTCCCTGAGTTCGATAAACCTCGGGTGATCCACTTAAGGGAAAACTTGCTGCTGTTCTACAAACCTCTGCTCTTGGAGGCCCAACACTGTCTACAAGAATAGAAGCACCCGTAGACATCAAACCTCATATACGTTCACCTACTGTGGAGCTACAACTCTTCTTTGGAGATAATGCTTATCGGAAAAAGAAAAAGAGAGACCTCCCGAACCTCCTCGTTCTCTCCAGCTCCGCCCGTTGAGAGTCGCTTCGGTCCGCCCGGCTCGCTCTGCTTCCCTCTCCGGTGGCGATGCCGGCTGGCGTGGTGAAGAGAGTGCAGCGTGGGCTTCTTCTGTAATTAGTAGGCTTAGGTTTGCTCTAGGCTTAGATGTTATGTTTTGTTTCAGCTCTATGCCGTTGTCTTGGGTGCTTCTGCTGCTCACGAGCTGCAGCCAGGAGGTGATGGTCTTCGTCGTGCTCGTCGTGCTCCTGGGGTGGGAGCCGGAGGCGGCAGTCGGGGCTAGTCAAAGATCCCGCTCAAATAAGCTCGCTGGTCACCTTCAAGATCTAGATCTGAAGGTTTGGTGCTGTGTTGATGAGGTGGAAGCTCCGATCTGGCCTCTCTTCTTCAGCCATCAAGGGGATGGAGAAGGAGAGTGGTGGAGAGAAGCTCTACTTCCTTCGGCATGGCGTGGAGCTGCTGATTTTCGTGGAGTTCATCAACTGGGGCGAAGATACGCCTCCGTTATCCTTGGTCGTTGGGACCGCTCCTTGCTGCGGCGCCGTCAGCACTGCAGCATCTTCAACCTCCTGGCCGGTGTGCCTAAGAGGAGGCCCTATAGCAACTCCGTCACGGTGCTCAACGCAGGCCCATCACCAAGTGGTTTAGTCCCCGGCGGAGGTGCAGGTGGCCGTGACATCGAGTGCTTCATCTTCTTCGGTGGAGAAGAAGGACTTGATTGTATTCTCAAACTTTTATTTTGGGTCCTTCTTGTAATAATTGGGGGCTTAGTTGTAATTTATTTTCCTTTTGCGGTCCTCTATGTAACATGTAAGCCCACCGTATAAGCAGCTCTCTGAACCCTTCGGGTCCTTTATTTGTTAAAAAGGACTGCGAAGAGAGATAGTATGCATTATCAATGGCATCTAGGGGTAGCTGCGAAGAGTTTTTAGACATCTAGTGTATGGTTTCCGAATTTTGATACTTGCATTTATTCTTGACTCACTTGTGCTACATATGTAGTCGCGCTATTTGACCCCCAAGGTGCATAATAGTTATTCTACATCCACCCTTTATCTTTATAACTGTAAATGATTTTTTACGTCACGTAAATTTTGTCTAGATACACAAGCGGAGTAGAACATACAAAAAAATAGATTTGGCAAAACAATATTTGTTTATGTGACGTAAAAAATATGACATAAAATAAGTATTTTTGATGCTTTTTACACTACAATTACTCACACAATACGTTTTTATGTTTATTTTTTTGTTGTGAGTCAATATGAACGTAATTATATGTATACAAAACATAATTTTATGAATGTAACAACATAAAATTATGTTGGGTGCAAAATAAATTTTCTGCACCCTAAGATTAAATAGCATTTCTACGAGTCGCGCTATTTGACCTCGAGGGAGTAGAATAGTTATTCTACACCCACCCTCTATCTTTGCATCCGGAATTGAGTTTTTACATCACGTATTTTTTTTTTACTTTATTAGTCGAGTAGAACAAAAGAATAAACGTAACTTGCAAAAAAATATTTATGTGTAGGGAAAGTCGTGTGCAATGGAAAATGCAAGCACGATTTGGGGAGGGGTTTTTCTCTATTGTAACAAGGACCAATTATCTACTCCATCCGACTAGTTCCGGGTTCGAGTCCCGGGCAACCCATATGGAAAATAAAAAAGACCAATCTTAGTTTTTAACTTGGACTCACTTCATTTACAATTTTTTTTGTTTGGTTAATTTAGCTATATGGATATCCAATCCTTGAGCTGATTTGGTTGACATTGGTATATAGTCTATGTTATACTGTTAAAAAGTATGACATAAAATAAGTATTTTCGTTATTTTTTACACTACAATTACTCACACAATGCGTTTTTATGTCGATTTTTTGTGTGTTAAGTCAGTATGAACGTAATTATATGTATACAAAACATAATTTTATGAATGTAACAACATAAAATTATGTTGGCTACAAAATAACTTTTCTGCACCCTGGGGTCAAATAGCGTTTTTCACTTCATGTTCTATCTATAAGAAGTATAACCATATTAAATAAAAGATAAAATTGGATCTCTAAGTCTTATCTCAGCAGATTACAAACTAATGTGCTAGCCATTACCACATCAAACCAGAAAAGCATTATGGTCATACCCTGGCAAATAATCCGGTGGTGAATTCACTGGACGATACGGCGCAAGGCAAGCCGGCAACGATAGACGCCGCATCATGCGCAGAAGAGGGGACGAACAATCTGAGGAGGCGAAGAGGTGGCATGTATGGATGATACTTTCATAGCGAGTACGGTCGGGAGGCGGCGGCCGACGATCGATCTACTACTAGTAGAGGAAACATATCGTTAAGAGCATCTCCACCGATGAGCAATATAATATGGCCGGCAGCAGTGCTGACAATAGTATATGTGATATGGGGAAGTGTGTTCCACCACTAGTGGAGAAGAGGCCTTTGGTCCTCAGCAAATAACCCAGTGCAGAACCAAACCGGGACCATTGGAGGCATTAGGCCCGGTTCGTTTTGCCCAGGGCGGCCCCACTGGTTCAGAGCCTGTCCTGTAGTGGCCTTTGGACCCGGTTTGTATTACAAACCGGGCCTAAAGGGTGGCACGACACGGCAGGCGTGGGAACCCTTTAGTCCCGGTTTGTAATACAAACCGGGTCCAAAGGCCTCACCCGGTTTGTATTACAAACCGGGACAAAGTCCCCAATCTGGCTATATGACCTTGCCCCTGCCCAAATGTGAGCCACACTTGGCCATTTTTTCACTTTCTTCACAAGAGGGGTGTATTGCTCTCCTCTCTTCTTCACATGCACATGAGGTGTTCGATGAAATGCTTAAGAGGATTTGACACTTGAGTTTACACAAATCAAGCCACACTTAACTTGCTTTTTTCTTCTTCATCGAGGTTAACAACTTTATCCTTTTCATCTGTAATTGATAAAATGTAATGGTTTTTCATATAATGTTAATTATATCATGCAGATGAATCGGCAATGGATGTACATTGACCGACGGTTTGACGAGTTCACTTCGGGCCTGGAGAATTTCATCGCCGTGGCTGAGGCAAACAAACATGGTGGCTTCATGTATTGTCCATGTGTCGACTGCAAGAATATCGTAAATTACGCTCACTCGAGTGTCATTCACAGCCACCTTCTGCGGGCAGGTTTCATGCCCAGCTACTATTGTTGGACCAAGCACGGAGAAAGAGGGGTTATGATGGAAGACAATGAAGAAGAGGAAGAGGATGATGACGGTTATCCCAATTTCCCTGAATACGATGATACTGCAGAAGGCAATGAAGACAATGAAGTAGAAGATCAAGAGGCACCAGATGAGCCTGCTGATGATGATCTTGGTCGGGCCATTTCTGATGCAAGGAGAGAATGTGAAACTGAAAAGGAAAGGTTGGCCTTCGACAAGATGATAGAAGATCACAACAAATTGTTATACCCAACTTGCGAAGATGGCCATAAAAAGCTAGGCAGCACACTGGAATTGTTGCAATGGAAGGCAGGGGTGTCACTGACTCAGGATTTGGAAAGTTGCTGACAATAATTAAGAGGAAGCTTCCAAGGGGTAACGAATTGCCCGCTACGTACGAAGCGAAGAAGATTGTCTGCCCTCTAGGATTAGATGTGCAAAAGATACATGCATGCATTAATGACTGTGTCCTCTACCGCGGTGAGTACGAGAATTTGGATGCATGTCCGGTGTGCACTGCATTGCGGTATAAGATCGGACGAGATGACGACCCTGGTGATGTTGAGGGCGAGCGCCCCGGAAGAGGGTTCCCCAAGGTTATGTGGTATGCTCTATAATACCACGGCTGAAACGCTTGTTCAGAAATAAAGAGCATGCTAGGTTGTTGCGATGGCACAAAGAAGACCGTAAGAAAGACGAGATGTTGAGGCACCCTGCTGATGGCTCCCAATGGAGAAAAATCGATAGAGAGTTCCCAAACTTTGCACAGGATGCAAGGAACTTAAGGTTTGGTCTAAGTACGGATGGCATGAATCCTTTTGGAGAGCAGAGCTGCAGCCATAGCACCTGGCCTGTGACTCTTTGTATATATAACCTTCCTCCTTGGTTGTGCATGAAGCGGAAGTTCATTATGATGCCAGTGCTCATACAAGGCCCGAAGCAACCCGGGAACGACATTGATGTGTACCTGAAGCCATTAGTCGAAGAACTTCTACAGCTGTGGTCCCTAGCAGGTGTACGTGTGTGGGACGAGCACAAGCAGGAGGAATTTGACCTAAGAGCGCTGCTTTTCGTAACCATCAATGACTGCCTGCTCTTGGTAACATTTCGGGACATCAAACAAGGGATACAATGCATGCACGCACTGTTTACATGACCTCGAAGGTGATTATTTGGAAAAAGGTCAGAAGGTCGTGTACCGGGCATCGTCGATTTCTTAGGATTACCCATCCCGTAAAAAGAAAGGCAAGCATTACAGCGGTGAGGCTGATCACCGGAGGAAGCCTCCCATCGTGATGGTGTTGATATATTTGGTATGGTCAAGGATCTAGATGTAATATTTGGAAAGGGTCCTGGCGGACGGTCTGTTCCGAATGACGATGCCGGACACGCGCCCATGTGGAAGAAGAAATCTATATTTTGGGATCTACCCTATTGGAAAGTCTTAGAGGTCCGCTCTTCAATCGATGTGATGCACGTGACGAAGAATCTTTGCGTGAACCTGCTAGGCTTTCTGGGCGTGTACGGGAAGACAAAAGATACACCGAAGCACGGGAGGACCAGCAACGTTGGAAAGACCCCAAAAATCTGCATGAGAGAGTTAAAGGACGTCATTTATCCAGCTACGCTCTTACAAAAGCAGAGAAATATTTTTTGAATGTCTGAGAAGTATCAAGGTCCCGTCTGGCTTCTCCTCCAATATAAAGGGAATAATAAATATGGAGAAGAAAACATTCCAAAACCTGAAGTCTCATGACTGTCACGTGATAATGACACAGTTGCTTCCGATTGCATTGAGGGGGCTTCTACCGGAAAATGTTCGACTGCCCATTGTGAAGCTATGTGCATTCCTCAATGCAATTTCTCAGAAGGTAATAAATCCAGAAATTCTACCGAGGTTGCAGAATGATGTGGTCCAATGTCTGGTTAGTTTTGAGCTGGTGTTCCCACCATCCTTCTTCAATATTATGACACATCTCCTCGTTCACCTGGTCGATGAGATTTCCATTCTCGGTCCTGTATTTCTACACAATATGTTCCCCTTCGAGAGGTTCATGGGAGTCTTAAAGAAATATGTTCATAACCGTGCTAGGCCAGAAGGAAGCATCTCCAAGGGCTATGGAACAGAGGAGGTCATTGAATTCTGTGTTGACTTTATTCCTGACCTTAAGCCGATTGGTGTTCCTGAATCGCGGCATGAAGGGAGACTAAGTGGAAAAGGCACGCTAGGAAGGAAATCAATGATATGTAGGGACGGAATTTCTTTTACTCAAGCACACTACACAGTTCTACAAAGTTCCACCTTGGTGGCTCCGTATATCGGTGACCACAAGAACTTTCTACGCTCCCAGAACGGGGCAGTCGAACGATTGGATTAGACGTGAACACATGTCGACTTTCGGCGGTTGGTTGCAAAAACATCTCCTGAATAACGAAGATATTGATGATCAGCTGTACTTGCTGGCCCAGACACCATCTTCGACTGTAGTGACTTTCCAAGGGTACGAGATAAATGGGAATACATTTTACACGATCGCCCAAGATAAAAAGAGCACCAACCAAAACAGTGGTGTCCGATTTGATGCAATAATGAATGAAGGCCCAAATGACACATATTATGGTTACATAGAGGATATATGGGAACTTGACTATGGACCTTCTTTTAAGGTCCCTTTGTTTAGGTGCAAATGGGTCAACAAAACAGGAGGCGGGGTTCAGGTAGACAAGTTGTATGGAATGACAACGTGGATCTCAACAATCTTGGGTATAGAGACGAACCATTCGTCCTAGCCAAGGATGTGGCCCAGGTTTTCTATGTGAAGGACATGTCTACCAAACCAAGAAAAAGGAAACATAAGGAAACAAATACATCAAACGATGAGCCAAAGCGCCACATAGTTCTTTCGGAAAAGAAACATCGTGGGAGTGGAGGACAAGACAGACATGTCAGAAGATTATAATAAGTTTGATGAAATTCCACCCTTCAGAGTGAACATTGATCCAAGCATCAAGTTAAATGATGAAGATGCTCCATGGTTAAGGCTGAAGAAGATTAAATGATGAAGATGCTCCATCATCAAGTTAATTGTAGAATGTTCATGGCACAAATGAGTATCTCAACATGGCAATCAATTTAACTGTATGTAAGATATTAAAAGTGGAGATTTCCCAACCATTTCCCCAACAGTACTACTGTTAGAGGAGATGTAGTCGTTCGGGGGCTTGCAGGGAAAAATTCCGAGGAGCAGCTTCCGAAGATGCCGTAGGGCGTGTGCACCAACGACATCTTCGAGAAGCTGCGCCACGGGAGATTTCCCAAACCTTTCCCCAACAGTTAGAGGAGATGTAGTCGTTCACGGGCTTGCCGGGAAATTTTCCGAGGCACAGCCTCCGAAGATGCCGTAGGGCGCGTGTGCACCAACGACATCTCCGAGAAGCTCATCACGGGAGATTTCCCAACCCTTTCCTTCATCCATGGGAATGAAACTCTGCTTGGCTTGTTGATCTGCTTGGCAAGGCGTATCGATGCTCCTTTTATAGGCACTGCACCTCTTCTACTTTGTCTTGTTCTTCGACAGAGCGTCGTGCGCTACATGCTTTATCTCATCGAGCAGTGCGTCCACCCATGCGTTCTTATCCTGCCGACATCTTTAGTCCCGGTTGTACCCACCAGCCGGGACTAAAGGTTACCCACACGTCCTTATCCCACCGACAGTTTTGTTAGATGACAAAAATGATCTTTCGTCCCGGTTGTACCCACCAGCCGGGACTAAAGGGTTATCCCACCGACAGTTTTGTTAGATGACAAAAAAATGATCTTTAGCCCCGGTTGTACCCACCAGCCGGGACTAATGTTTTCGGCGCCATTGCGTTCCCGCCTATTTTTCTTCCCGCCTTGCTTCCCGCCTCCGTCCTCCCGCCATTTTTTCACTATATATATGATGGCTTGGCCTCCATTTACATATCACATCTACACTCATTTCTGCAAACCTCATCACTCTGTCCCATGGCTTCCATCGTATCTCTAACCCTCCGGGAGGCGGAGGCGCTTTGCGCGTCGAACTACCCTGCCCGCCGGCTACCGCGTCCCGACCGGCTGGTTGCTGAGCGTCGGAGGCGTCCGGTCCCTCCTGTCCCTCTAGGTGTGGCGCGCGAGATGGCCATCACGAACCACTACTACTTCGAGCTCACGCCGGAGCAGCGGAGGAATCCCCGTGGCATCCCGACTACTTCCCAACTTGGGAAAGCTTCTTCATCAATCGACGTGAGAGGGCGCTTGCCAGGCACGAGGAGGGCGGCCCGCCTCCCGGACTTCAACGAGGCCGGCCGTCGGCTGTGGTGGCGCGGCCGGACTCTCCAGGGCGTCATGGCCCACCGTGGCCCCCGCCTGTGCTACCCTCGGTCCCAGCCCACGCGTGCTCTCCCGCCGAGGTTCGACTACCGCGACCCCGATGCCGGCGACGATGATGACGGCGACTACGACGACTACAGTGGCGAGTACTATCGGGCTAGGCACGAGTATGACTGAATGACTCGAACAGTCGAATCTGGCCATATGTATCTTAATTAATTTTCAGTTGAGCTCTGTACTTTAATTCCATGTATCTGGCGGGAAACTTTTCTCATCGTCTGCCACAACGAATTTATTGAAAATACAATTAAAATATATGGCGGCGGTGGTGGCTAGTACATGGCGGTGACGGTGGTGGCGACACGGCGGTGGCGACGGTGGCCTGTACATGGCGGTGGCGGCGGTGGTGGCCAGTACATGGCGATGACGGTGGTGGCCAGTACATGGCGGTGGCGGCGGTGGTGGCCAGTACATGGCGGTGACGGTGGTGGCCAGTACACGGCGGTGGCGACGGTGGCCTACATGGCGGTGGCGGCGGTGGTGGCCACATGGCGATGACGGTGGTGGCAGTACACGACGGTGGCGACGGTGGCCAGTACATGGAGGTGGCGGCGGTGGTGGCCAGTACATGGCGATGACGGTGGTGGCCAGTACACGGCGGTGGCGACGGTGGCCTGTACATGGCGGTGGCGGTGGCCAGTACACGGCGGTGGCCAGTACATGGCGGCGGCGGTGGTGGCCAGTACATGGCGATGACGGTGGTGGCCAGTACATGGCGGTGGCGGCGGTGGTGGCCAGTACATGGCGGTGACGGTGGTGGCGTACACGGTGGCGGTTTGTATATGCGGTGGCGGCGGTGGTGGCCGTACATGGCGGTGACGGTGGTGGTGGACACGGGGTGGCGACGGTGGCCTGTACATGGCGGTGGCGGCGGTGGTGGCGACATGCGATGACGGTGGTGGCCAGTACACGGCGGTGGCGACGGTTGTCTGTACATGGCGGTGGCGGTGGCCAGTACACGGCGGTGGCGGCGGTGGCCGGTACATGGCGGCGGCGGCGGCGGTGGACACGTGTGGCAGTGCGGTGGCACGGGGAAAGGACGGCGGTGGTGAGCAGTACACGGCGGTGGCGGTGGCACATGGCGGTGGCGGCGGTGGTGGCCATGGCGGTGACGGTGGTGGCCAGTACACGGCGGTGGCGGCGGTGGACACGTGTGGCAGTGCGGTGGCCAGTAAGTGGTTTTTTTGATTTGAAATAAGGCGGGAATGAAATTTTTAAAAAAATGGTCTTTGGGGGCCTTTTTGCGCGCCAAAACCAGCAAAAAATGGCCTTTAGGCCGGTTTGTATTACAAACCGGGACCAAAGGCTGGTCCCGGTTGGTGCCACGAACCGGGACCAAAGGGGCGAGTATAAAAGAAAACACTCGTCTCCGCGGAGATCAATCCCGCGGAGACGGCGCGTGCCGCCAGGCTGCCCAACCGCCGCGCGCGTCACCGCGCCGCCGCCCGCGCCGCCGCCCGCGTCACCGCCCGCCGCCCGCGCCCCGTCGCCGCCCGCGCCTCCCTCCAACACCGCCGCCTCCCCAACAACCGCCGCCGCCGCCCGCGCCGCCGCCCGCGCCTCCTCCAACACCGCCGCCTCCTCCAACACCGCCGCCGCGCCTCGCCGCCGCGCCGCCGCCGCCGCCCGCCGCCTCCTCCAACACTGCCCTCCTCTCCGCCGCCGCCAAGGTGAGCTCCACCTTTTTTTAATTTTTGTAAGTGTATTAGGATTAGTATTAGGATTAGGATTGTTAGTATTAGGATTTTAGTATTAGAATTGTTAATTAGTATTAGATTGTTAGTATTAGAATTAGGATTGTTAGTGTATTAGGATTGTTAGTATTAGGATTAGGATTGTTAGTGTATTAGGATTTTAGTATTAGAATTGTTAATTAGTATTAGATTGTTAGTATTAGAATTGTTAGTAATTGTTAGTATCAAATTTGTTAGTATTAGAATTTTAGAAATAGTTAGTAAACTATTTTTTAGAAATATTTAGTAAATTATTTTTTAGAAATAGTTAGTAAAAGTTACAATAATAATATGTATGTTAGAAATAATGTTAGTTACAACTCTAACATTAATCAAAATAATGTTAGTTAGAACTCTATTATTGTAAACTATTTGTTAGTATAGTTAATCCGGTAGTGCGGACGCCCCTGCCGGTGCCGAGTCCGTGGCGGTGCCCCTACCGGTGCCCGTGGTTGTGCCGCCGCGACATAGTGCCGACACCCCTTCCGGGTTAAAAGTAGTGAAGTTATTTTTTAATTTATGTTAACGTTGGTACATATATATATGATTTGTTTTCGTAGCTACGATGCCGCGACAGCCGCCGCGCCGTGGTCTGACTCTTCTAGAGGAGATGCAGCGGGGGAGGTCCGGGACTGGGCTCCGCCGGGGTGGCACTGGGAGGTCTTAGCTTCGGGTCGCGCACCTTGGTGCGGAATCCGGGTCCGTCGTCGACCCGGATATTCTTTGGTGGAGGTCTTATGGGCCACGGTCGTTTCAGAGGGAGCCGGCCCCGCCGGAGGAGGTCAGCGCATTGCGGCGGAGGACGAGCACGTTCGCCGTTACATGTATGCGTTAGACAACATGTATAGGACCGGATGGAGCGTTATGCAGGGATCTCATGTTAGCTATGCTCCCGTGACTGTTCTGTGGCTTTGGGTGTTCACCCGGCGCGGCTCGGTCCCGGTCGGCGCGGTCGTTGAGAGGTTGTAGTATTGATTGATGTATTAGGGTTAAATAAACATGAACCCGATCTATGTATGCATGTAACTGCACTATCTGCTTTCAGCACTATATTATCGATCCTTAGTTAAGAACTACATATGTAACTCCATTTTCAGTTTTCTGCATTATCCTTAATTTGATCATATGATGGTTCCTATATATAGCTTGCAGGTCGTTGTAGAAAGCATGGAGAGAGATGAAACTCAAGAAAATTTCATGGCTGACCTCATAGCCAACGGTACTCTGGATGATCGCGACGACGTCGTTATTCCAGATGATGGCGGTGACGATGTCACATCAACTTTTTTGAATGACTCCGGTGAGGGAGCGGAGAATATTGAGGAAGAAGATCCTAATGGCGCCGGTGAGGAAGAAGATCATCATAATGGCTCCGGAACCGTAGTTATCACCCAGGTATATAAATTAATTAAGCCGTTGTTGATCGACTAGATGCATTAACCAATTAAATTGTACTGACTATGAATTATTTCTTTTTAGCCCTCCGGATCGAGCACTTCTTCTGTAAAGTCGAGGAAGCGAGGCCAAAAAGTTGGACGACGGTGTTAGGCACGACATCACCCACATCGCTAAGGATGGTAAACCGATTGCTCCAGAGAAAGGTGCAAAGGCATTCACAGCTCAATGCGGAGTGCTTGTTAGGGACCACGTCCCGATCACCGTTCGAGAATGGAACAAGCCAAAGGGACTAGTGCTGTCTGCAGAGGAAGAAGCTCAAGGTCTTTATATCGATGATGTAGCCAAAAACAGCATTCTGACCAAGCTCATGTCACATTTCAACATAGTACCCGAAGAGGGGGGCCGCTGAAAAGGCCAAGATGGAGCATGCCGTCACCGAGTTTGCCAAGAAGAAGATGGCCGAACTATTCAAGAACCACAAGAAAAGATTGCGCGGCCTTATCAAGAAAAAGAAGACTCCGGACAGTGAGAAGGTAAAAAATCACTGGGACGAATTCGTGAAGTACAGCACGGAGTCGGAAGAATTTAAGAAAAGGTCGGAAACAAATAAGGCAAATGCTGCGTTGAAGAAATATCACCAAATTAGGTCCAGGTGGATACAGGGCTAACCGTCCTAAGTGGGAGGCAGCTGAGGCGGAACTGACCAGGAAAGGGATCAGATTAGGGACACACGGTTGGATCGAACGGTGCAAGGAGTGGTTCTACGGGATTGGGGGAACGTTGCATCCAGAAACAGGGAAGTGCATCTATAAGAAAGCTCATCTGAAGTTTCCCATTGAAGCCCTGGAAAAAGCACATAAGGACGTGGAGGAGGGGAGGTTCCAGCCCTTGGGAACAAAGAACACGGCGGACGAACACGAGGCACAGAAGGCTCCGTTCCGTGGAACATTGGCTTTCCTGCGGAAAGGAAGAGATTTCCTGATAAAAGCCATGAGAGGAGAAAGGCAAGGGAAACAGACCGCTTAGCGACCTTAGAGGGCCGTTTTACCACCATGGAAGCCCAATTAACCATGGTAACCCAAGTACTTACATCCCAGATGGCTCAGGGGCAGGCTGTAGATCCTGCGCCATTGCTCGATGCCCTCGTCCCGCTGCAATCTCAACAACACCGGAGAAGCAGCGTAGCTTCCTCTCAGCAGGCCGATCATATTAATGATGAGGTGGTCGAGCCTCCTCGCTACCCCCGTGGATGATCTGAGAGCCGTCCTTGTGAGCTGCATGTTAAAGTTTTCAACCTATCCTTCAAGGCGGCGGTCGGCATCTTCTTACCTACAAGGTCTTACCATTGCCGTCCGGTCCAAGACGACTTTGCTGTTGTGATGGTGGATGAAGTGTTGAGAGATTATGAGGGGATGGTGCTTGAGCACCCTGCAGGTGAAGATGGGGAAATCAAAGAACTAGGAGAAGCCCGTAGAACCACCGTGCAATGGCGGAAGGAGAACATTGTGTTTCCAGGTGAGAAGCCACCAAGCAGGCCACCTCCTCCGCCTCCTCCGCCACCTGCAGGGTCTCCTCCGCGTGATGAGTCTCCTCCGCGTGATGATTCTCCTATGCGCGATGATGATTCCCCTCTGCATGAGCAGTCTCCTCCGCGTGAAAACACTCCGGCGCCGCCTCCTCCTCCTCGTCAGGAGACTCCGCCGCCTCCACCTAAGCAAAAGAGGAAGCTAACCGGGCACCTCCTACAGCTCCGAAGAGATCATCAACTCCGATGAGGGCACAGACTCCAGAGTTGTTACCACATGCAGACTGAAGAGCAAAAGGCGTTTCTTGCGCCGAAGAAGATGTTTATTAAACCGCAAACAATGAAGCACTTTGCCGAGACGAGAATGAAGAGACCTGAGCTGAGATCTGATCATGACCGCTCTCTTGGACAGTCCTATAGAGCGAGCAAAGAAGCAAAAAAAGTCGCCCAGCTTGGACAGCAGGACAATCAGACCATACCCCACGTCGTGCAGCCCTATGATGATCCAGAGACGGCATCGATGATCGAACGGGAGGCTAGAGCTCAGGGAGCATCAGTTGATTACGAAGATTACTATCCCACGGCTCAAGTGGTAAACACGTATAGATACGGAAAAGATCTCGTCAAACCTGGCGAGCTCGCGCGTCTAGGTACTCAGATGCGAAGGTTGCATGACTGGTACCTGAAAGCCTGTCGAAGAGGTGATCGCTACCTCACGGTGTATCTTAGAGATGAGCATTACTTCCGGGGGAACGAGGAGATAAACCTTGAGTTAGAAGAACTGTTTCAGTTATTCAATCAAGACGCCCTCGACAAAGCTGTCATCAGTTGCTACTGCCTGTAAGTGATTTATTTATGTAATTAAGTCTGTAGCTCAGCGCTCATTCATTTGCACTAACAATTATCCTCACTATATTCTTTGTGTACGCTATATATTTAATTATGCAGAATGAAGAAGCTCGAATGCAAAAGAGGCAAGCTCCTACCGCTGGGGTTCATAGACCCAGACACAGTTCATGAAGTTACGGTTCGAGACTTCGCCAAGGACACAGAGGACAACATGGTAATGTTTTTAGTGAAGCAAGCAGACAAAGAGGAAATATTTTTCCCTACAACTTCAAGTGAGTGTTATATATAACATACATTATGCTTGTGCAGCTTCCACTTTATTCTCCTAATCATTGAGCTATGCTTGTGCAGTTTCCACTTTATTCTCCTTATCATTGATCTTCACAAAGGAGTCGTAAAGGTCATGGACTCGAAACGTAAAGAACATGCGGAATGGGCGGACATGGCTGTCATCCTTCAGAGGTAATTTCAATCAATTTCGTATTGGCATCTTCATCTGTTCTAATTCGACGATATCATCAACTAATCAATAACTCATTTACTCATTATTTTTTGCCGGGGCAGGGCTTGGAAACGGTTCATCACTACTGTTCCGGGTAAATGGAAACCGGAGCTTACATTTGAAGATTACCCTGTAAGTAGTACTATATATATAGCTATGTCCGTGAAACTCTATGTATGATATTTACTTTCAATACGATGCTTGATTAATTATTAGTTTGATCGAACTATTTTTTCGTAAAGTGTATGTGGCAGGAACGCGGGAATAACTTATGTGGATACTACGTCTGCACCTTCATTCGTGACATGACCTGTCCCAAGGGTGGGGATGCCCAAATACATGCCACTCGTGTATGATAACAAATTCTCACAATTATCTTAATTAGTACCATCTATTGTATGATTTCCATATATACATATATTGATCTCCTTTTTTAAATATAGATGATACGCCTGCGGGACAGTCTCATAACGGCGGATCAAATACGAGCAATTCAAGAGGAAATCGCGGGATTCTTTCTTACCGAGTGCATAACCCCAGGTGGAGAGCACTATGCGAAGGTCATAGCTAGGTGTTGAGCAACTTTGTAGAAGCTAATACATTTAGTAAAGAGATCCGACTTGATATGCATGCATTACGTGTACTGTTGACGATGTCTATATATATTCACGACGATTTGTTTGTGGTTTCTTGAATGATATATATGCATTGCTGAAATTCAGCCGCGGCACAGAAACGCCCTGTTTTTCTACCGCGGCAGAGAAACGCTGCTGCACCCTAAACCTGTGCCGCGGCAGAGAAATAGGAATTCTCCCGCGGCAGAGTACCCAGGCCCGGTTCGTACCACGAACCGGGACCAAAGGCCTTCCACCGCGAGCTCCCTGGCCGCACCACGTGGCGCAGCTTTTAGGCCCGGTGCCTTTTTGAACCGGGACTAAAGGGGGGGACCTTTAGTCCCGCCTAATTGGTCCCGGTTTGGAAACCGGGACTGAAGGCCCAAACGGACCGGGCCTGTAGCCCCGTTTTCCACTAGTGCACACCGGTAACCCCTATACAACAGCTCCAATAGCACATGCATGCAGTTAAAGGAAAATATGTGGGGAGGCAGAAAAAGTAGGAGAGAGAAGAATCTTTGGGGGGCTGCCGCTGCATGTGGGCCGGTTAGCATCTTTTGAGAGAAAAAATGGTGCCGACGCCCCCGATCGAAGCCATTCGCATAGGGATTCTCTCGGGCGCGCCAACGCTTTTATGGGGCTCCAGAACATACCGACGCTTTTTTAGGAACGCTGGTGCGTGCACTTTCTCTCACTAGGATCTAAATAGAGCTATTGAAAACGCTATTGGGAGCGCCAGTGGAGATGCTCTAAGGATTCTTACCACTCCATACATGGCTGGACTCTGAGTTCATGTGCTAGTTGGGCTCTCGGCCATGTAGTAGCAAGGCTTTTAGTTAAATGGCCGTAAATAGTCTAATTAGAAATGTTATTAGTGCTGGCGCCTGTCGTTTGTTCATGGGGGTGGCCGGCCGTTGGGTATGAGTTCACCCTATCAAACTTTCAACCCGTCCCCGCCACTGCTCATCGCATCTCTAAGAGATATATTTTCTGCTTTTAGGTCTAGGGATTCAGTTATGTTGAGTTAGCGTTTTTTTAGAAACCCCACTCAGGTTTGTTACCCAGCAACGCAAGACTCTCTTGCTATCATCTCATAAAAACCTTCTTGATGCATCCAAAAATGTTCAAAATGAAAATGGGCTTTGTTACTTAGATGTGTCTGTTCGCCTGAATCAACCAATAAAGGCGTGTGATCAGTGAGATTGCATAGTGAATTCCAACTACGTTTTTTTTTCTCAGGTCATGCATAGCTTGGTAAAACTAGGGAGTCGGCAGCAAGAATAGAATGGGAGAATCATCAGTTGCTCATACCATTTGCGTCGTTGGAACGACTTGGCGGTTAGCATGATCTCTGTGTAGGAAGGAGTGATTGTGGCCTATTGGTAGAAGCAGTGATATAGTTTTTCTTGTTTTCGTGGGTGAAACGATATTGTGGTGACTTTCGTGTGTATGAACGATTGACTGATGGCCAGGCCCGCCGCGCCATGACCTCGATATAAATACACTTTGTGTGTAAACTTCCAGGGGCTGTGATTTGTAGTTTGTATTTTTTGCTTCATATCCTCCATGGGTTGTAAGGTGATGATCGCTCCATCGAGATGTTAGAGGAAACTGATGTGATCGTACGAGAGACATCCTGTTTCCTGGCTCCGAAGATTCCATTCCAGGCGCCAATCTGTAGGCTTCAATTGAAAGAAGATCGATTGAGTTAAGAGCTAGAAAGAATTGCACTACCTGCCATTCAATTCGAAGTGGATGGTCCGCCGTTGGCATCAATTAGGTGAATTGGCTCAGCAAAGTTTGTTTGTCAACAATTGAACATGCAGATTTATTTGAACTGCATTCCACCAAGCAGACCGACAGGAAGGAGTGGCAGAACTGTATTAGAAATTACCGGTTAACCTTTATTCTAAGCCAGGGGAGAATTGTAGTGCTTAGTGACCACGATGTGAAGTGGGTGCTAGATAGTAAACTAATAATAACACCGATATGAAGTACCTATAATACCACTATGATCTTTCTCATTATTAATTGCAGTGAAATGTAATCTTTTTTTTTGTTTGAATGGAGTGCATATTACTATTTGTGATACCTTCACTATATGTATACCTTCACTATATGTAATCTCAAACATGGCTGACGGGTCTAATATAACTAGGGCGAAGACCCTGACAGTGTGGTACGTTGGAAGAATTGCTAGCTGCCAGACAGGGCCGTCTCCAGAAATTCAGGGCCCAGTGCGAAATGCAAAACAGGGCCTTAAACTTCAAAAAAATCACATAAGTATATAGTAACTAAAATACAATTGACTTTATTATATAAGCGTAGTACGCATTATTTCATACAATATGAGAAATTTTGAATATTAATTATACTAAAAGATACAATTGGAGCACTAAACTGACCTCATGTTCTACTAAACAGACCAGATTCATTCCCCATGATTCTCCTTTGTTTATAAACGAAAAAAAAAGCAATCTTGTCAAATACTAGATGGATTTATCTTCACAATGGTCAAGATAAGTTAATAGAAGAAGGTTATACACAGGGTACCTGAAACCTTGGTTACGATCTGCAATCGTGAAGGCCTGCGTTGAGCAATGGAATTGGGCCACACAGAAAGAGAACAGCGATTGCCGTGCTTGATGCACAAGCGCTGGAGGGCTGGAGGAATCAGATGAGATCGATCTGCCGCCTGCCGGTTGGAAGTTGAACAGCGATCTCGGTTTGTTGATCGAGCGAGAGCGACAGAATGAGTCGAGGACGTCGTCTCGGCTCCCCGCGGTCTCCGCCTCGGATCGAGATAGCCAGACATGCGGATGGGCCGTCCTAGGGACCAGGACAAGCTAGCTGACGACCTCACCCGACGGGAGCTCAGTTTGGGCCGAAATTTTCCAGAGAAGAGTACATAGACATCGGGTGAAGACTGGAAAATTTGGGGCCCCCCAATTTCGGGGGCCCAGAGCGGTCGCCCAGCTCGCACTGGGCTGTCGACGGGCCTGCTGCCAGATGCCGGCCTTCTGCCTTCCCCAGCTGGATCCCCGCGGTGCCTGACCCCGCGGTCTAGCTCAGACGAGTCCGCCTCGGTCGGGTCCCCTAGATCCGTGCTGGAGACCTTCCCTGTCAGCATCTCGCCTCCTGACAGAGCTGGTCCTTCCACCAGACCGCCTCTCGTGGATCAGACCCGCCTGTCGTGGATCAGACCCGCCAGCCGCTCAGCGTGGATTTCACAGACTTCCGTGATTCCTGCAGGAAGCACATCTCTCCGGTGTTGGACATGCCTGCCAAGAAGGCCAGAAAGAAGAAGACTTATGCTGGCTCGGTGAGGCGTAGTGGCAGAATTCACGGACGGCTTTCGGCAGGAGCGCCTTTCAGCCAGCAGCAGCGTACGCTCATGACCAGACTTGGCCTGGCCCGTGAGGAAGAGGTCATTGGGGATGATGCTTTGGACGCCTACCTCGACCTCTTCGCTAGGCCTCTCCGACAGCAGCACCTGGTTGTGGTCCTTCGTCTGTTTGGGTGGACTCCCACTGATCTCCATTCTTACCATGATGCACCGGTGGAGTGCCTGATGTGATTGGGGTTTTTTTTTCTTCTCTTTTCGTTCTTGTTAGGGCTCTCGACACCCTAAACCTTGTTGTATTATGGATGACATGATGGATGTTTGCATTGCCATTTGGAATGCGCGTGGAATTAATTCACCTGTCAGGCGTCTTGTCGTTTCTCAGGCCATCTCGCCCTCGCGAGCGGCTGTGGTTTGTCTACAAGAGACCAAGTTGGCGGTCATCTCTGATCGTGTGGTACGCGAGTGCTTGGGACCCGCCTTCGACGGGTTCTACTACATCCCTGCTGACGGTACTCGGGGTGGGATCTTGTTGGCCCAGTCTGCAGTGGTTTCTGTGTCCAACCCACACCTCTCGGCAAATGCGATCACGGCTAGAGTCACCATTGGTGAGAGTCCTAGTTGGTGGTTCACCGGGGTCTATGGACCGCAACACGACATCGACAAGGTTACTTTCCTACAGGAGCTGCAGGATATCAGGGATTTGCACGCTGGCCCTTGGGTCGTGGCTGGTGACTTCAACCTGATTGTCGACCCTCGAGATAAGAATCAGGGCATCCTACACCGGTGCATGATGGGTAGATTCCGGAGGACCCTCTCCAATCTTGAACTCAAGGAAGTCTATCTAAATGGCCGGAGATTCACATGGTCCAACGAACGGGCGCAGCCAACTTTGGAGAAGTTGGATAGGGTCTTCGCGACTGTGGATTGGGAGGAGCTCTGTCCTGATGCCTTCCTATCAGCCATGTCTAGTGGTCCGTCAGATCACTGCCCTTTGCTTCTGAGTCTAGCCCCTGACCTACATCGAGGTCGTAGATTTCAGTTCCAGTCCTTCTGGCCGAAGATGGACGGCTTCCTGGATGTTGTCCGGGAGGCGTGGATGGCCCAATCTCCAAATCCCAACCCTTTCAAGTCGCTGGATGATACGCGTAGATGCACACGTCCGTTGGGAACCCCAAGTGGAAGGTATGATGCGTATAGAAGCAAGTTTCCCTCAGTATGAAACCAAGGTTTAATCGAACCAGTAGGAGCCAAGAAGCACGTTGAAGGTTGATGGTCGCGAAATGTGATGCGGCGCAACACCAGGGATTCCGGCGCCAACGTGGAACCTGCACAACACAACCAAAGTACTTTGCCCCAACGAAACAATGAGGTTGTCAATCTCACCGGCTTGCTGTAACAAAGGATTAAACGTATCGAGTGGAAGATGTTTGCAAAGAAAAAAAAACAATTGCAGTAGATTGTATGCTATGTAAAGAATAGGACCGGGGTCCACATTCACTAGAGGTGTCTCTCCCATAAGATAAAAGCATGTTGGGTGAACAAATTACAGTCGGGCAATTGACAAATAGAGAAGGGCATAACAATGCATGTACATGATATGATAAATATAGTGAGATTTAATTGGGCATTACGACAAAGTACATAGACCGCCATCCAACTGCATCTATGCCTAAAAAGTCCACCTTCAGGTTATCATCCGAACCTCATTCAGTATTAAGTTGCTAAGCAACAGACAATTGCATTAAGTATGGTGCGTAATGTAATCGACAACTACATCCTTAGACATAGAATCAATGTTTTATCCCTAGTGGCAACAGCACATCACAACCTTAGAACTTTCTCACTCCCAGGTGTCAATGAAGGCATGAACCCACTATCGAGCATAAATACTCCCTCTTGGAGTTAAGAGTACAAACTTGGCCAGAGCCTCTACTAATAACGGAGAGCATGCAAGATCATAAACAACACATAAACAATAGATTGATAATCACCATAACATAGTATTCTCTATCCATCGGATCCCGACAAACACAACATATAGTATTACAGATAGATGATCTTGATCATGTTAGGCAGCTCACAAGATCCAACAATGAAGCACAACAAGGAGAAGACGACCATCTAGCTACTGCTATGGACCCATAGTCCAGGGGTGAACTACTCACTCATCACTCCGGAGGCGATCATGGCGATGAAGAGTCCTCCGGGAGATGAATCCCCTCTCGGCAGGGTGCCGGAGGCGATCCCGAATCCCCCGATGGGATTCGCGGCGGCGGCGTCTCTGGAAGGTTTTCCGTATCGTGGCTCTCGGTACTGGGGTTTCGCGACGGAGGCTATTTGTAGGCGGAAGGGTAGGTCAGGGGGGCTCACGAGGGGCCCAGATGACAGGGCCGCGCGGCCAGGGGCCAGGCCGCGCCGCCCTGTGGTCTGGCCACCTCGTGGCCCCACTTCGTTATCTCTTCGGTCTTCGGAAGCTTCGTGCAAAAATAGGACCCGGCGAAGATTTCGTCCAATTCCGAGAATATTTCCTTACTAGGATTTCTGAAACCAAAAACAGCAGAAAACAAAAGGCTCTTCGGCATCTTGTTAATAGGTTAGTTCCGTAAAATGCATAAATATGACATATAATGTGCATAAAACATGTAGGTATCATCAATAAAGTAGCATGGAACATAAGAAATTATCGATACGTTGGAGACGATCAGCATCCCCAAGCTTAGTTCCGTCCGCAGGTAAAACGATAACAAAGATAATTTCGAAGTGACATGCCATCATAATCTTGATCATACTATTTGTAAACATATGTAATGAATGCAGCGATCAAAACAAAGGTAATGACATGAGTAAACAAGTGAATCATATGACAAAAACTTTTCATGAATAGTACTTCAAGACAAGCATCAATAAGTCTTGCATAAGAGTTAACTCATAAAGCAATAAATCAAAGTAAAGGTGTTGAAGCAACACAAAGGAAGATTAAGTTTCAGCGGTTGCTTTCAACTTATAACATGTATATCTCATGGATATTGTCAATATAGAGTAGTATAACAAGTGCAATATGCAAGTATGTAGGAATCAATGCACAGTTCACACAAGTGTTTGCTTCTTAAGGTGGAAGGAGATAGGTAAACTGACTCAACAATAAAAATAAAAGAAAGGTCCTTCAAAGAGGAAAGCATCGATTGCTGTATTTGTGCTAGAGCTTTTATTTTGAAAACATGAAACAATTTTGTCAACGGTAGTAATAAAGCATATGAGTTATGTAAATTATATCTTACAAGTTGCAAGCCTCATGCATAGTATACTAATAGTGTCCGCACCTCGTCCTACTTAGCTTGGACTACCGGATCTTTGCATGCCATGTTTCAACCAAGTGTCACAAAGGGGTACCTCCATGCCGCCTGTACAAAGGTCTAAGGAGAATGCTCGCATTTTGGATTTCTCGCTTTTGATTATTCTCAACTTAGACATCCATACCGGGACAACATGGACAACAGATAATGGACTCCTCTTAAATGCATAAGCATGTAGCAATGATTATTATTCTCATATGAGATTGAGGATATATGTCCAAAACTGAAACTTCAACCATGATTCATGGCTTTAGTTAGCGGCCCAATGTTCTTCTCTAACAATTTTGCATGCTCCAACCACTAAAATGATAGATCCTTCAAACAAGACGGACATGCATAGCAACTCACATGATATTCAACAATAGTTGATGGCGTTCCCAAGCATGGTTATCGCACAACAAGCAACTTAATAAAAGATAAAGTGCATAAGTACATATTCAATACTACGATAGTTTTTAAGGCTATTTTGTTCCATGAGCTATATATTGCAAAGGTGAATGATGGAATTTTAAAGGTAGCACTCAAGCAATTTACTTTGGAATGGCGAAGAAATACCATGTAGTAGGTAGGTATAGTGGATACAAATGGCATAGTAGTTGGCTTAAGGATTTTGGATGCATGAGAAGTATTCCCTCTCGATACAAGGTTTAGGCTAGCAAGGTTATTTGAAGCAAACTCAAGGATGAACCGGTGCAGCAAAACTCACATAAAAGACATATTGTAAACATTATAAGACTCTACACCGTCTTCCTTGTTGTTCAAAACTCAATACTAGATATTATCTAGACCTTAGAGAGACCAAATATGCAAATCAAATTTTAGCAAGCTCTATGTATTTCTTCATTAATGGGTGCAAAGCATATGACGCAAGAGCTTAAACATGAGCACAACAATTGCCAAGTATCACATTATCCAAGACATTTTAGAATTACTACATGTAGCATTTTTCAATTCCAACCATATAACAATTTAACGAAGAAGAAACTTCGCCTTGAACATTATGAGTAAAGCCTAAGGACATATTTGTCCATATGCAACAGCGTGTCTCTCTCCCACAAAGTGAATGCTAGGATCCATTTTATTCAAACAAAAACAAAAACAAAAACAAACCGACGCTCCAAGTAAAGAACACAAGATGTGACTGAATAAAAATATAGTTTCAGGGGAGGAACCTGATGATGTTGTCGATGAAGAAGGGGATGCCTTGGGCATCCCCAAGCTTAGATGCTTGAGTCTTCTTAAAATATGCAGGGGTGAACCACGGGGCATCCCCAAGCTTAGAGATTTCACTCCTCTTGACCATAGTATATCATTCTCCTCTCTTGACCCTTGAAAACTTCCTTCACACCAAACTTCAAGCAAACTCATTAGAGGGTTAGTGCACAATTAATAATTCACATGTTCAGAGGTGGCACAATCATTCTTTACACTTCTGGACATTGCATAAAGCTACTGGACATTAGTGGATCAAAGAAATGAATCCAACATAGCAAAAGAGGCAATGCAAAATAAAAGGCAGAATCTGTCAAAAACAGAACAGTCCGTAAAGACGAATTTAAAGATGGCACCAGACTTGCTCAAATGGAAAAACCCTTGCGTACATATCTGAGGATCACGCTCGTAAATTGGCAGATTTTTTCGAATTTTCTACAGAGGCCTGTGCCCAGATTCGTGAAAGACAGCAATGCTGTTTCTGCGCAGCGATCCCAAATATAACATCAACTTTGACATAGAAACTTTACTTGGCACAAAAACATGATAAGGAGAGGTTGCTACAGTAGTAAACAACTTCCAAGACTCAAATATAAAACAAAGTACTGTAGTAAAAACATGGGTTGTCTCCCATAAGCGCTTTTCTTTAACGCCTTTCAGCTAGGCGCAGAAAGTGCAAATCAAGTAACATCAAGAGATGGAGCATCAACATTATTATTCTTCATGCAAACACAATTTTTTGCAGAGGGTACTTTAGGTGCTCCATTATCTAAATTTTCTATGGTGGTGCTAGGATTTTTAGTAATTTTAGGCCTATAATAATTCTTTTGTTTAGGCACTTTAGAGGCATACATGAATTTTTGCTCTTTACCCACATAAGCTTTCTCATTATACTTGAGAGAAGAAAAGGTTGAACCCAAGGTTCCCATAGCTTTTTCAAGTTCATCAATCCTATTGGTTTGATTATCATGAACAACACAAGTTCCTAGGACACTAATTCTTTCATCAATTCCTCCTAGGGATTTATCAAGTTCATCAGTTTTATCAAGTAGCATTTCCAATTTAGTTTCAATACTTGGAAATTTTTTCTCTATGGTTTCTAATTTTTTCATAACATCCTCAAGAGAGATTTCAATTTTAACTTCATTAACAGGTGGTATTCCGACAAGACTCTCAATGATGCAACTAGCTTGTAAAGCGGGAGTACCTAGGAAATTACCTCCCGAAAGAGTATCAAGAACATACCTATTCCAACTAGATAAACCAACATAAAAGTTCCTAAGAAGGATAGTGGTGGAGTGTTTCTTCATGCACCTATGATGAGCATTACTAATTCTGTACCAAGCATCTTTAAAACTTTCTCCACCTTGTTGCTTAAAAGAACGAACTTCAACTTCAGGATTACTCATTTTAATAGCAATAAAGTAAACTAGGCAAATAAAGTAAAGACAAGTAACTAATTTTTGTGTTTTTGATATGGAGCAAGACAGTAAATAAAGTAAAACTAGCAACTAATTTTTTTGTGTTTTGTTTAGGTGCAGCAAACAAAGTAGTAAATAAAATAAAGCAAGACAAAAACAAAGTAAAGAGATTGAGAAGTGGAGACTCCCCTTGCAGCGTGTCTTGATCTCCCCGGCAACGGCGCCAGAAATTTAGCTTGATATGCGTAGATGCACACGTCCGTTGGGAACCCCAAGTGGAAGGTATGATGCGTATAGAAGCAAGTTTCCCTCAGCATGAAACCAAGGTTTAATCGAACCAGTAGGAGCCAAGAAGCACGTTGAAGGTTGATGGTCGCGAAATGTGATGCGGCGCAACACCAGGGATTCCGGCACCAACGTGGAACCTGCACAACACAACCAAAGTACTTTGCCCCAACGAAACAGTGAGGTTGTCAATCTCACCGGCTTGCTGTAACAAAGGATTAAACGTATCGAGTGGAAGATGTTTGCAAAGAAAACAGAAAACACAATTGCAGTAGATTGTATGCTATGTAAAGAATAGGACCGGGGTCCACATTCACTAGAGGTGTCTCTCCCATAAGATAAAAGCATGTTGGGTGAACAAATTACAGTCGGGCAATTGACAAATAGAGAAGGGCATAACAATGCATGTACATGATATGATAAATATAGTGAGATTTAATTGGGCATTACGACAAAGTACATAGACCGCCATCCAACTGCATCTATGCCTAAAAGTCCACCTTCAGGTTATCATCCGAACCCCATTCAGTATTAAGTTGCTAAGCAACAGACAATTGCATTAAGTATGGTGCGTAATGTAATCGACAACTACATCCTTAGACATAGAATCAATGTTTTATCCCTAGTGGCAACAGACATCACAACCTTAGAACTTTCTGTCACTGTCCCAGGTGTCAATGAAGGCATGAACCCACTATCGAGCATAAATACTCCCTCTTGGAGTTAAGAGTACAAACTTGGCCAGAGCCTCTACTAATAACGGGGAGCATGCAAGATCATAAACAACACATAAACAATAGATTGATAATCACCATAACATAGTATTCTCTATCCATCGGATCCCGACAAACACAACATATAGTATTACAGATAGATGATCTTGATCGTGTTAGGCAGCTCACAAGATCCAACAATGAAGCACAACAAGGAGAAGACGACCATCTAGCTACTGCTATGGACCCATAGTCCAGGGGTGAACTACTCACTCATCACTCCGGAGGCGATCATGGCGATGAAGAGTCCTCCGGGAGATGAATCCCTCTCCGGCAGGGTGCCGGAGGCGATCTCCGAATCCCCCGAGATGGGATTGGCGGCGGCGTCTCGGAAGGTTTTCCGTATCGTGGCTCTCGGTACTGGGGTTTTCGCGACGGAGGCTATTTGTAGGCGGAAGGGTAGGTCGGGGGCTCACGAGGGGCCAGATGGCCGCGCGGCCAGGGGCGGCCGCGCCCGTGGTCCGGCCACCTCGTGGCCCCACTTCGTTATCTCTTCGGTCTTGGAAGCTTCGTGCAAAAATAGGACCCTGGGCGAAGATTTCGTCCAATTCCGAGAATATTTCCTTACTAGGATTTCGAAACCAAAAACAGCAGAAAACAACAACTGGCTCTTCGGCATCTTGTTAATAGGTTAGTTCCAAAATGCATAAATATGACATATAATGTGCATAAAACATGTAGGTATCATCAATAAAGTAGCATGGAACATAAGAAATTATCGATACGTTGGAGACGTATCACTGGATAATAAGCTTCGAGCCACCGCCAAGCGGCTTTCGAGTTGGAGCACCAGGTTCATTGGAAACGTCAAGGCGCATATCATGTTGGCTTCGGAATTGATCCTCCGCTTTGATGCTGCTATGGATTTATGCCAGTTGTCGTGTGACGAGAGAGCTCTTCGTCGCATGCTCAAAAAGAAGTTACTTGGACTCGCCTCCCTGGAGAGGACAATCGCCAGGCAGCGTTCCCGCATCCTCTGGCTTCGGGAGGGACATGCCTGCACCCGTTTCTTCCATCTACATGCGAGCCATAGGAGGAGGAAGAACTTCATTGGTCACCTGATCGTGGATGATGTGCGGATCACAGAGCACACAGATAAGGATGAAGCCGTAGACTCCTTTTATGATGGCCTGATTGGATCGGCGTCAGACAGGAGATTCTCCCTTGACTTGGAGTACCTTGGACTCCCGACCTTGGATCTTCAGCATATTGATGGAGCCTTTTTCTGAGGAGGAGGTGTGGACTGCTCTCAAGAGTATGCCGAGGGATAAATGTCCTGGCCCGGATGGTTTCTCTGCTTGTTTCTTCATGGCTTGTTGGGGTATCATTAAGACGGACATTATGGCAGCTTTCAACTCTATGTCCCGTTTTGACTGTCGTGGATTCGGGGTGGTTAACAGAGTACTCATCACTCTTATTCCTAAGAAGGAGGGAGCTAAGAAAGTCCAGGACTTCAGGCCTATCAGCCTTATACATGGCTTCGCCAAGCTTGTAGCCAAGGTGTTGGCCACCCGGCTAGCCCCTATCTTGCCCCAGATGGTGGGGGTGCATCAGAGTGCATTCGTGCGTGGAAGGTGCCTCCATGACAACTTCATGATGGTCAGGGGAACAGCTCGCAAGCTTCACAGCCGCTTGACCCCTGCTGTTCTTTTGAAGTTGGATATAACAAAGGCCTTTGATACAGTGGAGTGGCCTTTTCTTATAGAGGTTCTGAGGAGACTGGGGTTCTGGGTAAGGTCCCTCTCCTGCATTTGCGCCCTTCTGTCCACGGCATCGACTCGTGTACTGCTTAACGGCTGCCCCGGATCTCGTATTGCCAATAGGTGTGGACTTAGGCAGGGAGATCCCCTATCTCCACAGCTCTTCATTCTCATCATGGAGGTCCTCCACCTGATGATTGAGAAGGCCTCGGCAGTAGGACTGCTCACCCCGCTGACTTCATATGGTCTGCGCCACCGCACCTCCATCTACGTCGGCGATGTGGTTACTTTCCTGCGCCCCCTGGCGCTTGATCTCAAGGTCTTCGCAGCGATCATTCAGGACTTTGTGGATGCCTCTGGCCTTCGCACCAACATGGCTAAGTGCTTGGCTAATCTCATTAGATGCACTGACGCGGACGAGGAGGCCGCGGTTCGGGAACTAAGTTGTCCAGTCATCCCCTTCCCTCTCCGATACCTTGGACTACCCCTGACGCTGAGGAAGCCGACTGCCGCACAATTACAGTACCTAGTGGATAAGGTGGCCAACAAGTTGCCAGGTTGGAAGGCCTCCCTTATGGACAGGGGCGGACGCCTTGAGCTTGTTCGAGTGACCCTCTCGGCGATCCCCATTTTCTCTATGATGTCCCTCGACATCCCAGTGAAGACGGTCTCAGCCATTGAAAAGATCATCAGAGGCTTCCTCTGTAAGGGTAGAAAGGACGTGAGAGGGGGCCACTGCCTGGTGGCGTGGGACAAAGTCTGTGCCCCAAAAGAATGGGGGGGCTTGGGATTCCCAATCTCCGGTTTATGAACATTGCCTTGAGGGCCAGGTGGTTGTGGCTTCAACGAGTCGACGACTCAAAGCCGTGGAAGGAGTTCAATATCCAGGTCCCAGAAGTGGTGCGACATCTCTTTGAAGGTGCTACCTCCTCGATACTAGGGGATGGAGCGTCCACCTTCTTCTGGACAGATCGATGGTTACCTGAGGGCCGTCTGACGGATATAGTACCAAATCTTCTGAAGGCGGTGCCAAACGCTCGCTTCGAACGCGAAAAGTGCGTGAAGGACTGGCCGGGGCTTGGCTGGACGATGTCTCGCCGGATCTTGATGCATCAGCGATCCAGGAGCTCTTCCACGTCGCTGATATGCTAGAGGATGTTGCCCTAATTGAGGGCGTGGATAACAGCTTCAGATGGGGCTGGGAGAAAGATTTTGCTTACTCTGCGCGCTCAGGTTACCGAGCTTTGTTTGGAGCCAGGGTGGATATGCCAAGGGCGCTCCAGATTTGGCGCTCGAGGGTCCCACCTAACTGCAAAGTTTTCCTTTGGCTTGCTAGCAGGAACAGATGCTGGACTGCTGACAGATTGAGTATGCGGGGACTTCCACATCCGGCTGCATGCCCCTTCTGTGATCAGAGTACCGAGACTCTAGACCATCTGCTCATGGGCTATGTGATGTCTCGGGATGTCTGGGCAACCTGCAGTTGGATTCGAACTTCGTGGCTTGGCTGCAGGAGAAGCGTAGTGGACCTGGAGGGGATCGCGACCTCTGGACAGGAGTTGCCCTCGTTTGCTGGTGTCTTTGGCGACATCGCAACGACATTGTGTTCGAAAGGGCCGCTCCTTCCAAAGCCGCGGTGCTCTCAGCGATCGCCATTGAGGCGGAGATGTGGAGAATCGCTGGGATCTTTAGAGGCTCTCTTGCGTTGGTATATAAGTGGAGATGCCGCGAGTAGTCCGGTTCCGTGTGTGTGCTACCCTCTGGGTAGTGGGGTTGCGTTGCGCGGGCGTCTGTGCCCCGAACGTGTTGTAACTTAGGCCTTCTGGCCTTTCTTCTTGATTCTGATACGTATTTCCATGACGTATCCTTAAAATAATATAACTAGGGCAGGGACAATACAATTATACACATGGGTTCTCTCCAAATATCTGAATAATAAATAAGAGAGCACTATCCTATACACTTTATGTCTATTTCGTGTCCATTTTTCGCCGATGTTTCACCAAATCCTCCACAAGATAAGATGCCTTATTTCTCACATGCAAGTTAACCACTTTTTGGTGTTTGGTGAATTAACAACTTTTACCAAATTAGCCATGCACAAAACCGGTCCCCGGGATTTCAAACTGGATTTTCAATTATGTACGAACCTACGCCGCCCAGCCTGGGGCCGATGGGCGGCCTCGCTAGCTTTCCAGGTCGTACGGAATCGTCCCGCGTGTGAGAATAAGACGCTAGTTTGGCAACATGGTAATTGTGTTTGCCAATCCATGAAAGGTCTTATGTGTTCAGGCCAAGCGAACCTGTGAGGTGCAAGCCGTCTACAAATGCGACATCATGCATGTGTATTTCAATCAAACTTGAATTTGATTAGCATGAGAGTGTTTCAACCATCAGAAGACATATATACTAGCGGAAACTGATACGAGCTTAGTATACTACAGTACTAGTTCATGATGCACATCAAGCTGTACACTTTAACAATATCG